>CAAE01015019.1:4072344-4165591 GCA_000180735.1 Tetraodon nigroviridis
CGTCATACGATGTCCTCCGCTGTTTCCCAGCGCAGTTCTAACCCTCTAGTATGTTTACCTGTACTACACACGGTGTGTTTATCAGCACGTGGCAGCTAGTGGGGATTCAGAGCAACAGAGCAACTTTTCTAATACTTCTGAAGATCATTTTATAGGTAATGGTGCCTGATCACAGAGGAAAGTGGAATTTAGGTTTTCCTACCAAAAACACAGAACCATTGTGTAACCACTGGTACTTCAGCAGTGGCTGATATATTCTCCAACTCCTCTAGTTCATGCAAATATTCCTCTAGTATTTAATAGCCTGGAATGAAGCGTTCAAACAGGAAGAACCCCTGTTGCGGCGGTCTGATCTCATTTTGGCGGCACTGAAGCGAACCGCTGGCCTCCCTCTGATCCACCTGGCAGGGTGGAGGGTGGCGCTGGGGTTGCTTCGGTTTGGCCTGTGGACAGACGCTGACCTCTGGGTAAGGTCTCTGGCTGTGCCGGGCTGGCAGGCCGGGGTGGGCCGACAGCGGGACACGCAGAAGCGGAGAGGCAGGGACGCAATTAGCTGACGTGGCGGCTGCGTTTTGCAAGCTGTCCTATTCTTGGGCGTGGGTGGGCGAAAGGGGCAGGGCAGCTAAAATGGGAATGAAGGTATTGATCCTGCTGCTGTTATAAGAATAACACTCATAAGCTAATTTTCACAGGGGGGAGACACTGCTGGAGAAGGCAATTTGTGTGTGACGTAGATGCAACCCTTCAGAGATGCAGCAAAAGCGATTTAAAGGAACCCAGCAGCCTGTGTGTCTGTTTTGAGGTGGAAACACTTACATGTGTTACATGCCTTTTTGAGAATAATGTCAATGTTCTCATAAATTCTACTGAAAAAAAAAAATGCATTTGATGACAGATGATATAGGAGACGGCAGCCCCGCAACATCGTCCTCTGCAATTGCTCCTCTCTCCTCGCTGCCCTTTTAGGCCCATGGGAAGTGTTTGAGTACTATTGGAATGCTGCTGCCTGCCAACATACAGTTCAGAGGTGGCTCATTCTCACTCACGCCGCTCACCCAACTCCTCCGCTCTCTTTGCATAAAGTAATTGCTGTCAGGGAGCGTGCACTGCAGAGGGTTGCGTTTGCTCCACGAGCGCGGAGGGTGAGATTAGGGAATAAAAGAGCTAAGTCAGTGCTACTTAGGCACTCCCAGATCCTGCCTCTGTCATTGTGCTGCTGCGGATGAGGGCTGACAGTGATGAATATTGGCCAAAAGTTGGTATTCCACGCGATGATTTTCCCTAATGAGAATTGATGAATGCGGGAGGGAGGGACTCGGGATGGTGTGATGAGAGGAGAGACCACTCATTAGTAGCCGGTCATGCTGAGTTGATCGGCTTTAAGGTGGGCAGGCCTGCCGGGCTGAGCTCTGCCACTCCAGCAGTTCTACAGAAAAACATGCGCTGACGTCTTTGATCAATACTGCAGATGCAAAATCAATGCGAGGAGTCAGGAATAGCATTTAGCACTGTTAGCCACATAGCAGAGAGGTTATTAGTCATGTGCCTGCCTACACATATGCTACCTCAGATCTGTAGTCATCATGAATCCATATGCATAGAAGGGCAGTAAGCACCTGGGTGTGGAGTCTCCTCCGTCCTCTCGGCAGCCACATCAGCTGGGGAAGGAATGAAGGGCCGCTGGTCTAACAGATGGCGGAGCGGGTCTTTGAAAAGCCATGGCCCAGAACGAGCCCCAGGCAGCCCCGAAGGCAAGCGCTGAGCCAACGCTCCACATGTGGCAAGGAAATTAAATGGATAATAGTTAATAACGAACCAGGTCATTTACCATCACGTGTGTACTTTATGGAGTAAAACCAGCAGCGTGTGCAGAAGAGGGTCATGGCTGAGAGACGGCTTAACTTTTAGATGCAGATAAAAGTGCTTAATGATCATGCCGAGCCATTAGGCCACTGTCACATTGTTGGATAAACATTGAGCAATACTCCAGGCGCTTGTTGTCTGAGCCAAAAGCACATTGGTGGCAATGTTCCCTCGGTCATATGACTGACCACAGAACGCGGCCTTGTACCTTTCAAGAGTTTCCACCGCGCACGTTAGCCCCCTCCTCCACTTCGCAGAGCCGAGGGTTATGCGACGTGTCACTCCGCCATGGTTAAGTACAGATGAGGAGATAGCCTCTTTAATATCCAGGAGCTCATTTCACAGTGGCTGGCAGGTCACAGCTCGATGACAGCTAAACAAGCCCATCTACGAGATAGAACCTAAGCCAGACGGAGCACGCTGCTGACTGTGGCCCGCACGCACGCACGCGCGCGCGCGTGTGTGTGTGTGTGTGCGCAGGACACACACTTGTGTGGCTTCCTATTAAGTTAGTGGTGAAAGCGCATGCATTTGTAATTTACTATGTTAAACATGTCTGAATCAAGTAAAATTAAAGGCTTCACAGTTTTTAAACAGCAAATGTCCTCTGCCAGAAGACACAACTCCACCCTTCAGGACAGTCTCAAGGATTCTTGTCCTTAGTCGCACTTATAGACTTTGTCATTGGCAGATGTAAAGCAGGGACATCTTGGGACGTGTAATAGGATTGCTTCCACTGCAATGTATTTTCTTCCAAAAGTGAATTAGGACATCTCTTTCTCATCACGTGGTGAAATAATGCATCCAACATGTGCATTCACAGCAACGCATCCACTCTGCGCTGTCTTCCTAATTGGATTTCATTCAAATTTTCATCCTCTACATCGCATTTTTTTGTGTTTTTATAACTAATATTCAAAATGCCTCACTCTCCTATTCTCTCTCTTTATGTCTTTTTCTCTCTCTCTTCTGCTTGCTTGCTGTTGATACAACACTGTTTTAATCAGTTGGTGCACAAAATGTCTGACTGCGCTGGAGTCATTAAACGTTCTGCAGACACATTCACACAGAGCCCATTAGAGAGATGGAAGATTATGGCCTAAATGAATCCATTAGTTACGCACACCTCATGATCGTCTTATTTGTATGTATAACTCTGACCCATTTCCCTTGCTCCTGTCAAATATTTTAGTGCCCCGCCCCCCCCTCACAACCTGAAATGATTTGGGGGGGAATTGGCTAAAAACAACAGAGGCGTCAACAACCAAAACAACATCAGGACCTGTAATGAAGGGAGCAGAGGCAAAGGCACTCAGGTGATTGCATCCATTACCCCTCTCTACTATGCAGACCCCTTCGCAGGGATTACCCCTGGTTCCAGATAGGTTGATTATTAGATGCTCGCAAAGGTTTCGTTTGAATCACCCACGTTAAACGAGAAATTGCAGGCTGAGGAGAGAGGCTAATAACAGTTATTAACCCCGTGCGGGCGACGGTGTAAAAGAGCGCCACAATAACGAGGTGCAGCACCAAGGTTTGAGGCGCAGCGCAGCTAGCACACCCCCGAGGAGAAGCTAACTTATTAAAATAATGAATTAGCCGACCAGATTACTGCACTGCGGCAAAGGCAATTATCCCCCTCCAAATCCCTGGACAGGGCTCCCTAGCGCCACCATAAAACAAGTGCTCAGAAAGCAGGAGCCCTGCGCTCCTGCAAATGAATAGGCTGTTAATTAGGATCTCTCCCGCTGCGGGTAGCCTTCACGCTGCCATAACAGAAACTCCTCCAACGACAGCAAGAGCAGGCGGAGGAAGAGGAGAAGCAGAGGAAGGATGCTCCACACGGGAGGCGTTTGAGGAAAAGTTTTGGGTAAAGTAGCCAAAAAGAGAGATGGTGGACTGATGGTGTGGCAGCAGCAATTTGCAACACACGTAAAAAAAGAAGAGAAATAAAATCCCAAATATCTTTAGATAATCATAAATCTTTATAAAAGACCACCGACAACAAATGGGATTTTCTTAAACTCACCATAACTCTTCCAGGACAAGGTAGGTGAACTAGGCCATCCTCCCTTTCCTGCAAGACTCCATGACACACACACATGCACACACACACATATACGCGGCCCCTAATGGTTATAAATACTAAAGCATCACGTGGCGGACATCATGAACCAGATATGACCACCTTCTACTGTAACCTTCCAACTCCACTTGAGTGTGTGTGTGTGTCTGTGTGTGTGTGTGTGTGTGTGTGTGTGTGTGTGTGTGCGTGTGCGTGTGTGTGTGTGTGTAAATCTCAAAGTTTTGAAGGCTGGACTCACCTTGTCCTGCTTCGCTGGAGTACAGAGCAGCCCTGTTGCCACCAACTTCACTTTCAGTAATAATGTTTCTTACTCTCAGCAGATTATTTTTAATCTAATTAATATAAATGCCATTTCTTCTGGAAATATTTGCTTTTTGGTACACAGCTTCACCCAGAAAACATTGCTCTAATTACACAAGACATTTCTATTATACCCAAAAGTGAGCAGAGAGTGATTTGAAAATGCAACATTACACACAAATCGCTTGTAACATAAAGTCTTAGCGGTGTGATTTTGCTCCCAGGAGGATGATTATGCAGTGGCACAGATATGCCAGCCATGAAACAAGACATTACTGCTGTGTACTGTATGAAAATGCCTGCGAGGCTTGACATGAATGCAATTTCATGTAATTTGAATGTCTTTCATGAGGCAAGGACTCTTTTGAACTGTCTTAAAAAGCTCATCCACCATGTAGCTGCCAGTGGCCCTGGCTACAGAGGAGTCATGTCGACAGGCCCAATTAATGATGGGGCGTCTGAGAGTGAATGAATGAGGAGCTTTGAGAGGATTCCTCCACCTTAAATCCCCCTGTGCTGCTGCTCCCAGACTGCCTGTGAAGAACAATCAAACGGCAGCAACCCCCTCCTATTTATCACTTTAAGACATTAGCCAGACATGGGCCTGAATATTAACCAGCTTCTTTTCCAGGAGAGTTCCACACCAAAGGCTGCGTGTGGCAACATACATTTTTAATCACAGGGGAAAACGAGGCCTCTCAATCGCTCTCATCTATTACTGTGTACTTAACCGCTTGCAGTCTTTTTTTTTTTCTTCGATGCTCTCCAAGCAGTGAATCCCTTGTGGGTTTTTTTGTTTTTGTTTGTTTGTTGCTGTTGTTGTTTTTTTATTTGGTAAAAATTGCTAACTTTTAGGTGTGGTTTTTTTTTTTTTTTTTTTTGGAGTCTATATCTGTGGAACTGAACTGTCCCGGCCGTCTTGAGTGTGTATCCTCCTCCACAGGACAAGCACCCCGACTCAGCAGAGCGTGAGCCGAGCTGCTGCTGCTTAATTGGAGTCGCGTTCTCCAGGGCCGGGTGCTGCTCCTCTCCCTGCCCCGGCCTCCCGGTGCAGGGCTGGTGGAGGGATGAGGAGGGCGTGGGTACCAGCTATGGGGGGAGATGATCTGATCACCCTGTTCCGTCCCTCTGGGTTCCCCCACAGTGACACATGGCACCCCGGTGACAAGGTCGTTCCACTGTTGCGGCGCCATGGGGGGGAGAGGGCCTTATTATCAGGAGAGAAGACTTTCTTCCAAAGATTCTGTAAGAGAACCTGATCTCCAGCTGCATTCATTCACAGCTGACAAGGTTTTTAATAACCGGGAGGTTTCCAAGTTTTTCAAGAGTAGACTTAGACCTAAAATTGGCTTAAAATGATAGACCATTGTAAAAAATGTATATTATACTATCTGGATACGGTTTTATTTTTGAGAAATACTAAATTGATGACAATGATAATGTGACATTCTAATAATTCTAATAGTAATAGTAACAATAATAATGCCAGACAGTGATATGCAGGGTATTCTCTTTCCTTTAGCAGAAACTTTTCCTACAATTAGGTATAAAAGAAGGAGCAGTGCTTTCTATTCCAGCCGTGCCTTTTGAAATCCATACGCTCACACGTTTGTGATTTATTATGTTTTTGATATAGTAGATGGATTATGTGCCTGTATGGGGGGGGGGGTGTATGGAGCCATCATTCATGGCTGGGGTCAGCCCTCACTGATGATAGAAGATGACCAGGAAAGGTCAGAGACCCACAGCCTCACTCTTTTCCATTTTACAGCTTAAAAGCTGCGGCCAGGCAGCCTGTCAGCCAGCCAGCCAGCCAGCCAGCCAGCCTGTGAGACTGTGTGTCTGTCACGAAGCCGCTCTGAGGTCCGGGTCATGATCAGGCTGCCACACTGACTCACGGAGCCAGATGTTACTTTGCTCGAAGCTTCCTCCTGTCCTGCTCGCTCTCCCACCGTTCCTGTCTCTTATTGTGCTTTTGTCTGCGAAACACTGACGCCGCCCTGCTTTTCCTCCTGACTCGCCTGTCTGCGTGGACCCTGATGACAGTGAAGTCTGGAGGCGGTGGTTTTGAACATCGTTCTCTCTGCAGGAGCCCTCTGACATAAAGGTCCTCCCACGATTTGTTTAATCTGTGACGCACGTTCAACGTTTACCTGCGCGCGTGCGTATGCGCGCTTGTCTGGACCATTAGTTCAACAGATAAAATGCCTTGCTGCTCTCTCATCTCAGCATCGCCTGAGGTCTTTTTTACTTGATAACACTTTCCCCATTAGGGGTAAGTATATCTCCTTAATCGTGACTTGGACTTTCAGGAAACACACACACATACACACTTGTATTATTGGTTTTGTTGTAACGAGCATATAGAAAAACATTTGCTGTATTTCAGGAAACAATGGGCTGGATGAAGATTAGCTGTGAAGTTTTGCGTGGGGAACCTTTGTTCCCTCCACTGTGGGGAAAGGGCAGCGATAGGAAGGCAGATAGCGCTGATCAATAGGTAGTGCAGTTTTCTCCTCAGGCCTTCTTTCATATCTCTCCCTTGTTTGTGTTTTGAAGGGGTCGGGGGCAAGGTCTGGTGAAGTGGTGGCATGGGCGGGCTTCTGCCCCTTTATCAATCTGGATTTTAATTACACACGTCTAGAGCGACAGCTAGATTAGAAACCAATCGACGCTATCGGCCACAAAATCTAATTACTGTTTATTGACAGATAAGGGCAGGCCCCCTTCACTTTTCAAAATAAGATAAACCTCCCCCCTCGTACACAATGAAAAGCAGTGCATACTGTCCATGAAAGGCTCTGTGATAAGCAAGAGCGCACTATAAAATTCCTCTGCGCTGATGGGCGAGACGTTGCCGGTTTGGCCCTTCCTGTTCCCGCCAGGATCAGTGTGACAGAGATCCATCCAATCGCTCTTCTGCTGCAGATTTAATTGTAAAAAACCCAAACTTTTCAGTGTTTGATTTAAACTGTTGTTTTAGAGCTCGCTGCACTTTTAACCTCTTGTTTTATCAACTGGACTTTTCTTTTTGGAAGTTCTCCATAAAATAGGGGTCCTAACGATGAGTAAAGGATGACCTCTAACCAGCCCGAGCACACATGGGCGAAGTGACTGTACGCTCACGTCTTCCAGGACGAGAGTCCTTCCTCACCCTCTTGATGTCCTCCTCTCCCTCTGAGCTGAAAAACGCCCCTCTGCACTCTCAGCCGTATCAGCAGTAGTTTTACAGCCGCGGCCGCCGCGATGCTCTTTGCTTTCAGAGCCGAGAATCTGCCTCAGGTAAATATGGAGTAAATGATTGGATTATTGTTCTTTCATTTGGCCGTGTAGTAATGGCTGGATTATAAACATTGCAGCGTATAGATTTCCTGTCAGATCCTATGAATCAGACATCCTTATCTCATTTCCAGACTGCCACTCAGCCCAGCGCTGCCATCTCCCAGCAAGGGACCCTGGGAGAGCTCAGAGGTGCGCGCACACACACACATAAACATAAACAGACAAGCGTACAAGCACACACACAGTCAGACAGAGAGGGAGAGAGGGAGGGAGGGAGAGTGTGTTGTCACCCAGCAGTGCACAGGCTCTCCAAAGTCCATTCGAAGATTTCAAAAGCCACTTAGGTCTGCTGTCCATATTTGTTAGGCAACTAAATCAAAAGGCTGCGGCACATGAAATTCAAAGAGGGAGAAGACGCAGCAGTGTAGAGAGCATGTGAGGAAGGGGGGAGAGAAGGCAGGAAGACGCCCCCCAAATGAAATTTAGGGCAGGGGAGGGATGGAGCAGGTGGAGGGCGAGAGGGACCCTCAGAGTGGGATTGAATCACGCAACAAGAAAAATGTTTGGGTTTGAATTATGCAGCTTTTTCTGACCACGGCTGGAGATTGATGCCTGATTCATCTGAAGCCTGAACATCATGTTAGTACTCGCATCTGATGCCTGCGTGTGTGTATGTGTGTGTGCATGTGTGTGTGTGTGTGTGTGTTTTCCGTAGTTCTTTTTTCTGGATTACCAACAGCCTAATTGGGTTTGGGAGCTGTGGGGACCAGAAACAGAGATGCTTTTGTTGGGATGCATCCCGACTCGCTGCAGAGCTCAGCAACTTAATAAAAAATCTGGAATTTAAAGAACTTGTGATTGAATACAAGTGTGCATGCGAAGGTAATTTGGTTTGTGTTTTATCAAGGATTTTAAAAAAGCTTCACACTGAAGCGTCTGCGAACAAAGACTTGATCATGTTTTTAAGAAAACCAGCCAGAGACACACAGGTAGAAGCCTCCAGCGTGCAGCATGGGTCCGTGCCGTTGAGGGTCTCTCACCAGTGTTTAGTTCACCTGACAGAGCGGCTGAACCGGGCCGCTGTTGTCGTTCCTTAGTGCTGAAGCACCGTGCCATTACATTTATAGATTTTCTCTTTGATGGGATAATTTGGTCTTTATATCTCTCACAAATGAAGTGATCCTCAGCGCTCCTTGTGCGGCGCCGTGCGCGGGGCCCATTTTCAAATGCCGTTAATCGCATTTCGAAAAGAATCAATGATACTTTCGCGTTGACAATTTCATTCTTTTAATGTCACTTAATTTCCTCAGTGAAATGATGACATCAATAGTCTGGAACCCATTTCTATCTTACAGCATGAATTAAACTATTAAGGACAATAATTACACTTGTGTAATGGATGGCTTTGGTAAATGCAGGCCGGCCTCCATCAGCCCGGACCAGGCTGTCATTCATTCATTAAAAAAAACACCATCCCTCTGGAATAAATAAATAAACAAAACAATAAATACATTCGGCTACAGCTTTCTGATACCCTTGTTGTGAGTTAGCCCTCCCTCTAGTGGAGATGATAGATTTGGTGTGTGTGTGTGTGTGTGTGTGTGTGTGTGTGTGTGTGTGTGTGTGTGTGTGTGTGTGTGTGTGTGTGTGTGTGTATACTGTCAGCTGCTTTTACACACAGCTGAGTCAATGAGAAAAAAAAAAATCACAAAACAGCACATTCATAGAGCCTTTTAATCAGTTGGCTTTAACATAAATAAACCCGAGTATTTCAGCATTTTCCTTTATTTTTTTAACGTTGTTTCCGGAAAACATAATTTTATTTATTTCATTTCCTAAATATGAAAGCAGAGGAGCTACCTGGGGTCAAGCAATTTCAAACACAAAAAAGGTCACCACCATTCTCGTTTTATTTGCCTCTGTTTGAATCAGAGCAGATGGGGCGCAATTTAACAATAAAGCAATTTGTACAAATTCCCTGGAATACAGCATCATTGCTGTCCCATGTCTGAGCCGCCTCGGCGACACCCGGCGCCCCTCTCCCCCTGAACCGGAGCCGACTCCCCTCCTCGCTCCGCCGGATCCCGTGTTTCGGTGGGGGTGTTTGGTTTAACCACTGGGTGCGCTCCGGAGGAGGAGTTGACGGTCCGCCTGTGGTCTGTCAGAGTTGAACGGCGCGCTCGGGCACACAGAGCCAGAGCACCGGCACCAGCGCCAGCAGCACCGGCACCTGCAGCGGGACTCCAACCACCGGGACGCCGCCGTCCCCCCCGAGCTGCCCTCCGCCGAGGATGAGACGTGTCATGTCGGCGTCAGGTACACCACGGCAGCCGCTCAGACATTTTGCTCCGTGCACCAACTTTAGAGCCTGTTTTTCCTGCAATTTAGAAAAGAGCGTCGACGCACCTGTGGCCAATTGTAGGAGCGCGCACAGGACTTGAGCCGTGTCAGGACGGCTGTAGGTGGGCCGTCCAGCCTCAGGTCTGCGCTCACCAAATCAGTAAAACAGCTGCAATTTCCTGCAGTTTGCCGAGAGGTTGTTTTAATAGCTGACCACTAAGATGACTGATGCATGTGCTTAGGCCTGTTTACAGGCTTCCTGTAAAATTAAAGTTGAATCGGTTTAAGATTGGATGAAATTCTATTTAAACCTAATTAAAACGGACACATGTTTTTATTGTCATGTTGTCCCTCTCAGAAGTTGATAATAATTCACATTTATTATTGCACCAGTGAGTAGGTCTGTAAAGTCAGCCAAGCTCCTTCACCTTTTCCTCCTTTGCAATTAATTTGTTTGTTTCTTTATATCCTGATTGTGTGTGTGTGTGTGTGTGTGTGTGTTTTCTTTAACCCTATAGGTACACACACACGCATGCAGGTGTGACCTGAATGCAAATGTATGCCCCCTCCCCCAAAACAAAACAAAACAAAACAACAATAGAAATCTCCGTCATGAGAAATTCTACACACAAAAGTTTGAAATAGTAAATCAGCTGTCGTTTGTCACACTCCATCAGCCTGGTCAGGCCACGTGTGATCGAGGGTTCGCCCGTGCGGCTCTCTTCTGCGTTTGTGTCGGATCCCTGCGTGTCACACCAGCTGCCACGCCTGGTCGGTGAGCTGCTAGGACTCACCGATAGCAGCAGCAGCGTCTGCACGCTCACGCCAGCGTGGTTGAAAACCTTGAGAAAAACCTGCAGAAGTGTGAGCTCTGACATGTGGAAGCGTCGCCTGCCCCTGAATTAACCACTGAGTAAGCAGTTTCGATATCTGTCAGGGTTTTGCGCTGCTGCACTGGAGCCTTTGATGATTCCGGTTTTAAACATTTGAAATCCAGATCGCAAAGACCCAATTTGATGTCAAAGTTTTTGGTTTTTCTCCACTGAGTGCCTGTCCTGACAACTGCTTTTGGACGTTGAGCGTTTATTCGCTGGTCTTTTACCAGAGGGAGAGACCAGATACTCCGTGATGTTTCCCACCACTGGTGCACGTCAGTAGGCCTGCGATGATCGATGGAGCTTGCGTGATGTTTTTGCATTGATTATAGAAACGTGAGCTGATAAATGGAACTGGAATCCTCTCTGAGGGCTGCACTTCTGCTGCAGCAGGGAAAATCGAGGACCCAGAGAGCCACGCCACGCGGGTTCTGCTCTCAGACCTGCCCCGTTCCTCCTTTTCACCCAACATCAGACTCCTCAGGAGTTTTATAGAAGCGGACAGGTTGTACGGGTTAGCTCAGCGGAGCGCCAGGCGCGGTCAGCCTGCTCGCACCTCCGGCGAGATGCCACGGTAAGCTTTGTTCTTCTAATGTGAGGATACGGTAACACAGAGACCCTGGCCGACTGTGAAATGGTATCTGCATTCTCGGCATTCTTACTGAGCTCGATCAACAGTGAAACACAGGCGGTTCTAATGTCGGGGTTACAGAAGACAGGGCTGGATTTTACGCCGCTTTAGGAAGCGATGGGCTTCCAGAATGTGACTTATGGAGTGAGGTCATGTCTCACGGGAGCGGAAAGGTTTCTCAGTGGAAACAACAGCGCCAGGGCTCGTCACACACACCGAATACGTGGAGTCAAAGTTAGTTTGGCAGCCATTTTTAGTTTTGTGTCGTTTTGCTTTGTGCGAAATTGTAGATTAGATTATTGTTGTACTTTTAAAATGGTATTTTTTTTTTGCCATAGTGAAGCTGTGAACTCTTTTTCAATAGGTTGACCCTGTTTGGGGACTTGTTACAGATTAAAAGGCCTGTGCAAAGCGCAGCACCTTTGGGCAGACACGGATTCAATCTCTCTCTAGATCTTTGCTTGTATGAGGGTGACCGGCGCCACAGCCCCTAATATTGAGGAGACCTGCATGTTTTGATTGTTCCAGCTGCACTGCTGTTACTATGAATGGCTGCGTGAGAGAGAGAGAGAGAGAGAGAGAGAGAGAGAGAGAGCGAGCGAGCGAGCGCTGGGATCCCTCCTCCTCGCTGCTCTGCCGGCCCCTCTGTCGCTTTAAGTCCTACCCCTCGGAGCCAGCCAACAGCAGCTGTTCCATATTCATCAAGCCCTCGAGTCTTAAAGAGCCCCATCCCAAGCATGGAAAGAGTCATTCCTCTCGCTCGCCGCTCTCATGCTCTCTCCATCTTTGCGCTCATCCCGCCGCTGCCTGTGCACCCCTCTCATTCTGTCCCCCCCTCACCTCTCTTGTCTCTCCGTCCCACCTCCTCCTCCTCCTCCTCCTCCTCTCTCTCCGCGTGTTCCCGTGACACACTCACACATTCACTGACATACACTCAACCACTTTCTCTCTCACTCATATATACATAAACACACGCACGCACACACAACACACACATGCTCCTGCACACGCAGCCACTCATCAGAGTCCGACATACCTGTGCAGGCTGGGGGCAGCGGTGCTGCGGGGGCTCTTCTGGCAGCGTTGTCTCTGAGTTTGCTGTGCTGTCATTTAGAGAAGAAGCGGCTCTCAACTCTTTTCTCTTTCCTCTTCCTCTCATTCCTGGAATGCTAAAACTGGACTGATGGACATTTCAGAACTTTGTCTTCCAGACCCTCTCAGCTATCATAACCAGTAGGTGCACCTTGTTTCTTTATTCCTTAATAATTCCTCTGCTGTGACTCTTTCTTTCCCTTTGTGATGCACTCGTTTCCTTTCCTGCTCTTTTGAAAGTGTCTTTATAGCTTTTCTTACTTTGTTCCCAGAACTTTTCCCCAATGTTTCTTTTCCGCTCCCACTTTTTTCCTGTCTGTTTCTGTTTGGAATCAGTTGGGACGGGGCAGGTGCAGACGTCTGCCGCCGTAATCTCACATATCGTCTTTATACATTCAGAGCATGGCTGATTGATTTCACCCACATTTCTAAAAAGCGTGTCATTTTTTTCCTTCTTCCGCGCTGAAGAACTCCCCCCTGTCCAGTCAGGTTAGCAGGCTGTTTGCTGATGGCTTTGTTCTGACATCGGGCCACCCAGGCGGAATTAGAATAATTTTTTAAGGAGATGAGATTAGCGTGAATCTCTGGAATTGGATGGGATGAATTACAGGAATATCTACCGGAGCCGGTGAGCTCACTGAGCAGGTCTGTCCCAGGCAGCCAGGGAGGCGATCTGCCCCCTCTGAGCCTCCACACTCACCCCCACTCCAGAAACCTACTCGACAATCCCCAAAAGGTCCTTCTTAGGTTGTAAACAATATTTACTTATTATTTATTATTTCGGAGAAATCACATTTTAATTCTGTATTCATGTCTTTACTCTCTTACGTTCTTGTCCACATTTTAAAAATCATTAACTGTAGCGGAAATATTTTCAATCAATGTACAATAACTAATTCAAAATCACTGATAATTTTTGATGTTTGTAGGATCAAATTAGAAGCATGTTATCAGAAGGTGGAATTTGCTTATAATCTTTCTATAAAAACAAAAAAATATCTGTTAATTCTGCCTCTTAGTTGTCATTCACTCATTTTTCTTATCTGGTTAAAGTTAAGTTAATGTGGACTTTGTAAATTCTTCATTGTGTCAGTAATATTTAATAAAATATACAATTTTTAAAAACTGAAAATGGATTTTAAAGCAGAAAATTTAAATCGCTGATGATTTACTTGTTTTCATTTGAGTTTTTCATTCAATTTTTAAAATAAGTTCCTAATATTATTCTCATTGTTATAAGTGAGAAAATCTTTTGAGAAATCATATTACTTCTAAACATTTAAAAGACAGTAATATCTTAAAGCCATGCACAGTCTACCCCTTTTAATAATATCACAAATGTATTTTCTTTAAATGTCGATTAAAATATTTACAATATTTAAAAAAACAGTAGCAGTATAATTCTGGCAGGTTAATTTTTTAATCCCTATTATGTATTGTAGAGTTACCAGGAAGAATATCCTTAATAACAAGCTAAATTCTTTTGAGATATAAAAAAATATATATTTAGTTTAGATCTTGTTTTTACACAATAAAAGAGAAAAATCTAATAGCAATAATAAAAGAAAAAACCCGATATATGATTTTCAATAATTGTTCCAAAGTACATAGTCTCTTTAACCCCCTCGTGTTTATTTTAATAAAAGAAAATTATTTTGACGGTTGTAGTCTCATTAAAGTCTGTTTCAGATATTTATCAGCTCTTGGTTCTGTCACATGGCTTTGGGCTGCTTTAATGTAAAATCAGCCAGACAGTTACAGTTTAACTTCGCAGCAAACCTGAGCTCCCAGTTCAAAAAGCACTCGGTGCACTGACTATCTGAACTGTTGTATTTCTGCACGAACAAAAGGAAACAGACAAAACTGATACAACGAAAAGAAGTTTTGAGCACTATAAAATTACACTTGACAGCAAAAGCTCAGCTGCATTTTTTTATTTACAGTCAGAAATATTTCTGACCTAGGGATTAATGTGACATTTAAAAGAGCACATCGTGTACCTGAGCAGCTCATTTAGCAGGGATTGATCACATAAACCAGATAAATCTGGCCTGTTGCAGAAATAATGCCCGGCCGTAATTTCCCGCTGCCCCAGTCATGTGTCCCTGTAGTGGGGCTCTTTCAGTGGGCTCTCTCTGCTGTTGATTGTGCTCCAGCAGTGGTTCTCGGCCGTGCGGGCGGCCCCTCGCGCTGGCCTGGATGTGGCCGTGATGCTCGGGTGAGAGGATTAGTGCAGGCTGACCTGGGGACAGTTTCACCTCTGGAACAGGCAGAGACGCCTCTCCTGGCTGTGATCAGGGGCCAGTCTGGACCCCATTACACTTTTACTGACTGTAGCTGCACTCGCCTGAGTGAGAGCCGCCTCGGTTCCCGCAGTGAGACGAGTGACAGGCGTCTGGCTGGTGTTGTTCCACCCTCTCAGCCTGGGCTGGGCTCCGTCAGGCTGGATTTGTCCTGCGCTGGCTGGAGTACGCACCCCGAGCAGCGGTAAATTGAGATGTGACTTCTCCCCGCTTTTAAACGTTCCATCAACACCCTCTTTTTCCTTGAGCTCAGACAGAGCCGCTGCTTTCAACTAACAAAGCCGTCCAGATTCCTTTCATGTAATATGAGCTTTTTCATGGTTTTTTTTTCTTTTTTTGAAGCAAAGCAGACGGAAGTTTGCACCCGTTGACGAATTAGATTTCAATTTATTTGACTTGATTCTCAGCTTGCTGCATTAGAGCCTGCAAACGCCCACAGGAGTCCGTCTGCTTCTCATTAGGTTTCAGAGAACAAGGCGAGGGAATTGCATTAGTGGATCCTAAGTTAAAAGCTCTTTGCTCTTTGACCAAGTGTTTCATTGTTATTAGGTTAATCAGATTTTTGCTGTCTTCATCGAGATGCTATCACAGGCTAGAGGCAGCGGTGGGTAACCAAAGCGGTCGTGCGCAGACACTGTCCAGATGGGATCAGCTTACGGTAATTTGGTTTCAGAATACATTACCAGAAGAGGCTCTTGGCCGAGCACAGCCACCCCGCTTTGAGACGGGAGCTGGGGTCTTCTGTAGCCGCAGCATCCAGCCCAGCTGAGCAGCCAGCCCACCCACCTGTCCCTCTCCCACCCTCCTCATCTTAGCAGTGCTTTTAGGTGGTGTTGGTAAGCTTTTGTTTTAAAATTCAGTCTGTCGCTCATCTCTGAATGCTTCTTCCTTGTGCCAACAGGGCTTTCTTGTCAAATTCATTAGAGAGATTCCTGAGTCCGCTGGCCGCGCTGGAGTCCTCTCATTTCTGGTATCTAGTATCATTCCTTTCACTGTAAATATGTCCGCTCAGGCAGAGTGGGTGGAGGGTGGAGCATGTTAGTCCAGGCCAAATGGGGATGCAGAGTGTATTGACATTCTCTGGATGCTCATTGTTCTGTAGCCTCAGAGGTATTTGGGCTAACTGATTTGGAGCTGCCACAGTCCTGTTTTTGTTACATGTCCATTAGAT
This sequence comes from Tetraodon nigroviridis, assembly GCA_000180735.1. Lineage (NCBI taxonomy): Eukaryota > Metazoa > Chordata > Actinopteri > Tetraodontiformes > Tetraodontidae > Tetraodon > Tetraodon nigroviridis. Next base: position 4,088,288 of record CAAE01015019.1, read on the forward strand.
TCTAAATCCTTTTTATTATTACCCATATATCCTTTCATTTCCATACTATATAGCAACAAAATGTCACAAAACAATCAAATTTACGGATGCGATGCCCTGCACCGTAGATGATGCTGCAATCAGTCGCCATCAGATGTCGGGCCTTAATTGTCATTTTTCCGAGCTGCTTTCACAACATCCACCACCTGCGCCAGGCGTCCACACCTGCCTGCCCATGCTTCTTCATCCATTGTAACCTTGGATGCCTCCGCAGGAGTGTGAGAATCTGTTTAAAAATAACCGGCTCCATTAGTTTGGAAGGATAATGCTAGCCTATGTGGGCTCTCGTGCCCTTGTGAGTGCTATCAGTGACACGGTGCGTCAGCACTTCTTCCTGTTGCTCCAACACTGAAGGGCCCCTCCTCATTTCATGCGCGCGGACAGGCGGGAAATACTGAGGAAAGCGGCACAAATAGCACAGCATCGTTTTGCAATATTTGCGATCACAACAGCGCTGCTGCTACAGGCAGAACTACAGGAAAAAAAAACTACAGGCAGAAAAGTTCCCACATTGCCAGGTTACCCGCTGCAGGCTGAGGAACTCGTTTATCAGTAAAGGCAACTGATGTTGATCGATTCGTAGCAGTAATTGAAATGCAAAATAACTTTAGGATCGATGCTTAGCTTTGTTTATTTATGAAATCAATGGGAAAATTGTTCCGTCACAGTCGCCGCTTTGATTCCCACAGACAGCTTGACCAGGTCTTTGCTGGCACGGCGAGCCGTGCGCTCTTTGAAAATGTTATTCTTTTTTATCTTCAGCGTTACCATTTAGGGTAGGATTAAAACAAGGTTACAAGCGTAAGGTGGGCTCTTTTCTTTTGAACCGTTCAAAAAGAAAGTTTGAGTCTGTTTCCATAGTTACAAACGCTGGGCGTGTCTTAAGTGTTGTCACTCATCCCTGACCTCCCCGAGGGAAGCAGATGTTACCCCTAAGCAGCCAGTAACGCAGCACCTCTGCAGGCCTGTTTCTGCGCTGAACATTAATTCCTATTGATGCATTTGCTTTTCTTCAGCCGCGTCAAATATGGATCGCTGGCGCTGCAGAGACCCAGTGGAATCCGTGGGTGTTAATGTTCAATCCCACTCCCGCAAATCTAAACCTCACGCTCGACAAAAACAATCATTATTTAGAAATGTTTGACAGTTTGGAAAAAGACTTTATAGATCCGAGAGGAGCGTTAGTCTCAGAACGAAAAACCAAAAAACATGCGTGTGTGTATGTGTGTACACGTGTACATGATTAGACCCCCCCCCTCCCCCAACAGCACTCACTACAACAGAATGATGACATTGAGTGGCTGGTTGTTGAACCTGCCACTGGAGAGACCTTCCTTCCCTCCCAGGGTGATCAGTGACACCATGAATGTCTGACGTGTATGTTTGGCTTCTCCCTAGAACGGGACATCCAAATTCAGAGAATATCCACAGAATTTAATTATTCCTGAACGATGTGACGGTGGACATGAGCATATAAATCAGTCGGGCCCACCTGCCTCTTTATTACCAGCACTATTTATGGGAAATGTGTGACAGCTGGTGGAGATGAGCCTGTAAAAGGCTGCAGGCTATTGCTGTGAGTGTGTGTGCTGCTGTGGCGCTCAGCCCTGTTGTGTTGCAAGTTAGTTTAGTTGGGAGCTGTTTAAATCAAATGCTAAGAGTGTTTAAATTTAAGGCAAACTGTCATATAGTGGTCTTGTTATATAGGACATTAATCTTAAATGATCAAAAAAATACAGAAATAAAATATAAATAACTAATTTTGGCTGGTCGAGTCAGCCATATGGCTGTGTTCTTCATTTGTTTGTTGCTTCTTTCTGTGAAAATGATGGAAGCAATGACGGTTCTTTGTTTAGTAGGTAGGACCCCCCACCCCCCAAACAAGAAGAGCCTATCAGAGGAAGATTAATGAAGTAATTTCATGCATGGCTCCATGCCTCTGTCCTGCTCAACACACAGTCACTGTGTCTAAACCTTTGATTTACGCTGGACTCTGTTAAATAGTCTTAACCCTTTCTAATAAAAAAAAATTATTCACCTTTACAGATTATAAATGGCTTTTTTAACTACACCATAGTCATAAGCCTTAATATACCTATAAGAAGTAAAATATTTCCAAAGATCAGTCAGAATTAAAAAAAAAAAAAAAAAATGAAGACAAAAGTGAATTTCGACTCGTCCACTCATCCAGCTGTGCCTGTTTGTTTTAAATGGCTTCAACGCAGAATTTAACCAGAACTGAATGTGGTCGGTGCAGCCCCGACAGTTCAGGTCAGAGCGGCAGCAGTATCAGGAGAACGCCTCTCCTTCCTGCCAGCGAGTCTCAAACAGGAAAGAGCAAGAGGGGGATCAATAGATGTGATCTGCTCCTTGGCCGGTGTGATCTGCTGCTGCTGCTGCAGCACGGGGCTCATGTTGTCATACTGGAGTGAGCTCATGGCTTTATAAAGACTACAGTGGCTTCACAGCTAAATATAATCCTCTGCTGGAGAATGAAAAACTTAATTGCCCAGACCACGGAGCAGTGCGGTCCCCCCAGTGGTAACCCTGCACGGGCACGTAGCCTATGGACTATTGATCCGAGGCCCCTTTCTCTTCATTGGTATAATAAACCCAGCTCTCTGTCTCGTCTCTTTTCCTCCATGTGCTGCTCACTTGGTCTTTTCCTGTTGTCTTTCGCCTCTCCTTTTGTTTGCCGCCAAAGATTTGCACGTCATAAGATCTCTGTCAGCTTCTCTGAGTGTCTGGAATATCTGTTAATAACAAGAGCCCTCCCTTTTCCTCTGACCCGGCCCTCCCAGCGCCGTCCTCCCCCTGCCAGAGCAGAGCATGTCTAATGAAAAGGAAATTCCAAAATGAAGGGCCTCTCAGTGGTAGGTTAAAATTGGTCCCTATTGAACGTCAGGTTTGCCTTCAGCTGATCCACATTAAACGCTCGCCTGTTATATTTCCATTATTCATCCTCGCTCTGCAATACAAACACCGACCACTGCGGGCATCACTTGTATTGCCCCAAGAGCCTTTTTGTCCATATTCCCCTGATGGCCATTAACCTAGAACCAGTTAACCGAAAAGCCGTCCTCCAAATTTGAGGTTTATTTTGGGATCTGGTCCCCCCCAACCCCCCACACCCCCGTCTCATGTTCAGTCACTTTTTCATGTACATATTCTCCCCAGGGGGCAAACACAAAGCACCGTTGATAGCTCTCTCTCACACACACACACACACACACACACACACACACACACACACACACACACACACACACACACACTCCCCAGCATGTATTTGTGTGATTAGTTTGCCTTGTGAGAATGTCGGTGTGGCGCATGTGCTGCTGGAAAAACCCGGTCCTTGATTGTGAGTTGGAGGAGTAAAGAGGGAGCCTGGGCCCCCGGAGGAGAGGTTAACTTGCAGGCTGCCGCCGGATCCCCGTCTGCGCTGGGAAGCAGAGCCAGGCCGCGAGGGGGTCTGCGCGGAGCTAATTGAGTTCGTTCTACCAGCGCTGACTCTGGGGCCAGTGGCTTATCAGGCCACATCGCCCCAGGCCCCTCTAGAAAGATCTGCCCCCACCGGGGCATCTGATATCACCATCACCCCGCCTGCAGATGTCCACCCCTGCCCCTTCCTCCTGCCCCTTCCCCTACGTTTACCCAATTTGGTCGGGCAGCAAGAACGTGACACTTCTGCAAGAGGTTGGCAGATTGGAAAAAAAAAGTCTTTTTGGCATCTTGTAGCCTTGAGAGTGAAAAGGCCGATCAGACTCAGCCCCTGTTGGACATCAAGCACAGATTTGTAATCTATGTATGAAACAGTTCTCCGTTCTCCTGACTGTCGCAGGAAACTCTCAGTGTAGGAATACTTACAAATGAGCTCAATTAGACCCTGAATGTCCTACATTTTTGAAGCAGAGACATGGAATGTTCAGTGTCCCGCTTGCAGGCAAGCGATGTGCTGGGATGTGGAGGAGCTAACGCTCCACCGTTCTTCTCTCAGAAGAGGAGGAACAGCGAGTGCAAGACAAGCTGCCAGATCATTAGGACAGCTAATCCTGGTCACAGCAGTACCAGAGGAATGATATTAGGGATCTAAAATTCTGTTAGGGGGGCCAGGTGGAATCAGATTAAAACCAAACTGCCCAGTGTGCGTTTGCGGGCCCGTAACCCACGACTCAGCATGAATTTTGATCGGTACAAAGGGAACAAAAGAAGGGAGAAGAGCGAGGGAGTGGTACTCTATTTTAGATGAGCGCTGCTCCTTTGGGCAGCTAGGAAGCAGAATGGAAAATACACTTTCCTTGAGAAAGAAAGAACACAACTGTAGATTTCTTAGCATTTTGCCAAATAGACAGAGCCCTTTACTATCGGCTCCCTCTGCAGGCCCCCAAGCTAATTAGTACCTGCTCCACACTGAATTATTTATTACAACTACTGCTGCTGTCAAATTATTTAATGTTCATAATTCATGTTGCCTCACAAATGTATTTTTACATTTAAATTGGAACTGTCTCATTAGAGATTACTAATATTTATTGAAAAATTTTAGGCTGTTTGATTAATCCATCAGGTTCAAGTGGTTAGTATCCCCCCAGTGTCATTAATCAATATATACAGGCTTGTTTAAAGCACACGCGTGGCAGTGGTATAATATGTCATAGCAGAATGAGTTAGAATGGTTCCAGACAGAACATTTATTATAGATGGCCACACTGAGCTGGAGGCGAAACAGTTAAGACACTTATGCAATTATGCTAAGTGTCACCCTGAGGGTGGCCTTTGAACCAGGGTTAAGCTTACTCTGAATTTGTGAAATAAAAGCTAAATGGAACCATCTTGTGCGCCTGCGTTTTAATATATTGCCTTTAATAAGCCAAGTGCGGGTGCCCTATCACACAGGTGCTCATATCTATCTGAAACATAAAGAACATAAAGCAGATGAACGCAGGGCCACACATTCATTTACCAGGATGCAATCTGCATTTGTTATCCTGGGCGGCAGCTTCCATTTTAGGAGGCCCTGGAATCTATTCTTTTGTTGTTTTTTTTTCTCAAATTCAGGTTGCAAGGGCATTTAAAAACAGGAAAAAAATGTTTTAAAACACCCTTACTGCTCACTAGTGTCAGTGAAAGGAAAGTCTGGCACCGTGATAGTTTTAGTTTTTATATAGTAAAGTCTTTATATTGCACATTTTCCAGAGTGCTCAGCCAAGAGCTTATTGCACAAGGTCAACCGTTTTAACAGGGGGCATTTTTTATTATTTATTTTAGCAGTTAACCTTTTTTGTAAATTTCCAGAAGTGGTCGGCACCTGGAGCTCCAATGAATATACATGACAGCGGGGAAGGAAACCTGGGAATGAGATTTAATTTGACACATTGACCTCCATCTTCCTGGGCCTAGGAAGCTAGGGTGAGAAAATAAGGCTGACCTGCTGACCCCTGGGTACCAACCTCTCTGTCACCCACCCTTACAATTAAATCAGAGAGCAGAAGGCAGCCCGGCCGATAGGGGACGCGGTGTCGGTGTCTCCCAGGCGCCTCTGAATCGCTCTAACTCAACCCATCCCATCAGCTCCCAATCTTTATACTCTGATGGTAAACTGGCGTATCAAATATGTAAATATTGCCATTAGTTGGCAATATGCTAATGCTACTTTTGTGCTAAGACACAACTCAGGCTGTCTGCTGCCATTCACCATGAGCCCCTGTCCAGATTTGCATAAGCCATGCGAGGCTCAATTTTGTAAATGCAAGCAAGTGCAAGTGACCTTTAACCCCCTCCGTGATGCCTAATGCAAAGGGAAGTGTGTGTGCGTGTGCCTATGGCTTTGCCTTGACCTCAACACGTCACCATATTCACACTGCATCACCAACTCATGAAGTACTCCGCCTTCACCACCAGTCTGTAAGTGAGGACTCCACAAGCTGTTCTTTTTTTTTTTTTGTTATTCTGCAAGTGTGATTTGAAGTCAGGGTCACAGAGTTGGACTGATATAGATCGATAGCAAAAAGGATGGCTTGAGAGTGCCTTTTGTGGGCCTCAACCAGAAGGCTGCACTTTAGGCGGCTTGTGTTGTAGCATCATATTGCATGTTCTCCAAAACACAGTTATTAGGCAGACAGTGAAAAAGTCAATATCTTACCATCATGTTTCCTTTTGGTTGACTGCTGACTCAAGGAGAGGAGCCAAGGTCCACTCTGCTCTTTAAACTGTAGCGAGACTCCTGCCTGGATGTGTGTGAGTGTGTGTGTTTCTGTGTGTGTGTGTGGGTCTGTGTGTGTATGTTTGTTATTTGAGTGCTCTGCCTTCCTCTCCTTTTATCAGTGTCTGTCTTTGACTTTCTTTCCTTCTGTGGCACCTGTGTGTGGACGTGCACAGTGCACTTGTGTGTTATTTGTACACGGCTGCGCTTTCACAGCTGCCGCTGTGGCATGTGGTTAATGAAGCACTTACAGTCCCGCCTCTGGTTCAGTCAAGGTTAGGACACACTGGTATGGAGAATAATAAAGAGAGTGACCTACAGAAGGAAAACAGAAGTAACAAATCTAAAGATGTGGAGTATATTTGAATTTCATCTTTTACCCATTGACTATAGAAAGAAAGCATTTTTTTAAATGTCTACCATGTTGCCTACTGAGGTCTATTCTTCTCCTAATCTTCATCATGTCTTCCTCCTTACGTCTCTTCCAGGCTACTGAATAGAATGGCCGCTGATGACCGGCACCTACCCTCCAGTTGTGGGTCCTACATCAAGACGGAGCCGTCCAGCCCCTCCTCGGTCATCGACACGGTCAGCCACCACAGCCCCAGCGGCAACTCGGACGCCAGCGGCGGCTATGTCAGCGCCATGAACAGTCACTCCAACGGCCTGGACTCTCCTCCCATGTTCACGCCCGGCGGGCTCGGCGCCAGCGCCTGTCGCAAGCGATACGATGACTGCTCCAGCACCATCATGGAGGACTCGTCCATAAAGTGCGAATACATGTTGAACTCCCTCCCCAAGAGGCTGTGCCTGGTCTGTGGAGATATAGCCTCGGGGTATCACTATGGCGTGGCCTCTTGTGAGGCCTGCAAAGCCTTTTTTAAAAGGACAATACAAGGTATTTTTTCCTCTTACCTCCCCGTCAGAGTACCGACTTGTTTCATCCCATAATGTTGTAACACGTGATATAAAAACAGCCTCAGAGGCTCAGAGCACCACAGAAACATACTCCCAGCAGTTTACTGGTGTTTCCTATGTCCTTTTTTGTGTTTGATTTAATTGACTGAGCCGTAAAACCTCAGTTTAGAAAAAAAAATTTAAAAATTGAACCTGATTGAGACACTTTAAAGCGACATTTAAAAAAAAAAGAAAAAAACAGGACATTTCAATGCATCCGTCACTCTGGGGGGGGTGTATTGTTGAGATGACATCATCACTCAGAGGTCAGATGTGGTCGGGTGGAGCGGCTTTTTACCCCGATGTCTTGGGGCTGGGGCTTTTAGGAACACGCTTCCTGATTACGCCTGTCCTGTTGAGGGTTTGAGCGCGCTGGTGTCTGCATTGTGGGAGGAGCCACGGTGTGACCGGCTGTTCGGGAGGCGCCATGTATCACAGCATCTCATTAGAAAGGCAATGAAAGGTCGCCCACTGTGAGGCTGCGCTCCACGTTCCAGATTAATCAGGAGATATTTTTGAGGCTGGAAAAAATAAATAAATAATAAAGGTCTGCACAGCAGCCCAGGACTAAGTTCTGTCAGAGGGAGAAACCAAGAGAGGAAGCTAAAGGGTGACAGTCTGGGGACAGGGGAGAAGAGAACAAATATTTCTTTTAGCACATTTTGAAGAGTGCAGGTATGATATGAAGGGCAGCCTGGCTGTGGGCATGCTAAGTGTTGATTTTGGACCTTCCAGCCCTATCAGCTTTGACAGTCTATGTACCTTTTGCAGGCAAACAAAAGCATTAGGCCAAATCCTTTTGTTTACCCTTGCTGCCATCAGCAACCCTGTTTATTGACCAAAAAAAATGAATATTTTCCCTCAAGTAACATAACAGGGCCTTTGTCCTCGCAGCAGAAATGCACTGAGTGCAGCACAATGAAACAGTAAAGAGGCGGAGAAAAAAAACAGACGTCTTAAGTGGAGCACTCGCCCGAACAATTAGGAGAAAGGTACATGGAAAAGATTGAAAGACCCTCTTTTTCTTCCCTCACTCTCCATTGTCGATTTGAAATCCCTCTCTTTCTCTTCTTGGAGGGCTGCCTGTAATGGAGCTAATCTGCCGTCGTTTGTCCGAGCCACAGGAGTTTTGTCAATAACAATCAGCGTTTGGAAAGTGTAATTAAGGCCGAGGCTTTTCATTAGGAAGAAGGGAGGGGACCGTCTCTGGGGACGGGCATGCCAATTAGAAACTCAGGCACGCGTCGCCGGGTAATTTCAAGGAAAGGAGGGAAAAAACCCAGGACTTCTTTAGATTGGAGAGGGACCCTGCTGCTCTTTCAGAGGAGAGGAGGAGAGGCTTAATGGCATAATAATCAGACAGGGGTCCCAGGCAGAGACGGCAGGAGGATGCAGGCACTTTTTGGGGGGAGGTTAAATCCTTCCAAAATGATAAAAAGACAGCCACACAGAATTGCTGGAAGAAAGTGGCAGTAAAAGACTGAATGCGGAGCCCTTGAAAAAATGAGAGGGTGCAGTTGATGAGAACTGATTAATTAAAGAAATAACGAGGCAGTCAAGGGTGGAGTGTGAGACAGCCCTTTCTAATGAGACAAAAACAAAGGAGATGTCTTTTCCTGCTCTTTATCACGTTGTCCTCGACCATTTGGGGCCAACGGCACAGTTAACTGTGTACACGTGTTAACCCACCTTCTGCTCACCTTGTTATCAACAGTACGCATTTAGATTTAATGTTATGTTAATATGGTGTTAATAATAGCAATGCCAAGATGACAAGAAGGTTATGTGACAGCCGGCGTTTATCTGTTTGATAGAATTTAATTAAAATGTTGATAATGGTTCAAAGAATGGCAGAAATGTGATTTTCAAAAGATTAAAACCTTGATCTGAGGTGAAGAGCTTTGAGCAATCTACTATATGATCTACCCTTGTGTAAATACTGCCCTTATATATACAATATAGAACTTTTTTTTGGTATGAATTCTTGCCGGAGGTCTGCGCCCCCCTGACTGTTGTTATTGTAAAGCCCCTGTTTGCCTCGCTTCCTCCTCTGGCTCTCAGGTCTTCATCCGATGACCCCACTTTTTCAACAGAAGCCCTCTAAAGATCCATCTTCTGTCACCTACTCATCCACTGAAAAGCCCCTTGAACTCCTGCGTGGAGATAGTTGCATTAGTCAAGGCCAGGCCCCAAATGAATGTCAACTTGGATCTCCATCTATCCCAGAATGCACCTGTTTTCATAGCTCCCTAATCATCCTGCCATTCCTGAACCGTAGATACCCCACCAATCAAAACCAGAAATCCCTTATTGAACCCTGTTTTCTTCCCATTTTGAACCCAAGTGTAAAATTGCCTGAAAACCAACTGAACTCAGTGGCCTCCTTTTATATGAAGTAATAGACCTTGACAGTAAGCCTGTAAAAGTCAGTTTAGATTTTGATGAGAAATACCTGCCATTTTACTGTAATTTACTTACAAGACCTGACTTTCCCCTCTGTGCCCTGGCATGGGTCCTGAAAAGCCATAAAACAGATTGAGACAGATACTTATCAAGAGTAGAAGGAGGGAAATCTTTTTCTTCTGGCTCACTCTGTAATGTTATTGGTTACCATACCATAACCTTTTTAAAGACAGATAAACTTGAGCATGGCCCTCTGGTTAGAGTGGTCCCAACCAACATTCTTCATCTCTGAGAGTGAAACTGGGCGCACTCTACGAGCCAAGAGGCTGCAGAAATCGTTTCTGAATGACAGATTTTACGATAAAATACTTTATTGGAATCTCATTTATTTTCTCTTCGGTTTAAATTGGAGCCTCTTCAAATTTCAGCATTGAATTTGGGATCATCAGTTGTTTCTTAATTTTGTATTTCAAGGATGTTATTGTAGAAAAGCTAACAGAGGTACCAAAACCCTCCTTGACTAAATATAAACCCAACTCAGGGATAAAACAAATAGTTAATCCGGTGCTCTGGCTGCTTTGAGCTATGACAAGCCTCCCCTGACAGGACATCAGACGCGCCGCGGCTCTGACGGGACAGGTGGACGGACGGCGCATAAGCGCGTGTTTGTTTTTGTTTCTGCTGCGTTCCGTATCAGCGCACGGGCTGTCTTAGTTATCCACCAGGTGCGACCCGTGCACGTGTCCTCGGCACCCTTGAGGACGGGAAGGCAGGGGAGGTGCGGAGGAACATACCTCCATAAACTGGGCATTCTCAGGGACACGCAGGGTCAAATGCTGCAGGGTTGGACAGTCTTCCAGGTTAGATAAAATGAAGAGAGGGATTTATCAGATTTGCAAATAATGTGTGTGCGCTCTGTCTGCTTGCCAATCGCCTGTTGGTTAGCGTGTAATGAGAGGAGCAACCATAAAGGACGACCATGAAGTGATTCCAGCCCACAACCACACTGATTGCCTCCTCCCTTCATATGGGAAATGGTTAGGATTATTATGGACTGGTTCTGCTATGACAACAGAGAAAACAGACAGAGGAAAGACAATCAGAGCTCATCAGCCGCTTCCCTCACACCTTTATTTACCCCGGTCCCAAAGAGAGGAGAATTAGCATAATGATTTCTAACCCAGATATAAGAAGGAATTTCTAATTATTTAGAACATCTTGGGACCCTCTACTTGATCTGCCCGATAATGTTAACATAATTGCATAAGTTGTCAGAGGATTTTAGAGGGCCAGTAGAGGAATGCTGGCGGAATAATTCGTGGCTCTGTTTTCCCCGTGCTGACATGTGGAGTAGGGGTCAGAGATGTGCGGCGGCTGCATGTAATCATAATGTAGGATTCTGTCTTACAATTTAAATTATTCACCTGGCCCAACAAAGGGAGCTCTGTGCAAAATTAGGTTAAAATACATTTTAATTGCAGTGAATATAATTTTTTTATTTATTATTTACATTTGAATGCAGGTTGCCATTTTTTTTATACCAATTGAGGGTTTAAAAGTAAAAAAAAAAAGCAACAAAAGTTTAGAAAAATGTCAATGTCAAATGCTCTCAGCGGATGGATGATTTACATTCCTGGGCTCGAGTCACCATTATATGACAACCCTTTATTGAGACCCCCCTGAATACAGTAAAATGTAGGGAATGGAGGGACAGGACGGAGTCGCCTCAGACATCCTACCCTTTCTTTTGCTAATGCTAGACTGGACCACAACAGGCTCTTTTATTCTCAGCCGTGGAAGTCGTCTTCATTGCTGGAATCAGACCCTACGGTTGAATAATGCATAAGCCTCTTGCCTGTACACTATGTAAATAGTCAACAGTAGTAACAGTGGTAACAACAGGCTTGGGTCTCTGGGAGTATTATGTAAAGTGGTCTGGGGCGGCGTGTCTGCTTCTCTAGCTGGCTTTTGAGGTGGTTGCAGGCCCTGCAGGGGGACTGGCCCGCATCCCGTGCCCTGGGGGGACCCACACAGAATTAATGAGACCAATTTAGCCACGGTCTAGTGTGGCATCTCCTGATGGCTCCTCAAGGACTGTAGCAGCTTTACCTCCACCACACACCTTCTCATTCTCTTGCCGCGAAACCACTGCAGACGTGATGTTTCCATGCTGTTTTTTTTTTTTTCAATATTTGTGTTGAATATTTTTATCTTTTGTGGATGATAACTGATTGGTTGATTGTTTTTCTCCCCAGGTAACATAGAATACAGCTGTCCTGCCACAAACGAGTGCGAGATCACAAAACGGAGACGCAAATCTTGTCAGGCCTGTCGCTTTATGAAATGCCTTAAAGTGGGAATGCTGAAAGAAGGTAAGAAGAGTAAGCAAAACTTACGTACTAACTCACTATTGTTCACTTGTAGACATCACAAATCCTCACTTATTGCTTTGCAACAGTAAATAATGTGGATTTGAGTCAGGGACAGGAATATGCTGAACAGGGCGATCCTTCAGTCTGAGTAATAGAGGTGTAACAGTATTCCACCTGCAAAGGATTGGACCAGGTCCCTGAGCACACCGTCTCAGCTCTCCCCAGCATATTGATCCACTAAATGTTTTCCGAACATCTCAGCTCTCTTCCTGTGGATGTTTTTTTAAAGTCACACCAACTGGGAATTCAGCGACAATTAAACATGCTTCCGATGGATTTGTCTGGCTGGCTTTTTCTGCCCCAACCCCTCCGCCCTCTAGAGACCTCAAAGCTGGCCAGCTGATTTGGGGGAGGCACTTGCATTTTTTTTTCCCAGCGGTCCAGCCCTCTGCGGACAGGTCTCTCCCTTGCTCACTTGTCGGTCGCTGTAAAAAAAAGGCCAGACAAAATAATGAATAATGAAAGATATGCGGCTCAGGGGTGAAGTGGTGGTGTTATGTTTATTGAAGCCTCCTCTGGGAGCAGCTCCAGACTCTGTAAGGAACCATGTTTTTCTCGAGTGCTGATGGGTATGGGTCAGGTTGCACTTATGTTGTGGAAAGTATGAATATGGCTTATGACAAACACAGCAGAATAAACACTCAGGCAGGTTAGAGGCCCGAAATTACACTATCATGACCCAGAACTGTCTGCAACACTTTTAGAGCACATAAAGCACAAGAAAAGGAAAATGATTACACATAGGTATGCTACCGTTTTAATTAGTATATTATTATTCTGCATATGTGACTCTAATTGCCTTTTTTCCCAGATTGTTGGCCTAAACTTATCCGTTTAATGATAAATTACACTACAGTGCCTCTAATGCAGCATGTGCTCAGTACAAGTATCCAACTAAAGATTTAAACAAACGTGATGAAATAAAAGCAGTTTGTTCCACTCAACCACCGCAGAGTGGAAGGAGAAGATGAAAATGCCCAATTAAAGGACACAAGTGGCTTTTCCACAGCATCCTCCCAACTTGACTCGACTCAGTTTCGATGCATCCCTCCTCCAATGGCTTTTACGGCTGCGTATAGAGCGCATGCAGCGGCCGCCTTAGGCTAGCTAGAGTCGTATGGATCTCCACAGAGTAACAGAATCCTCTGGACTGCATGCAGACTGATAAAACCGCAGTGCCAGAAAGGCACAGTAATCGCATTACTATCTGATGAAAAATTTATGCCAATATATCATATTATGCAATAAGAGACTGAAAAAATATGTACCCGTGGCTAGAAATGAATGACCAGTGTCAAACCACAGACAAAGAATGTAAAACTTAAAAATGCAGACTTTGGCTAATCCCCTAGCTACTAATGCACATTCCTATACCTTCAGCACATTTTCTGAATAAGAATGGCACTTTTTCTCTTTCATATAGCAGCTGTCACTGCCACATTATTTCTATTGTCATGGACTTCCTAAGGTCACGTGCTGGTGTTGTCATTGATTTCTCTCAAATTACCGATATTTGACATAGTAAAAAAAAAAAAGTAAAGCGCCGCTCAGGTTTGAAATGCTTTGGGACGTGCATTTTTGCATAAGCTCTACTTTGAGGTAGCTTTAAAATGTCAGCAAGTTGAAATGGAAAGAGGGAGGTGGTTTCTGTGTCCACTGTAAGCTCTCTGTAGCTGTCAGCTCAACGCCATGCTGAGGCCTGGGGTGTGGAGATGGTCACCACTCATGTGACTGAGGTTGCCACTTACTTTCATTACTGTAGAAAGGTCACATTGTGTCCCCATGGAAAATTACCTAATTATAACTTTACAGCTCCTACAAAGCACGGGGCTGCAGCCCACCTGAAAGAGAACCTGTCTCTGAAGACAAATGTTGGTGGAATCTAATGCTAGATATCCGCACTGGGAGGTAAAACACTTGGCTTATTACCATCTGAGCACTGATAGTAGAGTCAGAGCAGTATGGTCGGAAAGGAAATGGTCTTTAGAGATCATCAGTCTGATTACAGGAGACCTGCCTGAACCCTGCGTTTAGCTGCTGTTCTTTCACTTGACTGTATAAAGGAGGAAGTGATCAATAGAAGAATCAAATGTCAGAGACAACAGGTTTTTCCTCTGATCAATGGAAACGGATAAGAGCTTAGAGCAAGAAAGAAGACAAGATACTATTGAGAGATTACACTGACATCATTCGCTGGCAGTTGCTCCCTCCACAGGCTTTGTTTCAACCTCACAGATACACGGATCATCGCTTTACATGGTTCTATCACACTGCTCAATGCCAGCGCAGACAGAAATTATTCCCATGAAGTTGTGCATTTTATGCAGTGCAGTTCCTGTTTGTGTAATCTTTAGTGCTGACATAATCTTGCATTACTGGCATGCAGAAAACTCTTTTGTTATACAGCTCGCCGAGGGTATTGTATCCAACCTGTAAGTGGACTATGTGACAAAGGTGTCAGCAGAGAAGCTCTCGGGGTTAGCGGATGGGGTGGGAGAGATGGTGCGTGACAATTTTTTCCGCTACCCTCGCTCATCACCACTCGTGATTAAAAATGCTGCAACGCACTTACAAGTATGCAGAGCTGGCAACGGGGGCCCTTTGAAATAGTGCTGATGGCAGTTAGCAGGGCGGCTTCCTTGAAAGGCAGGGTTCACCATGACTTGCCATGTGGCCTTCTGATTTTCCCAGCTAAAATAGGGTCCGCCTAAGCCCCCCTTGGCATTGCCAACCATCCCAGACATCCTGACACTTTCCCCAGGGAATGACACCCTGAACAGGTGAGGGACTCAAAATAAGGGCCCCTAGTATGGGCGGCCACACAAAGTGAGTGAAGACAAGCCCTTTTGTAGGAGTGTGCTCTGAAGAGGATTATTATTGTTTTTGGAGAGAAAGAAGAGCCTATAGGTCAGCTGGCCCCAGCCCCCATCCTTCAGCCGGCGCTAATCTGTGCACAAATGCTGGCCGTCTTGGCCAAAGGGCCTCCACCGCTGCACCCGGCTTTGAAGAGGTGATACCCGAGCTCACCCGCTGCTACCCTCACTGCGGAGTGTAGTTTGACCGTAAAACAGGGAGCCGGCTTCAGATGAGGTGGTTGCTCTTCTACCAGTCAGAGTTGCACCGTTTGAAGCTCCAGGTGTTGCCAGAGTCAACAGGAGAACCCCACAAAAGCCCCATCAGGTCTGAGCCCGGGGGGCCCAGCAGGGCGGGTGAATGAAACAAGCTTCCTCTCACATAATCGCTCTCTTCCTGTCTGCTGTATCTGGCTCTGCTGGACAGTAAAATGAGACAGGTTGGTGCCAAACTTTAATTCCTGTCAGCATCTGTTAATTATGGCCAGGACTGCTCTAATTAAAAGAGGCACCCTTCTACCTTCATCACTGGCTTTACGCTGGCCGACAGAGGCACATGACTCAACGGCCTGAGAGGATCACGGAGACCAGCAATGCAGCCACCTGGCAACCACTGAGCTCATCGAGCGAGCAGGAAGAAACCGTAGAGGGGGGTGACATCACATCAGACATGGGGAGGAATTTTCCATGCATGAAATGACACCATTGTAACTAAACGAGCGGAAAGTTTAATACTTCAAGAGTAGTACTTAGTACTTAAAAAGTGAGCACTTAGATGCAGAGCAGAGCCAAAGCAGAAGTCTTTCTACGAGAGAAAAGTTGCCTGTGTGTATGTGTTGTACAGGTAGTTGCCATCAGTCGATTCCCTGGTGCTTGCTGGGAAGGCTCAGTGTCTGTTGGGAATGGGAGGTAATTAGGTTAGTGGGTTGCCAGTGTCAGGAAATTGAAAGACAATCCTAATCAGATTTGTGTTTCTAGGGAATCACATCATTTATAAAACTAAATATCTGTTCTGCAATCACATGATATAGTTTAACCGGACTCCCAATCATGCAAGATGTGTAAGGAAGAGGCTTTTCTTTTAAAAAATTCATTTAGGCTGTAGGAGTGTGTACTCTATCCCCGCTCTTGACTTTCTCTGTGTAAAATGTCGTCCATCCTCTCTGACTTACGTCATCTGATTTCCCCTTCCTCGCTTGATCACCATACGACCTCCAATTTCCACGTATGGGACGCATCCAAACTCATCCCCTTCAAGAGCACTTGCTGATGGACAAATTGTATTAGGCTCATTTGCAGTGGCCACACAATGCCCGGCTTTGACACCGTTCTCCCTGTTATAAAGTGATGAAATCATCAAGGAAGTGCTCTGGCAGCGCACGTCGTCCCCTCGGAGGATGTGGACGGCTGACAAATTAACTCCTCCTCTGCTGCAAGGCTTTCATTGAGCCTTTTCTCATCCGCCATTTAGTATCGAATTTATTTGGGGGGGGAAGGTTTACATTATGCATCCGAAGCAAATTGAAGGGATTCTGCTCGTAGACAGGATTAAGATATCGGGAATATTTAGGCTGCACGGTGGTGGTGACATATTGGGACAAATATAAGGATGCAGTATATAGATATCCATGTACAATTGCATTAAACAACCCCCAACTTACCCCCAAGGTAACACATAAATAGAACAGCATAGATTAAATATCTTAAGTGTGTAGGAAATTAATAGAATAAAAAAACATCCAAATGGAAATGTTCTTATCAAATAATGAGATAATAAATAACTTATGTTATGATGAGGCTGGCTTGACATTTACAGTATCAGTGTGCAACCTGCCCCCCCTCACTGTGGCTGGGGGTGATAAGGCCTCAGTGCTACTCCAGCGAAAGGAGGCTGAAATAAGGCTCCTTTATGAGAACGAAGCACCCAGTTATTTATCTCCAGGATGACAGTGGATGTTTTGTGCGGCGTGTATGGCACCATGTCTTTGTGTTTGTTTTTCCTATTTGCGAGCCAGCGCACACACACAGACACACACACACACACACACACACACACACACACACACACACACACACACACACACACACACACACACACCCACTCGTTCGCTCGCATACAGGCAAAGAGGAGTGTGGCTGGCAGCTAATTAGCATGCAGTCTGTCTCACCCAAAAGCTAAATAATTAGAGGGCCAGTCTTTGAGATCATTGACCCTGCATTAAATATTCATATGTTTGGACCTGCTCTGGGCTCAGCTGTGTCACAGTAGACCAGTCAGGCATTGACCACATATGGGAAGGCAGCCGTGGCGCTGACACATCCACACATTGATGGAAGCACACACTGCATTCTCACACATGCACACGCCCACGCACGCATCATTCTGCTGTCCTTTAACCAGGCATATGTATGAGAAAGTGGTGCTTGATCCTGCTTTTATCTGTGATGTAATACAAAATGTTAGGATTTAATTAAACGCAGGCCTGTTGTTGTGTGTGTTTCACATAGCTTGTGTATTTGATACCCCTTTAAATCCAATCAGGGTGAAATAAACCCTTCACATTGTGTTTCTTGGGGCTTTTGTAACACAGGAGTTCGTCTGGACCGCGTGCGAGGGGGCAGACAGAAGTACAAGCGGAGGCTGGACACAGAAAACAACCCGTACCTGGGCCTGACGCTCCCACCTCCCACCAAAAAGCCTCGTGAGTGCTGCTGTTTCTCCAATCCATTGTTTCCTCGCACTAACATCCTTCTGTGCCAGCATGTATAAAACTAGTAAAAGTTTGTTTAGATGCTTAGCAGCTCATTGTTTGCAAATGTATTAGACGCACAGGCATTATTCTCTTTGGAGCTAAAGGATGCTCGAGGACACTCACATACGTTTTGTCCCACTCGCATACATTCTGTAGGGATAAGAGCTTTCAGTGCCTTCACTTTACTTACACAAATTATGGCTCTATCCATTAGTTTGCATAATAAAAAGGAGGATATGCTAGAAGTGAGACGTCCTCCTCTGAGCTGCACTTTCATCACCATTTATCAGTCCATCTTTGTGCCTTGCTGAGCTCCGCAGGGATGTAACCCTTTGACCTTTTGTTTATTCCCCCACCCGCTTACTCCTCTACCTGCAGTCACAAAGATAGTGTCCCACCTGTTGGTGGCTGAGCCGGAGAAGATCTATGCCATGCCTGACCCCACCATGCCTGAGAGCGACATCAAGGCCCTGACCACACTGTGTGACCTAGCCGACCGCGAGCTGGTGGTCATCATTGGCTGGGCCAAACACATCCCAGGTACCAAAGAAAGGATTTCTGCATCCTCTGTTTATAATCTGTCTCTACATCCTGCTTCACACATTCTAATGACAGCAGCTCGTACCAGCCCAGGCCGTATGGAAGATAGTGAGGGTGCAGAATGGAAATAAAACCCTGGAAGACACAAATTAATGGATTGCATCTTACATACTCTACTATAAACAGATGTAGGCCACAGAGGAAAAAAAGGTGGAATATTACAAATTTGAGGGCCAGACAGACAAACACAGAGCACCTTGGTTTCCTTTCTCTTGTCACTGCTTTGTCTCTTTCATACGGAGCGGCAGTGCTCATCTCCACATGGACGTCATGTATCTTTTGCTGTTTGTTCTTTGTCTCCTGTTTTTTGTTGATTGACATCTGCGTGTGTCCGTTTTGTCTTGCCACCTGTCTTTTCTGACTGACATGCTGAGATCTCTCCGTGGTCACAACTGTCCCCACTCAAGTCCTGTTTTAGTTTTCCTAATGTGACAGGCATACGTTGAATTATTGATGGGCATAATCATGTTTCTGCCTCGGCATTTAGGCATTTTAATCGAATAAATGTGATAAGGAGCTGTTCAAGGTTTGAGGATATAGCGCCTCGTGCATACAGAGATTTTTCTCCTTCTGAGATTTTCTCTTTAAGTTTAGGAAGAAAACATTCTTCAGCTCCTCTTTTTTGCTATCTTGGCAGATTTTTTTGATCCTCCATCTTAACCCCCACAACTCTGTAACACTGTACACATGCTGGGTTAAAACAAACTAAACAAACGTTCTTCCACAGCCTTCTTCTCTCATCAGCATCAGAACTGGACATGCGTAGGGCTGTCAGCATGTGCTGACATTTAAAAAACAAGAAGGCTTGTTTGTTTTTGGTAAAGTCCAGCAGGCCTCACCTGACCTCGAACATGGGCTCTTTCTCTCGAGGTATTAGAGTGCTTCTGAGAAGCAGAGGTATTAATGAGGTACAGCTCTGATGGTAATAAGATTAGGGATGGATGTGCTGTCATCCTCAGCCCCTGGTGCATGTAAACTGTTGGGATCGTTCAGCACAGACCTTGCCTGGTCAGCACGCTGGGAGTTTAACAAGGAGCTTAGTCAGGACCGGATCACAACTGACCCGATAACACACTCTCATCATTGACCCAAAAATGATGCCAGCATTGCAGACGCACGAGAAAAAGGCAACACTCCAGTAGTCCCTGCAGACAGAAGCAAACATGGAATCGACAATCGGTTCCCATCATAAATGGATGCAACCAAGAGTGTTTTTTTATTACTTTTATTCATAATTATGGAAATGTCATACACATTAGGTAAGGAATGACCTGAAGCATATATTCATCTTCAAATTCCTTAGGTTTCTACATAAATATTGTTCATAAATTTTTATTTCTGAAGGATTTAACCTGTGCCCCTGGAGCAGTGTTCTGGTTTCAGTATGTGGAAACTTCAAGTCAGAGTTTGTTTGTCATAGTGGGGAAGCTCTGGTAATCAGATTATGCGAACACATATTGTACAGAAGATAGATTGATAACGTTAATGGGATTTGCCTCACAGATTGCAGCAAAGGGCTTGTCAGTCCTCATGCGTCGATAATGATCATTTAACCCAAAACTGGAGGCACTAAGCCCGAGTGTGCGAGCACATACGGGCAGCTGAATGGATGAGCTAGATATGCTGCACCGGCAAAATTGCAGGGAGATTATTATAAACTTCAAATTAACTTTGAATTTAAGATGTGTGGCTGTGAGTATTTGCAGGTAATGTACGTATATTGAGGGATTGAAGCGTCTGTCCCTTTGGTGCTGTCTTTTTAAGGACAGTAGTTGTCCTCTAGCTATGAAATGGCTGCATAATTGAGTTGTACATGGCTGAACCTGATCAGAGACGGTTCACTGATTGAGCAGGACTCCACGCACTAACACTCCATGCAACGGTACCCCAGGGCAGTCTGCCATGCTTGGTTCCTGCAATATTTCTCCCTCCATCCGCTGCGGGACAAGAAGGGAGCAGGGGAGGAAGTTCTGCTGATTGTCTGATAGATTTTTTTTTTCCAGCCTTGGGCAATGGAATTAAAAAGATTAACAGTTCATTATGAAGTAGTCCACATTGATTCGGCAATTGACAGATGGGCCACTGACTAAAGTCCAAATGTAACAATTTAAATGTGACTTAAATGGGCGCTTACCTTCTCCCACTTGACTGCTGGGCTCACCCATTCACTGATAATATTTGAAAAATGGAATAATGTGGAGTCAAGTGTCCAGATTGGGTTTTAATTGGAGGTTGACTTGAGGATATCAAAGCTCTATCATTAGTGTAGATGATATCTGTGCCTTGCAGGTCTCTGTATCATCTTTGTTATCCTGACTATTTAGCATTCCATTCATGTTGGCTTGGTGAAGTGCTTTCCCAGCAGTTTTCTCCAAATGATTGTTGATGAGATACTTTATATTTGGAGGCGATGTCGCTTATCAAAACTGCTTCCTAGTTTACCATTTCTGGACTGTCGTCTCATCCTAACACTGAATCTGCCCATAGTTAATTAATAATAGCTTTTGGACAAAGTGTCACTGCTCAAAATAGCACCACGAAGCAGTCTAACATGATGTTGCCCAAGGGGGGGCTGGGGTCAGTAGGAGTAGTGTTAGAGGGATGCTGACAGATGGCTTGTTGCTTCTAAGGTGCTAACAACCTTTGACACACATAGCAGTCCACCGTCCACCCCTCTGTCCCCCCTGCTGTGCTGTAAAGCTACAATTCTCTCTGTCCAAAAAGGTTAGGTACACCGACAGCTCCAGTGCACCAGAAGCTATCTGCTGCTTTGGCATTGCTGCCTTCTTTAGGAGCAGTGTGATGTTAGGGTAACCCCGCAACCCAGCCCACCCGCAATGGGAATGCCACAAGCAGACGTGTATAAACGTCCATGCAAACTGCCTATACAAGCGCTCCTTGTTGTTTGGTGTTTATCAGCTCCCCTCTCAGCTTTCCAAGCCAGACAGTTTTCAGCTGGGAATTCTCTAAAGGCAAAAGGGCCAAGCAAACATTGGCTCTGCTGCTTCTGCTTGGCTCCCACACAGCAAAACATAAATTAGGCTGTTGTGTCACCCTTAAAATGCTTCAAATAGCAATTAGACCCGATTATGTCTAATATATTTGAAATCTTCATATACATATATATATATACATATATATATATATATATATATATATATTGGAGTACACAGATGGTGGATGTAATTGTAACACGTCACTGTTCTCGTGTCAGCCTCAGGTCAGATCAGGCTGATGAATTGTCTTCTTCTGTTTGTTGCTGGTGGTCTGGGAGTCTTCATCTTCTGTTTGGGCTTTATTGAATTCCAGCTCATCAACGCTGCTTCTGACAGGCAACTGCCTGTTTGTTAGCACGGAGGCAGCAGTGTTAAAAGGATATCACGCCTCTTGTATGTTGTCGTGTTTGTGTCAGCTCAGCCCTCCACAATAATCACCCATCCGCCAGCCCATCAGCCCACCCTCCTCCAGCCTCCTCCAGGCTCCTGCTTTCTCTTTGCTATTAAATTGTGAAATCTCCTCACTGTGTTGCCAGCCCGATCCCACTCAAGCTGCGTAATCTCCTTGTAATAGAGTGTGAATACTGCCCGGCAATAAATCAGCACCTCATCAGTGCACTTTATTAAATATAGACACCAACAGACAGCTCCTAGTATATTCAATTTAGCCTCTGACGTAGGCCTCAACACACAAGATAAAGATAGATTGAGCAATCAGGTGGATGCTGAGGCCTGAACCCCAGCAGGAGAGCAAAAGGAGGGTGTGAAGGCTGCAGGGACATTGAGGGGGGTGTAGAACCAGGATGGGGACATCTGTTCAGCAGAGTCGGGGGGAGGGCTTCCGAAGGTTCCTGGTGGCACATGAGCAGGTACAACCACAACCCCAGGTACATTTGTGCAGACTCGACAGCCCCACCGAGCTGTAACTCTGACCTGATTGAAAACCAGGGAGAATTTTGCACCCTCTTTGTGTAAAATGTTCTCTTAGAGATTTTATATGCTGAGGGGCCCGTAAATGATCGTCACCCGAGCGCCATCCCTCATTAAGCAATGTTGCTTGATGGCAGCAGAGATAAATTATGTGTAATTACAGCAATGATTAAAGTCTGATTCGGCCTGTTCTGTGAGGCTACGTGGATGAATGTAGTGTCAGTTTTTGGCAGTGGGACCCTGGGGAGGGCTAAAGACTTTTCCATTAGGGTCAGGAGGTCACAGGGTGAGGATTAAAGCAAGGGGATTACTGTATTTAACATTATTCAGCCTCATATTGTTCACAGACTGATGGTCAAATCACCCATAGCCTAGCTACTTAGCATGGTTAATGGCTGGTTATCAGGCTGAAAAAAGGGCAGATATTACCGTAAAATCCGGACTATAGAGCGCACCTGATTATAAGCCGCACCCACTACATTTTTAGAGGAAAACCGATTTTGTACATACACAAGCCGCACCTGTATATAAGCCGCATGTGCCCACATTAAAACATGTAAACATATTTACAAAGAAAGACGGTACACAGAGAGAGTTTTCAAAGTTTTAAGAATATACCTTAGCTTTTCTTTCCAAACAGTGCCTGTGACGCGGCAGTAACACAGCAGGAATACGGTAGCACAGCAATAACAGGGCTGGTTAAAAAAAACGGTAAAAGTCACTGAAAGCCAGCTCGACTGCTTTTAACTTGAAAGCTGCGTCATATGCATTTCTTCTTGTATTTTCCATGATGAGGGTCTGTTCATGCTAATTTTATTCATGGACAAAGCGCGAAGTTACGTTAAACTTGCATCTTCCTCGACACATATATTCCACCTGTCTCACTCTTACCTTTTCTGCTCGAGCGCCCCTGGCGGCCGTTAGAAAAAATGCATACATTAGCCGCATCATTGCATAAGCCGCAGGGTTGAAAGTTTGGGAAAAAAGTAGCGGCTTATAGTCCGGAATTTACGGTAATTTCCTTTTAGAATCCACTTCATTTGCTAATACTCACTAGATATGGCTAAAGCTTCTAGCAAATTTACTGCAAATAGATCCAGGTGCAGTTCGCAGCAGTACTGTTTGCATTGCTGCTCTTTTTCACAAGATAAAGATAGATTGAGCAATCAGGTGGATGCTGAGGCCTGAACCCCAGCAGGAGAGCAAAAGGAGGGTGTGAAGGCTGCAGGGACATTGAGGGGGGTGTAGAACCAGGATGGGGACATCTGTTCAGCAGAGTCGGGGGGAGGGCTTCCGAAGGTTCCTGGTGGCACATGAGCAGGTACAACCACAACCCCAGGTACATTTGTGCAGACTCGACAGCCCCACCGAGCTGTAACTCTGACCTGATTGAAAACCAGGGAGAATTTTGCACCCTCTTTGTGTAAAATGTTCTCTTAGAGATTTTATATGCTGAGGGGCCCGTAAATGATCGTCACCCGAGCGCCATCCCTCATTAAGCAATGTTGCTTGATGGCAGCAGAGATAAATTATGTGTAATTACAGCAATGATTAAAGTCTGATTCGGCCTGTTCTGTGAGGCTACGTGGATGAATGTAGTGTCAGTTTTTGGCAGTGGGACCCTGGGGAGGGCTAAAGACTTTTCCATTAGGGTCAGGAGGTCACAGGGTGAGGATTAAAGCAAGGGGATTACTGTATTTAACATTATTCAGCCTCATATTGTTCACAGACTGATGGTCAAATCACCCATAGCCTAGCTACTTAGCATGGTTAATGGCTGGTTATCAGGCTGAAAAAAGGGCAGATATTAATGTCCTGGAAATGATTGTTACAGTGGGTATGGACAAAAACCACTGTAACAATCATTTCCAGGACATCAATATCTTTCATTCCTGATATTCAGGTCAGTATTGGTGCGAGTGTTAGTGGCTGTGTCTCGTCCTGCAGTACCTGTCATCATCTGTAAAGCATTTATTTATGGCTGGTAATTTACCGAGTTGATTTATTTTCAATGCTGTTATGGAAATAAGAGAAAAATACATTTGGAAGGTTCCTTTCAAGCATGTTCTCCTACACTCTAATATTATTTTTGGTTTTTTTAGGATTCTTAACGTGAATATTCTTGTAATCTCTAACTGCAGCAGGACAAACATCCCATCTATAATTGTAAAGAAAATCTTTGATCATTTTATAAAAGTATAAAAATTCCCCCTAATTTCAGATTAGAAAATAAAAAACCCCTCTTGCTGGAGCCCTGGGGTCCAGTTAAGGGCAGTTTTACTTTAACTGGAGCCCTGAGAGCTCTTGTCTTGGCTGAGGTGAGTTTGCCTCTGGGCACGAGTCCTCTGGGCCTGCTTGTCCTTCTGATATCCAGCCATGATAGTTCAGCCTCTGTCCAGCCAGATTTACTCTCCTTCCTCTTTCTATCTCACTCTATTTTTTTTTCTTTTTTGCTCGTTTTTCTGTCTCCCTTATCGCCCTCCTCTCTGGCCCATATCTTCTCCTCTCTTTTATCCTCTATTTCTCTTCCCTCTCTTGCCATTTTTTTCTCTCCGTCGGCTCTGTTGTCTGATTGCGGGTGAGTTACGAGGGGGCTGCAGCTGGAGGGGGCCACCGTGCCTCGTAATTACATCTCTTTTTATTACTCGCCCTAATGGCCGTCGGGGAGAGGGAAACAATAATAAATTAATAGAATATGAACTGCAGCTCAACGGAAATCTTCAGCACTTCATTTTGACCTGTCTCTGGCAGATGAAGAGGTGTTCTGATTAAACTCTGCAAGGGGTTTGAAGCAGCCGTCTGTGGCTTTGGGCTGCCCTCTCTTGCCCACAATTTAGGCCTTTTCAGGAGAAAAAAAGGGGGTCGTGGCTCTTGTAAAAAAAAATGTATATATAGATATATATATCTATATATATATATATGTATATATATATATATAGATATATATATAAAATCCTGCTGAATAACCTGTTTTGGTTTTTTTTAAATCGAACTTTTAACGTAGCCCTGTGTATTTTTAAAGGAGCAGCATGATGACCTCGTGTTGCAGTTTCTGCAGCTTTTTTAATTATCTCTGCGCTCATGTCACACACTGAGTGTGCTGGTGCACTCAGCACTGGAGTGGAGAAGGTGCCCCACGCCTGTAGACAGGCCTCTTTGATTTGGTCAATATCATGTCATGTTTGGTCAAACCCCACCGAGGCAGCGGGCTGGAAATGAAGATGTAAATATTGATATTTCATTAGAGGAAATCACCCACTTTGACGGCACTTAACCGGGCCGCCTTCAAAGTGCGGCGGCCGGAGCGCAGCATGACCTGAGGAGTCGAGAAGTCACTTCATTACTCGATTAAATTGAGTGGAAAAAGGCGAAGCAACGACACAAGATCCCATTTGGAGCAATAATTCTGGCCCTGAAGAACGAGATGGAGCAGGTGGGGGGGCCACACCACCTCTCCATCTCACAACACCGGATTAAATTCAAGGACTTTTAGCGTCAAAGGTAATTGTAGGCTGCTGGGCTGCATGTGTGCATATGGTTGAGAGGTGTCTGCTGTATCAGAGCAACTCTAAAACCTCTCCAACAAGGCCAAACAAGGCCCTCACACAGGCTGTCACATTGGGAGCAGCACTTTAGTTCTGCTTCAGTTCTCCTTGGCATTAAAAGGCTAGACAAAGCCTTGTCTGTGATTGTGATGCCAACCTGATGCGGCAATCAAGACCACGTCTACGCTTGCATGACAATTTCTCTCCGGCCAGTCCACATTCTGTCCAACTTAATGGCCACGTATGCAGACAAGGAAATAACACAAAACAGGCTTTGAAGACACAACCTCGGTGTGTGTAATGGCAGAGGTTTTCGCAAAGTATATGGCTTATTGCTTCCACTGATAATAGCAAAGTGTTTTGAGTGCTCTTGGCAGTTTGGCTTTGTTTGGTCCATTTTGGGAGCCTCAGACCTCTGACTGGTCCAGCTGGGCTCCAGCACCTCTCTGTTAGCACTCTATTCTACTGACTATTGATTCCCCTTCAAAATGTGAAGGCTCCCGCATTCTGATCACAATCTGTTAATTAATGTAACCTGCAGCTCTTCCCCTGCAGTGGTCATCACCACGATAAGGGAAAATTGAACACTCAAGAACTACTTTTCCCTCCGCCTGTCTCTCTCCGTCCTGTTTCCTCTCCCTCACGTTTCCTTCTGTTCTTCCCACATGTATGTGTGTGTGTGTGTGTTCACAGCGTCCTGTCAGGGTAAGATAAACATCAGCCTGGTGGCTGCAGAGCGGAGAGATCATTTATATTTAAGAGAAAAAGTGGGCTGTGGGTGCAGCAGGCACCGTGGTCAATACTGTAATCTGGCGCCGCTTAATCACACAATGGCAGCTAGCGTGGCAACAGCAAACTTGTAAAAGCAATCATATTAATCAGGGGCGGAGCAGAGGCCGCTAATACGCTGAGAGAATGGGTTGCCTGCAGGCACAATGAGGAGGAGGAGGAGGAGATAGAGGAAGGAGGCGTGAAAGGTTCACCCAGTTTATTGACAGCTGAAGGGTAGTACGACAGAAAAAGGGACGTGATCTGGCCCACACTGTCTTTCATTCTGCCGTTAGCCTCTTTAATTTAGTTGAGTTGTTCATAGCCCAGAGTTTATCTGGAGAGCGAGAGGCTTCTCATAGCACGCTGGAGATCAGGAGTTCACCTGCTTGCTTTTATAGAGGGAGGCCTTGGCTTTAAGTAGGTCTTTAGGCCATGCTTGAACCGGGCGACCCTTCCACTTTGTGTATGTATGTATACGCATTCATGTGCAATCATACAGGCATTATCTGCATGTGCATGTGTGTTGTTGCTATATGTGGGCTAGTGTGTATCCCTTCATCACCTCCTCTGGCTTTAGAGTGCATGTCATGTCCTCAACCCCTGCAATGAGAATATGTCTGGGTGCTAATCCGCCTCGCACCGATAAAAGTGTGACAGGATACCAGGAGTATCCATGTGCTTTGTGTGTCCCGGACCTTTGCACCGGTTTACTGTCCATGCTTACACTAAAGCCTACTCAAGTGCTCTGACAGCAGCTTCAAAGAGGACCTTTCTCTTCCCGCATTTAAAGTTCCACACCACTGATGTCATGTCCCTCCACTCACGGTCCAGGATGCTGATATTTACTTGCCATTTTCTATTTCTCAGAAACCTAAAATAACATGTGAATGAGGCAACGTCAGTAGATTTTTAGATGCAGCTTCAAGCACACTTATCCATCTTTGTAATCTAACCAGCGTCATGCGTCTTGTCCTCAGCGGTTTCCTGATCTGTCTTTCCAGGATTTTCCTCCCTCTCTCTCGGCGACCAGATGAGTCTACTGCAGAGCGCCTGGATGGAGATCCTCATCCTCAGCATCGTGTTTCGCTCTTTGCCGTACGAGGATGAGCTGGTGTACGCGGAGGACTACATCATGGACGAGGAGCACTCGCGGCTGACAGGCCTGCTCGACCTCTACGTCTCCATCCTGCAGCTCGTCCGCAAGTTCAAGAAGCTGAAGGTGGAGAAGGAGGAGTTTGTGACCCTCAAGGCCATTGCTCTCGCCAACTCAGGTAAGTTTTCTATTTTTAACATGCAGCGTTTCCAATGATAATTGTGTTCGTAATACCTCAGGAGCGAGGAACACAGTTTCTTAAATTAGCAATAAATTTGAAGACCAAAATATTGAAATGACAAAATAATATTTACCTTTGTAAAAATGATAAGGAATACAAAAGTTTTTTTGAGTGTCATTGAAAAGGCTTTTCAGAAAAAACACCCGTAAAATATAGCGAAAATAAAGTTTAGTTTCAGAATTGACATTCGATGAGTTTTTCAGGACTTTTTATCGTTTAACCTTTAGTTTGGAGCCCAAGATGGGGAGATGGAGCAAAGATAAGGGCAGTGTGAACAACGGATGGAGGAGTGCGCTTTTTTAATTGAACATCCTCCATATTGTGGTATTTCTCCAGCACTCCCCACTCCCCTCTCTCTATCTCCATAACAGTAGCCGCAGGGCACAGCAGCCACCAGAGATAAATTTAGCATTTCATTAGAAGCACAGGGCCTGTCAATAAAATGTGTTAAGTCGAATGGAATGAGTATCAGGGAGCGATAGGCCTCGTTTGTTCCAATGGCGAGATGGTGTGCGGCTATCGACAGGCTCCTTTTGAGGAGGCAGGACCTGTCGCGCTCTGATCAATGCGCTCCCGGGTCACCGGGATGCTTTGCCTCGTTTTGTGTGAGGCTGAAAAATGAAAATGCTGATGGCGGGCCTTTTTCTCTCAGACAACAGAGCGCCACTTAAAGGAGGTGCTGGGAGAGGGATGGGGGTCGATGAGAGAAGCAGAGGAGCAGGCAGAGGAGGGTGATGGGAACGTTAGAACAAAGTCTCCCAGAGATCACTCTCCTGGGAGCACCGGGGCCTGACAGCTGTGAAAATTCATAGCGATTGATTTTGTAATTAGCAGTTTATCAATCGGATCGACGCAGGCTCACTGATGGATTGTGAGGAAATTGTTTCTTTAAAGTTGTGTTTTTTAACCCCCCCTACCTCCGAGGACTAACAGCTGTGTATCTCCTTGTCCCTCCGATGAGATATCTCTATTTTTTTTGTCTTCCACACTACAACAACTTAAATTACAGTCGCCTGTTTGTTCAAACTGACTGGCTGACTGTTGCGTAAAATGCCTGTTTACGGGTGTGAAAAGAACAAGATAATTGTTTGATTTGTAAAATTGCAGATTTCCAGGGTATGGATTCAGCCAGTGTGAAATGAACAACAGAAAATAGTCACACTTCCTCACTCCAAAGGCTTTTTTTTTTTATTCTTTCATCCTCTTTCGTACCCCCACCACCCCACCAAACGACCTACTTTGTTTTACCGCTGTGGATTTGAAAACCGTCAGGGTGAGAAATGTCTCAAGGTCCTGGGAATACAGTTGTTCCAGTCAATGAATTTGGGGCGAAGTCTGAAATCTGTTTTGCCTTTCATTGTCCCATGTGGTGAAATATGCCGCGGCAAGGTGAGACGAGTCAGGCAGCCAATGACACGCCGCCTCCGGAGTGCCAGACGCCAGTTAACCAGTGAGAGAAAGCGTGACCCTGCTGGGGGCTTTGCGATGCCATAAGACTGTTAGGAGCATAAGAAATAATAGAAAGATTAACTTTTTCTCATTAGTTATTCCTCCACTCTGATGGAAACCCCCCTTGAGAGCCCAGGAAAGAAATGAGTTGAAAGGAAGTGTCATGTTTGTGTTGTTGGGAGCATCATTGCAAATGGACAGCCTGTATATCTCCAGGAGATTTTGAGCAATTGTACTGGTTTCTCACCAGCACACTCATCCTCACGTCATACCTTCTTCTTCTTCTTCTCTTCGCCAGACTCCATGCACATAGAGGACATGGAGGCAGTCCAGAAGCTTCAGGACGCGCTGCACGAGGCCCTGCAGGACTATGAGAACGGCCAGCACCAGGAGGACCCGCGGCGAGCGGGCAAGCTGCTCATGACGCTGCCGCTGCTGCCGCAGACGGCCACCAAGGCCGTGCAGCACTTTTACAGCATCAAGGTGCAGGGGAAGGTGCCCATGCACAAACTCATTCTGGAGATGCTGGAGGCCAAGGTTTGATCAGCCCACAGGCCGCTTTGATGACACTGACTCAAACCAGGATTGAGGGTATTCAGGAGCTCCTCAAAACACACACACACACACATCACACACACACACACACACACATCACACACACACACACACACACACACACACACACACACACACACACACACACACAGAGGCTCGAAGGCAGAACAGAGACTGACCCATCACTCCTCCGACTGGAACCCTGGGACACTGAGTCAAACACACGAAAAACTTGGTCGTTAGTATAAATATAAAAATGATGCAGATTAATTTAAGATATATAAGAAATATTATGTACAGTATTGATTTTTTTTTTTCTTTTTTGTTAACTGTCAGTGGTCATGCTGTATATGAAGGACCCTCGTGTCCATCAGCATATTCAGAATAAGTAATTGCCAGATCTTGATAACAAGACAAAAAGTTTCCGTTTTCATAAAGTTGGTCCAGTTTGTTCTGAAACCTGCGGAGTCCACTTGTGTGTTGCTGTCGATTTTCTGCCTGGATTTGACCTGAACGTGTATATATTTATTAATGGAAGACTGAGTGTACAGTTCAAAGTCTGGTGACCTCGGTGGCCAATTTCTCTTGTCCTCCTTCAGGAAAAAAAAAAAAGAAGAAAAGTTGTTACCTTCATGTGAACTCTTTCTCATTTTAAATGTATTTGAATATACCTCTCCAGAGCAGTACACCGTGTGATCTTTGTTGATCTGTTTTAGCCTGGGAGACGTGTTGGGCTTTTTAAACCAAACTAGCACAGGCGGGTCCGATTCATTAATTGTCTTATTCTGTAGGAACTCAGCAATAAAGGGAGCTGCTGGGGAGCCAGGCTTAACCTTCAGCCTCTCCTGTGCTTTTTAACACTGCTGCTGCTGGAAGAACGTCCTGGCCTGTTTCTCAGCTTCACCAGTGGGACACGCCTCTGCACCCCTGTTGCACGCTACCTGCCCTCCTGCAGTGCTTTGTCAACGCTGTTGCAGCCTGAATCCAAATTTGGTCTTTGTTCACGCTCTTCAAAAGTGCCACCTGGCACGCTTAGATGTTTCTGATTCGGGCTCGGTGAAAAACGATCTACCCGGTTTGATGTGGCAGTGTGAAAGGATTTATGCCCGCTGACAGAAGTCCGAGAGATTCCGTGTTCAAACAATCAGAGGCCCATATGTCAACCGCTCTATTTTGGGAACCTTTAAGCCCGTGGTGGTCATCCCGCACACAGCGAGCAAGGTGTCCAGCATCTGCTCTCGCCACTTTAGACACCATCCGTCTTTTAATAGCCGCGCCTGCCTTTATAGCGTTTCAGCCATACGGAGGTAAACGGCAGGTGCAGGCCCGGAGCGGCGGCACTTCACACCGGCTTTATTTTTAAACCCAGCAGGGGGTTGTTGTCCACACCACCTTCCCTCCAGAAGTGTTAGACACGTGGAGCCTCTTGACCTCACCTCTTGGCACCGGGGCTGTTGCAGAAGAACATCCTTCCCACTGGCCACGAAAGCAGGGTTTGGGATACCCAAACATGCACATGTGAATAGCTATGCAAGAAACTGTCAGCGCACTCTGGAGGGTATCAGCAGCATAACGCTGTGTCAGTACAAGATGTGATCTCGGGTGGGGGTGAGAGATCTCTCCGATCATGTCCTACACACCAGATGTAAGTAAAAGTACAGTCGTGCAGTGGAAAGCTTGTACGGCTGACTCTGATTTTCTGTGGTGTTCTGTGGTGATACTGTGATCAAAAGCATCTCTGACATAACATAAGGGTGGAGCTGCAACCAGGCATGGGATATCAGTAGCTAGCAGCCCAATCGGCAGCATACCGGAGGAAGCCGACTCACTCCAGTACCCAATCACCGTCCCTGTGGTCCATAAAACAAGCTCCACTGTGGAGTGACAATATAGCGAGTTATTTTACTGTTGTGCACTACAACAGGGACCAGCTCTGAAACCATGCTAAAAGCATGCTTCTTCTTAGGCTTGGATGGATTTGTATGCTATGATATAACATATTCTAATTAAATCAGTCGATCTTGTCTATCGGAAGAGTTCTACTTGATTTGCTCAACTGACAACAGAAAAAAACCAAACAAAAAAACATTTTGTGCTTACTTTAATAATGCAGTTATAATAAAAAAAAGAATGAGAGCACTTTTGCATAAACTCTTTACAACTAGAATTTTGTAGTGTCCCAAACTGATCAGCCATATGACTCATAATCCACCTCTTTTCTTTTGAACCTCTGGTGAAGGCAATGTTGAGTCAATGTCTTACATACAAGCTGTGTCGAAGTGTGTAAATATGTCCTGTTGCCGAAATACCATTGAAAGTGAAGTACGCAGCGCCCTGCTGACTACTACCTCATTCAATATTGAGTATTCAGTTCCACTCTTCTTCTTCTTTGATATTCTTATCAAAATCTGTTTCTCCCTCAGTGTTTCTGCCGAAATGTTTGTATCTGTCTTTCCTCATCCTCCCATTCTTCATAGATCTGTTTGTAAAAGGCAATGCATGCTTCATGTTGACCATGTGACCTGGCCATCGGCGGGTGTGACCCCTCCACTTTGGTTACAGATGTGTTTTTATGGACACCGGTGTGTCAGAATCGGTCCTTCGGTGATGAATCGCAGACGCGGGCAGGTAGATAAATTCCTGCCTCTCTGTTTTGATTTAATGATGTGAAATATATCATTTGGCAGTGGTGTACGTTGATATCTGATCGTTGAACCACCAATATCTGTGTAACTTTTACGTTTTGATTTTCACAGACGGTAAAGGATCAATTAAAACTAATTTAAAACAAACCCTGACACTCTCATGTATCACTTTTAAGGTCTAGTGTGTGGGACTTGTTAAAGTAATTTACTTGCCTGGGTATTTTAGCATATGAACTGTTGGTCTCTGTTTATTTCAAAGTAAAATAGAAATGGTGACGCCAGTCCACCTACACTGGGGGACCGTCTGGCAACAACAGGGCTTCTGTAGCGTCGCTTTATTCACTCGCCCAGTCGAGTGACCCTTAATCTCACCCTGACCTCTGCTCGGTGTTTTTACTCTTTCTATATGACCAATCAAGCTGAGTGACTGACTGGTGGCAAGTTCAGCAAAAGGACACAACCAGCAGCAGTCCACAGCTCCCAGCAGAACAATGGCAGCGAGCAGAGCCGGCCGGTCACGTGCGCTCTGGCCACACAGACAAGCAGTCGTCATCCTCTGCAACAGCAGGGCCAGGAGCTGTTGAAAATGGATCCGCCACAGGAAACAGGCAGACAGACACGCTAACGCTGATGGAGGTATGTGTGTGTGCGTGTATGTGTGTGTACGTGGAAGGGTGAGGGGGTTGGGGGAACCCAGCTCCATTATTTCAGGAAGCTGATATTCCAGGGAGTTAAAGTATTCCCTTCTCTATATAATTATAAGAGCCAATTTCCCTTTTTGAAATAATGTCTTGCTAACCAATTAATTGTAATAATCCTCTTTGCAGAAACAATGGCAACAGGAGGAATGACGACTCTCAGATGGAAGGGGAGAAAATGGATCTGCGGGCCCTGGACGACAGCACCAGTCCAGACAACTTATCTTCTATGCAGATCAGCCAGCTGGACTAGATATTGCAATCAATACGTTTCCCACGGTTACAGTGGCGAGGCAATCATTCACGCTTATCGACGGGTCAAAGCGCTTTTCATTATGGTTACGCGGCGTCTCGCCGAGCTGCGGCGCTGGCAGCTGTATGGCTGCGGCCTATTGCTTAAGTGCGTTTCATTATTCCCAAAGCAGCGCTGATGATGGTGAGGGAAAGGATTACACGTCAGGGTGACTGATTGGGTTTGAACAGAGCTGCTGCATACACTTTGTATCAAACCGAGGCTCAAATTACACTTAGGTGGAAAACGGGAGCAAGCAAATGCCCAGGAGAGCTCATGGCATAGAAAAAAAGAGTGGGCCACCGTGTGTGTGTGTGTGTGTGTGTGTGTGTGTGTGTGTGGGTGTGGGTGTGTGTTTGACACTGCACACACACTTTTCATCTCTTTCATTTGGTAAATTTTCTTTTTTACCCTCTGTCATGCTCCATCTCTGTATTCTTAGGTTTTTTTGGAGATTCAATCCTCTTTTATGGAAATTCTTATTGTTCCACTAATTCTGTTATGTGTATTTATTGCTCCATTTGTGAAATTGGAGGCACTGGCCGACAAGCCCATTACTATTCAATAACAGGAGCCGGGCATTTTCACATCCGTGGGCTGTCCCAGGCCCAGACGGAGGCGTTGCCTTCTGTCAGGCAGTTTGCTATATAGCCGCTGAGTGTCAGCCATCTCCACCACACCAGCGCTCAACGCGTCACGTCTTCAATAACAAGAAGTGCGACCGGCTCCAGAGTGGATCTGTGTCAGAACTGATCCCAGTTAAAGCTCAGGTGCACCGTGCACCGCTGGTGCCGCGAACTGGGCAGCGACCCGACCTGACCCAGGGCCCTCTCTGGCTGATCGATAAGCCGAACAGCCACACACACACTCACACACGCAGAGCTGCAGCTAAGATCTCCTCATGTCCAGCATCACAATTTTAAGTGCATTTATCAGGTTACATGCGTTCTCCTCCCTGCCTAATGCATGGCCAGACCGCAGTCTATAAAAACCTTAATGGGCACCAGCAGACCTTTGTTCTAGTTTGTAAAATTACTCCACATTTTTCATCCAAAAGCTGAGACCTGAGCAGGGTTAAACACCCATTTTCGAGTCTTTCCTCCAATTTGTTACAAAACCCAGAACTCTCTTATGTGAAGGTTTTATATTCTGAAGATATCTTCTGATACACCAGTAGGACCTAGCAAAGCCACAGAAAGATAGAGAATTTGGGGGCCACATGCCTCAGCATCAATGCGCCATGTTCACCAACGCCTGTAAAAACGTAAACAATGGGAAAGATTGTGCTGGTAGCACACACACACATGCACAAACACATGCACACACACACACACACACACACACACACACACACACACAAACACACACACACACGCACGCACACACACTGAATGTTTGTGAAAGGTTTTGTTTCTTCTTTTCAGATTTATTTGCCTCACTGTATCTTTATCTGTGCTGCTGAACCTGCAGAAAGAGCACAAATATTTTCAACTATCTGCTGAATTTATCTACCGCGCGTGTGTGTGTGTGTGTGTGTGTGTGTGTATAGTGTGTGTGTGTGTGTGTCTTTTTCACTGTTTTATTGCCTCTGCCATGTCTTCACGTGTTCTTATGGGTTTTTCCAATTTAACCACTGGTTTGGAAATAATGAAGGAAGATAAGGAGCATTGATAAGCATGGATACGTCCATCAAAAGGGGAAAAACTCATACAGGCTTCTGTGGCATGCATAGGGTGTATGTGTATGTGTGTGTGTGCGGTGTGTGTGTGTGTGTGTAGTGCTGTGTGTGTGTGTTTGCACCCGACTTCACGCATGTTTAGCGCAAATTAGCCGTGTTTTTACTGCTGTGGTCAGCTCTGTGTTTGGAACATAAGAAGAAAAGTTTTAGGTGTGCAGGAGTGCCAGGCCTGAAAGTATGTTGAGAATGCTTGTATCAGAAATCAAATATTCTTTAACATAATGCCACCTTTTTCACCTTCATGGCTAGTAAAAAGTTTTAAAACTGCGAAACCCTCGAAGAAACAAAGATATCGTCCTGTGTCTGCCCAGTGCTCATTGGTGGGATTTCCTGGGTTCCACAGCAGAAGGGA
This sequence comes from Tetraodon nigroviridis, assembly GCA_000180735.1. Lineage (NCBI taxonomy): Eukaryota > Metazoa > Chordata > Actinopteri > Tetraodontiformes > Tetraodontidae > Tetraodon > Tetraodon nigroviridis. Next base: position 4,123,831 of record CAAE01015019.1, read on the forward strand.
AGAGGTGGTCGGGCTCAGCTCCGGTGGGAAGCGACGGATGGGTCTGACCTTTTCCTCATGTCAAGCAAAGGTTAGAAATCTCCACTGGCCTTAAAGCAAATGCACTTGTTTGCCATAATGGAAGAAGCCCCCCTGCATTTTCCTTTTTTTCCAGCTAGAGACCAGGTCTGGTCCCCAGAGACTTTGCTCTGATGGAATTCTGTCTCTGCACACACACAGACACACACACACACACACACACACACACACACACACACACACACACACACACACAAGCTACTGTCTTCACTGCCCCCTGCTTTGCTGCATAATTAAGTTCCAGTCGAGCCTTCTTGCACTGAGCAAACCAGATTCAACATTTCTTTTCTAATATCACTAAATTACACAAACTCTTCAGGATTACAAAAATTCTCCTGCCCTTCTTAGCCTCCAACCTTGTTTTAAGTTTTAGACGGAGATGAAGAGTGTGTCATATAGTCGACAGGGAGACTCGGTGATGGCAATGGAAAACATAAGATCGCAGCAGGAAATCGCACTCTCAGTGTGAAAGCTCCATAAATACTGTCCAGCGGCTCCGTCCAGGGCCTGTGGACATACTGTATGTCATGCAACTCATGTGACCGCTTGTAATTCACACATAAATCCATAAACGGGATTTTTTTATTTAAAATATGACACTTGATATATGGAAATGGTCAGTGTGATTCCTGAATTAAATATCTCCTCAGTGGCGTGCTTTACACTCTTTGCTCTTCTCCATCCTTGCCTGAAGAAGGAACCTTGACCACGCAGGTAATTTACAGTGTTATGGAACAGGTGCTAAACGCGCTGTAAATAAATAAGGGTCGACCCACTTCAAAGTTGAGGTGAGGAGAGAGTGTGTGGACCCCTGCAGACCCCTCAATGCAGCCTCCCCCCTCCTGATGCGCCTTCATCCGTGCGTCATCCAGAGGAGAGGGGACTGCAAATGGGGCAGCCAGCGACACTATACAGTCCATTTGCTAATTTCAATATGGTGTCCGTCTGTGTGGGACGGCCTTGGGCGCAGTAGCATCACCCCCCCCCACACTCCTCTTAATTCACTACCCCACTCCCCCATCTCTCCCTGGTGTCCCTTTGACCTTGTACTCAATCACAAACCCGACCACATACGCACACACACACACATGCGCACGCACATGTGAACACGCGTGCACACACACACACGCACAGACACAAAATGGATCTATATTAATTCACAAACAAATCACATCAGCCGTTGTCGTGTTTCTTGTTCTAAACTCTTAGATCAGTTCTAGAGTTCAGTGTTCAGTCATTCCTCCCCGTTGTTGTGTTACAGCAGCGGTGCCTGACAAGCATCAGTACCTTTGCTGCAGGAACACTTGTTTAAAGCTCATATGTTGGCGGGACTTTGAGACCCACGGCGGTGGAACCAATGCAGTTGGTGTTTCTGCACGCGTGTGCATTGACACTAAAATGGACTGCATATGGCCATGTTTGAATTGCTGTGATTAGCTTAACAGCTAATAGTCATGACCCAGCTGTGGGGTGCAGTCAAGCAGGGCAAATGTGCCATGTCACCCACCAAGTTCAAGCCAAACTGTTTAGCAGATCCTCTTTAACTTTCAGGGACTTTAAAAGGCTTTTTGCAATTTTAGGGAAAAACACAATAAAAATGAAAAAGCAACTTTATTATCTGACTCTTCTTAGCACGTGTAACCCTGACATTGTCTTGTCCTCGCCAACTGCCCGTTGAAGCTTTACTGGCCTGTGAAAGGTGATTAAAACATCTCTGGAAGCTTTTACAGCTGCTGTTTGTTCCTATCTGAACTTAGTCACATGTCAATCTTCTTTTGCCCTCCCTTTTTTCTGCTTTGGCCTGTGTATGTGTGTGTGTGTGTGTGTGTGTGTGTGTGTGTGTGTGTGTGTGTGTGTGTGTGTGTGTGTGTGTATAGAAGAGGGACAAGGTGTTACAGCAGAAGACAGAGGGACATATTACCAATCCTCTGTGCATTACTTGTCAATTAGATTTCCCAGGATGGCTCAATTAAGTCATGGCGCTGCAGGGATCCGGTGGTTTGTGGTTTGACACTCGCTCACAGGGGGTCCAGCGTGTTAGGTAAGTAAGGCAGAGAAATGCGACGATTAAAACGTCCATCCCTCGATGGCAAACTCAAACATATCTTTGTATTCCTGCTCCCACTGAGGGCATGTACAGGTGAATGCAGCTAATAAACACTGAAAAAAGTACACTAATACAGTATTAAAATCATGGTAATGTTGTGTATTCTAATGTGAACAGCACCATCTATAGACCACCTGTTGAACTGCAGCCTGGGTGACAACCTTTAAAATGTGGCTCAGACAAAAAGGTAGTTACCCCAGTGTGTTCAGGCTGAAAACAATAGGCCCTCGGTGGTAAATAACATTAGAAACTTTAGTAACCGGGCTATAAATCAGCAGGCCTTTTGGCATCACTGATGAAGTCACTTTAAAAGACTGCACCTGTCTTCTCATTATTTATTTTCATGAATTGCAGCAATACGTGAATATGTTTGGGAGGGATTATACGTCAGGCGGGGTGACAAAATGGAATTCAGCACTTTTGATGATATGTGGTTACATTACTGGTCTCAAGGCTGGCGCCGAGTTTAAATGCTCCAGTAACATTTCCTTTTATTTATACCCACAGACCTTGGCTGAAATAAATGAGTTGAGACAAGTGCGAGGGGCCGATGTTACGAACAATTTCTTCCTGACACCAGGAAACGAGTATGCGCAGGACATTCTACTCTTTCACTGCCAGTGGCTGACAGGCCGTCCCGGCTCGGCAGCGGGAGGCCTCTTAAAAAGATTCAATGTCGGCATCAACAGGAAAGTCGTTGTGTCATTATCTTAAATCTTAACTATCCAGCAGGATTAAAGTGTGAGAGACAACCATATCTGTCAGCTCTCGGCAGGAGATGGTTTATTCTCTGTGTACAGTCAGCTCCCTTCTCCCATGCGGAGATTAGCAGGCCCGACCCAGAGAGCCGCAGAGTCATTCAGCAGCCTCAATTTACAGCCACTTTTAATATTCTGTCATAGTTAAATTCTTTATGGCCCCCTTTTATGATCATCTCCTTATGTGCCTCGCCTATGAACTTTTCTATGCAAATCGCTCACTTGAATGGAGAACTGACGTCCTCCGCTTTTTGCTTTCAGGCAGCGGATACATCTGGAGAATTTAAAAAAAAATACAAAACAAAATGGTTTGCTTCCGTTTCGCAACCACGGTCGTTATTTGTCGGTGTGTGGTCTGGCGGATGGAAGCCTGCAGCTGTCTGGACCAAACCACTGAAGAAAGCCTCAGACATCAGGAATTCACATGACCTAATCCCACCGCAGATTGTTCAGGAACAGAGGATGTTTCTCCGTCTGCTACTAAGTGATGAGTGTGAGAACTGCATAACATATGTGAAGTCTCCTTTTTTTATTTAGAGTTTTTAAGTTTCTTATTTTTCTTTTTTTTCTTGAGAACTCACCAGGGGCTCCTCAACATTTGTTCTGGCTTCACATGTCTCTGCACCGCTCCTGTTTTCTCCTCCTCTGAGGCGCCCCAGGCCTGGAAAAGGAGAGGCGTGCCTGTGGCCGTATGGATTCCTGGCGTCTTGCATTCTTACATGTATGCAGCATGCAGACAGCCGAGAAGGGTGGAGGGCGGTTGCCGGGAGACTGACCAGTGGCCGGGCGGACTGGACTGCTACCCTGGTGCCACTTCGACTGGAACCAATCAATACTGCATTAGTATGAGCGGACCGTACAGATACAAGTATCTGTGTCTTTCTCCCATTCATACTCATACACACAAGCGTCCAGTGATAGTTATTTGATTGGGGAAGGTGCATGGAGGAGAGGGCAGAGCTGACCGGGGTGATGTGTGGTTGCACAGGGGGCCTCTAAGTGCTCATGAATGGTACTAATGAGGTTAGAAAATGGAGACATAAAGAGGGAATGGGTACACTTTTCACTTTACTCTGACGTATCGTCGCTGCCCCCCAAAGCCCTTGAGGGGCCAGTTGGAAAAGGTGCCACCATGCTTCATGTCTTCCTCCACCTCCTCGGACTAATTGTTGAGGATATTGACCTTGTGAAGGAGGAGAGAGCGAGAGGTTGAAGTGAGGGGGGGCTCTGAGGTGGCTCATAGTTCACACTGGTAGCTTGACCTCGAAGAATTTATTCCTTCCTCTGCAGGGGCCAGTGCAGCTTCAGGTGCTGCGTGTGGAATTTTTTTTTGGAAGTGTGGAGTTTTTTGGTAGTTAGCGTGCTCAAAATAATGGAAAGTAGGTTGTCAGTAAATGCAACATGGAGGCAATGGCATCAGTTGAATTTAGCCCTCTCATCTGCACATGCATCACTGTTGGGGGTCTCACACACGCCGTCTCCCATCCCCTGTCCTGACCCCGATATGTGCCGCACAAGTTCACCATCCTGTTCTTCATCAGAGCCCTGGTCGATGGTGTCGATCGCAGCATGTGACAGGAGCCGGGCTGGGAGTCGATGAGGGGCAGATAAGCAGCGAGAGGCTGCTTTGTTTCCGTAATGACGGCTTAAAAGGATACCCGCTGGATCTCCCGCTGTTAATGAAGATGAGGCAGGCTGAACATGGACCCTCACCCAACTGACCCCTCACATCTGTAGCAGGTCGATTTTAGCAAAAGTTTTGAAGCCATACAAGAGGGTTTTTGGTATTTTTCAGTCTGATGAACTGCCAGGATGGTAACTTTACATCATTACATTACCACATTAAAGATTCAGGCCTCTGCTGCAGCGTAACATCCGGTTCATTAGAAGTAAATCATTCCTCATTACCAGTGGTGGCGTTGTTATGGAAATTGTAATACTGATTTATATCTTGACAGTGACATTAGAATAAATCAGGTGCACCAAATGTTTTTATCGCAGTTGCCTTCCACGCACACACACACGTGCGTGCAAAAACTGCAACTTGGAAAAACAGGAAAGTGAGGCTTTATACATCCAGTCTGAATCAATACTTCTAAAGTATTAAGCATAACATGTTCTTACTGTGGTTTCTCCTTTGCTTTCTCATCTGTAATCTAACTTTCTTAGCGTGTGTGGGTGTTTATTTTATTTCTGTATTCCTGTGACTCATGGCAGGGGGCGCTGGTGAGCCCGCAGATTCTTACGCTACTCCGCAGTTACAGAAGAAGAAGTAGCAACCGCAACAAACTTTTTGGTAATTAGATAATTGTCTTATAATTTCAGAGAGTCGGGAGTTTTGACATTGACATTGGACGAACAGTCATTGGTTACAATTAGCGAATCGACTTCATCGACAAGTAAAGGTGAGACCGAAATAACGTAGGTTTTTATTGAAGTATGTCAATATAAGAATAACTCCTGGCGAATGCTTCACTCTGTTAGGTTTTTCTATTTACGTCCGCCAAAGAGAACATGTTGTTGCCGGAATTCTTTTTCCCTGTATGTGAGGAAACGTTCAGTTTGGCGGAGATCTGTGCTCTCTGGGCGCTTTATTCTGGAGGAGTCAGCCATGAACATCACCGCACGTCCCTGGGAAGGGTCAGAGGTCAGTTAGGGTTAGGTGCTGGGTCATATAATAAGTCTGTGAATGACCTCACCAAGTAGAAGTAGAAGGGTGTGTGTGACTAGAAAAGAGAGGTACAAAATAAAAGCATGTTGTCAATGGATCATTGCCCCTGCTAACAATTAGCACAGAGGCAATTCTGCCATTGTTCGGAGCGCTTGCTGTCCTGGAAGACTACAAACAATGGACTTTACTAGACAGCCCTCCTCCTCCCCTTTTATGGCATGACAGTTGCACTATACCTTCGCAATTACTTTTCAATTAGTGCGATGAACATTTCCAACACTGCGGCGCAATTATTTTATAGCCCAGTGTCTTGGCCCGTTAATGGTGCTACCAACAGCACAGGAAGTGATAAACCATCTGGCCAGGCTCCCGGAGAGATAGAGCACACTTAATGGAGTGAAAAAGTAAAAGCAATTAATGTCACATTAATATAATGATAATAATGCTTTCCCTTGCAGCTCTGGCAGAGGACCGAGAGCTTTCATGAGCGCCGCCCAGCTGAGGAGGGTGGGAAAAGGGAATGGAGCCGCCTTTCCAACCAAGACTGAAGGTGGGGTAAACTGGCAAATATCTGAGACTCAGACAGTTACCACTCACTCAAAGCGAGCATAAAAGCTGATTATTACCTGATTAATTGCTTTGAACACCGGTTCACACAATTTATCTGTCCAACTGAATGTTTCCGCGCTCCGTCTGATGGATCCTATCAGTCAGAGATGATATTGCCTTGCAGCACCTTCTGTCAGAGAAGATTTGGGAATGCATGCATGTATGGATGGGCTGTAGGTGCATTAATAAGTAAAGAAAATCTGCTTGAGTATGCCTGTGTGTGCGCAGATTCAGAAACGGTGTTTGTTCCATCGTGTGTGTGTGTGCGTGTGTGTGTGTGTGCGCGCGCGCGCGTGCCTCTGCCTGTCTCCAGAGTAGCTCCTCTGTCCTATCTCCTGACCCCTCTGTGTTCCCGCCGCCCTGCTCTGTTTGTGTTAATTCCTCTACATCTCCAGGGTGGCTTACATTAGAATATCTTAACCACTGGGCTGCATTAGCATAGCGTGATGGATGCCGCTGAATCTCCATGCCAGATAATGTCCACATTTTGCATTTTAAACTAAGCTACGCTATGGACGTGCTATCCATTTTCACAGGGGGAAATTAGGTCCTGGTGGGAGAGCGCCTGGCACTCTGTCATCCCGAGCAAAGCTCCTCGCCCAGGTTTTATGACACCTCCGGGGCACCATACAGCGACAGGTTGAGGGTCATCGTCCAACGCTGCTCAGCTGCGTTGTCACCAAAACACTTAGCAAACTTAGGTGTCATTTGGCCCCTCTTATTTTTAAGAGCTTGCCGAAGTTGTGGATATTTATGCGTCCACCTGTCCACCCCATCTTTCTGCAGCGCATTTCCTCCAGCGGAGTTACTTTCATCCGAGGCATGATTAATTGTGCATAATTTCCATTTTAATCCATACAGTCGGGCAGACCGCCGGCGTGCGTACGTCTCCACGCAGCCAGACTACCTCAGCTGTGAGGGAGTGTTGATTTCCGTTACGAGGCTGTTGCGCACTCCCCCCCCCCCAGCTCCTGATCAATACGAATAAATCAAGACTCCTTTATGTGACAAGAGACTGTTGTACGTTTATAAGCCTCTTTATGAGATACAATCTCAACACATGAGCTCGTGTCATAAATGCTTACACACACTCGGATGCCGGATCCTTATTAGGCAACGGTGCGACAGCATGTCTATATGCTCAGCCCTAGGTGGGGATTTTTTACATCTTTTTCTCACAGCTCAAAGGGACAACCACACCACAGCCGAATAAATCAGCGTATTAACAATATCTGTGTCTGTGGAACCGTCGATCAGTCGTATCTTTGCTTCCTATTCACGCAAGCATGAAAGGCATTGCTATGCAGCCTTGTAATACTGTGCGCCTCCCTAGTTCTGTAATGTCCTGCTAATTACGTTTGAGTAATTATGATTCTTTTATCTAGCAATATAGGCCAGGAGTTACCCCTCTTATTACAGGTCTTTGCTGTGCTCCATTGATCAGGATGTGCTGCTAAAGCTGCCTTTCCCTGTTTATTTTCTAATTAAATATTAGCTTTAACCACATTGGAGAAGGATAATTAAATGACTACAGCCAACCACTCCACCCATCCACCCATTGACCGCTCCAGAATGTGATCAAGCTTTAATTAGATGCTTGGACCATTCTTTTTTTTTTCCAGGTTGGAAAAACCAGGCAGGATGCTTTCAACACCAAGCACATTGACTGAGCTCGAATTACATCCGCCTTTAAGTAGCGGATTGATTGGGGGAAAGGGGAGGCTGGCTTTATGAGCTAAGTGTTTTCTGAAAAGAACCGCTGCACCTCGCCACCTCCACCCGCATCCTTTCACATGGCCCATAAAGAAAAGCTGCCTCGAAATGGAGTGTGGAGAAGAGCGGGATAATTTAACAACACACATGTTGAAATTGAAAGAGAGAGAGGGAAAGAGAGAGGCTGTGTGTGTGTGTGTGTGTGTGTGTGTGTGTGTGTGTGTGTTATACTTGTTAGGTATTGAGTACCAAAATACTCATCCTACCAGCAAAGTGAGGACATTTTTGGAAAGTGAGGACATTTATCTGGCCCTCACAACTACCAAGCCATATTAGAGGGTTAAGCCTTGGTTTTAAAGTGGGGGTTAGGATTAGGGTGGGATCAGGGTAAGGGTAAAGGTTAGGGTTGGGGTAAAGGGCTGGGCAGTACAGTATCCTCACAGAGATAGAACTACCAGGATGTGTGTGCGTGTGTAGGGAAGGGAGGCAAAGTGCCACGACGCTCTCTCTTTCTATTTCTCCGCACATGATGGATAGCAACAGCGGGGAGAACAAAACCAAACATTTCTCATGCTGTCACCACAGTGAAACAGGGACATAACAGGATTTGGTCACAATGCGAGCGGAGCACTTCAGAGAGATGCCAGGCCATCATGCCACTTCTACTGGAAGTCAAAGACTCCATCCATCACCTCTAACGTCCCCTCGGCGTTTGACTTGGGCGTGCGCCGCTGTCTTCCCCGGACTCCCCAGTCTAACTCATGAGCCTGTGGCCATGAATTTATTACTCCCACCATTGTTTTGCTCTAACTGTTGTTGTTGTTGCACTGAGTGAAAAGTGTGTGGAGCCTCTCCTGTGTGTGTGTTCAGTTCTAAACTGTGTTTTTGGTAGCTTGAAAGATTTCAGTGAAAGCAAATTTATTTTATTTAATTGAGGCTGACGCTTACTGGCACGTGCTGGTGCTGCTTTTCAAATATAAATGATGAACATGCAGGAAGCCTAAGTCGCCGTTTAGCGATGGATTCCGGATAAAGGAGTTTGGGATGGGCAGCATCAGGCTTGTGTGTTTGTGGCTCCACTGGCACTGCAACGCTAGCAGGTGCGTCTCTGTGTTTAGAACCTAAAGATCGGTTAACCTCAAGGGTGGGCCGCGCTCCTCTCTGCAACACAAAGCCCCCACCCCAGCCAAACCAGACAAAGGCCTGACGGAGGGAAGAGCAGCATTGACAGTCAGGCTGAATGTTTGGCACAGAGCGATAAACATGATGGTGTAACGCTCCCTGTGTGCGCTAATGTGAATATTGCCAGGGAAGAGGGGGGTCGGGAGGTGACGAAGGTGCTGGAAAATGAGGTATTGTGGGAGGGGTGAATTGAAGGGGGAGTTGCATTCTCAAAATTAAAAGTTGTAGCCTATTAGTCTGTGTTTGGTAGCTGAGCGTGCGCCCATGCCTAACACGGCCTCTAATAGGAAAAGATGTGTGGAAGTGTATGATTTATGGTTGCACGCAGGCAGGGGTGGAATAATTTGGTGCAGAACGGGCACTTACTGAACGGCAACAACTCGGCTACTTATCCGTACTTTCTGGTGATAAATTAGCTCTTGTTTAAAGTGGCCGGAGGCCCATTTTTCATTTTGATTACTACACTTGATATCTTTTTCTTTCCACCTTTCTCTTTGTCAGCAGTGGTTCTTAGCATTTCCTCTGTCTGGTTTATGTGTTTGTGTGTTCTGTAACTTCTCTGCAACTGGACCCTACACGTGAAGGCTGTGCAACGTTGTTAATTGCACATAGAACAGATAGAAGCGGCACGGCATGGCTTCCCTCACTGACCGTGAGCTGTCCTGCTGCCAGCTGGATGCGGGGCTGCTGTCAATCAGCGGCCGACCCCTGCCTGGACCTTGCCCTGCTCCGACAAGGTTCCCATTGATTCCTCTGTCCCCTCTTTGACAGGAAGCAGCCGCCGTGGGGGAAATAAGCAGGTAAAATATTACGTTATAAGTCAGTTTCTAATCAATAAGCATAGCCAGGAACTGGGAGGGGCTTGAGGGACTAAATCCCCAGAGCGGGAACCCCTCCAGCCAGGGGAGGGGGTAATGTGATAGAAGATGTTAGGACCTGCAGGCAGACCTGGAATCCTCTCCCCTCTCCCTGACTGCGGCCATCGTACCGAGTCCACTGCCAAGTCCTGCAGCGCTAGCTGGCATCTGCCCTCATTGTCCTCGGCCTGGCACTGCCAGCGGTGCTCACGCAGAGCTGGACGCTCTACAAACGGCATAAATAAAACATATGAGAGCTGTAATGAGAAAAGTGCTGCAGGGCCAACATCGCCTGAGCGCAGCCACCATCGATGTAGGGACGATCCAAGAGCGGTCCAGAGCAGTTACAGACGTAAGCATCGAGTCAACAGCTCCGCCCTTGGTTTCCTCTGGAGCTGCAGAGTGACACTGATCACACCTCTGAATGTGCCTGGAGTCCATTGTCCCGGGTTGTTTGAATTAGCCGTGCTCTGTCCTGGGGAAGGATAGCTTGGCAGGTGTCAGCGGTTATCTCAGACTCCCCGAGGGCAGGAGCGTGGGGGCAGCAGGGCAACCACCAGAAGGCCCTTTCTCCTGCAGGACCGGCACCAGGGGCCACTCCCTCCCGCCACTCCCCTCTATGCTCGCGCTGCAGACTGACAGCTATCTTCCAGCTGCGGGACATGCACCCCGGCCACCCGCCGCTGATAAAATGTTAATGTAATTAACAGATAATGGCTGTTGTTTTTAGCTGTCAATACTCGGACTGGGAAGGGATAAAAGATGGGAGCAGCACAAAGTCACATTCAGATATCTGCCAACCATTGTAGGATTCAATTATTTCTGCACTACCCCACCTGTCTCCAGCTGCTAACCTCCACACCACCATCACAGGCCCCATCTACCTGTCTTTATTGCAGCAGAGTATACACTTGATTGTCTTCACGTGATATGACAGCTTATCCATTGACCTGCTGTTTAAGGCAGCTGTGGAGGGAGAAGCGGCAGGCCTGCTCTCAGCCACAGGACTTTTTTTGTTTTTTTTTTTAATTCAGCCGTGTCTTGTCCTCCTGCTGCTTCGAGACCATAAATCACGTGAATGAGGCAGACGGCTGCAGGCTCCCTCTCACCTCGGACACCGCGGTGGAGACTTCCGCGCCCAGTCAGCCAGTCAGCCGGTCGCCACAAGACAAATGTTTCTATATTTGTAACCAAAAACACAACACCTATCAGGACGCGGCTGGAGCGGCTTTGGACAATGGCAGTCTGACTATTCTCTGTTTTAATAAGTATCAAACCCAAACAAGATTAGGCGCTTCCAGTTTACAAAATGTCAGTGAAGGCAGCACTATCACTCATAATAAATGGGCTTATGCAAACACTGGGCTTTTTGTCATGCATAAGAGCTTGTTTGGCGTGCACGGCAGTGATGCTGTATGCTGATATGCAATTATTCTAAAGAGTATCAAAGTTCAGGTGTGAGTCTGCCGCCTTGTTGGAACAGTGGGGGATGTTTTGAGCATCTGTAGATTACCACAGGAATATTCCATGAATAGAGAGCAAAAAAAAAAAAAAAAAGAAACTTGGGTAGATAAGGGGAAGCCGGAGAGTATGATAAACTATATTCCATAATGGATGGTTCTCTGCGTATTCATATTTTGTTTGTGGCCGAGCCGTATAGCTGATGTGAAAGATAATTCTGTCCTACCTTAAGCTGGGCTTGGTCCAGCAATGTCACACCACAACTTTGATCAGTCCATCTCAGTTGTTTGTGCTGCTGCTCCGTAATTAACCCAGTTTGTATGTGCTAATGATGTCTAATTATCATTTGTGTAACAAGATTGCTCTCATTGCCATAATGAGGAAAACTCCTTCAAATGTTGCACCGCTTACAAGCCGCTTCCTGCTTTTATTAGCCGAGTGTTTATGCAATCACATCTAATTGAAGTGTTAATTAAATCAGGGATACCGTTTTGCTAAACAAAGATGCTGAGTAGCTGGAGTTGTGCTAAAGTGCCTTAGTTCACCACCGAACATCACTATGGGCACCCGTCAGACCCCAGTTCCCCCTCCCCCCTGCAGGGAGAACACACCACGCCAGAGGAAGGAGAGCCAATCAGAGGTGATTGGCACTTTGACCAGCGAGCCGCTTTTGTTTCGCCCTCACCCACTGCTTCATTGTTAATTGGCGTGCATAAGAAGGTGGGGGCGCGGTGGACTGTTGACCTTGCCCACCATCGGCGCCACTGTGGCGAAGGTGAAACCAGTTGACCAGATACACACAAGAGCTTTCAGTGGTCAGTGTCTGAAAAAAAGCATCTAAACGTGATAGAGCAGATATCTGTGATCAATGACACCCCTGATTATAGCAATATCTAGTTCTTTATATGTTAATCATTTTTTTAAGTAAACAAACTTTCTTCTCCACAGAATTTGCATGAATTTATTTTCTGTTGCTCTAAAATATCAGATGAATAGTTATTTTAACATATTACCTATATTAGCTATATTAGATGGTAGGACCAGGGTATATTTTAAAGCAGGGTGAATGGAGTAATCCGTTAAGTGGTGGAGCTCCACCCGTTGCCCAGTCCGCACTTATCCCTGGATTTCACTCCTCTCTCTCTTTCTCTCTTTCTTTCTCTTTCTCTCTCTCTCTTTTTTCTCCTTTGGTGGGATAATCCATTTCTTTCTTCTGTCTTAACATTCTATTCCTCCTCCTCCTCTCATTTCATACCCCAGTCATTACACCCCCACCCACCCACCACCGCTGCCACCTTCTCCTGTCCTGCTCCTGAACGGGACCCGTTGGCCCTGATTAATCTGCCGCATTTGACTTAATGAGGGGTCATTCACATATCTGATCACGGCGGCCACAGGAATCAATGATAGATGGCCACTTGGCAGAAATACTGAGGCACTGAAAAAAGAAAAAAAAAAAAAACCCCACCGAATCTGTGAAGGCTTTATAAGATATCGCCCTCGCTGCACTGGGCACCCAAGTGTGTTGTGTAAAATATCTCTATCCCAACCTTTAAAAGGCTCTGAGATTGCTTCTTTACACCGCTGTGGTATTATGGCCGGTGCCTGTAAGTCAAGTAACTCCACTGTGCTGTTATAGATTCTTTGTTCAGCTCTCGTGGACGTGGATAAGGTGAGCACCGATGACTGAAATGTGCGTTTTGTGTGTTGAGACCGGACACACAATAGGTCATTCAATACCACAGCATTGTGATTCACACATCTGCTGAGGGGGAGATAAAGCAGGTATCTTCTCACACAAACGCACGCAGAAAAACCTTCAGTTAGGAGATTATGAATTGATTTTTTTCTACCCTATAAAGCCCACGTCTTCCTCACTGAATGCAGTAATGTGTCCACTTGACCTTTCTCGATGGGCTCCTTTCAGGTGAATTGACTCCTAAGCATCTGGATCTGGCCTTTTCAGCCCTGGGGTGTCCTCCTGCAGTGTGGCCAGAGGAGCCAGTCAGCACTCCAGCACCACTGTAGACATTAAAAATAGAGAGAGCATGAAAAAGAGTATATTGAGATATTAACAGATGCGGTATTGCCACGTCTTCCCGTGTGCGTTTACTGTAGCCCTTCAGGCATGCTAGCCTGTCAGAGGGCCCTTGCGCTGCATTAAGCAGACCGGACACGTGTACGGAGTACTTGCTGCCTGAAATTTCTGGTCTCCGTCCAAGTGCCATCTCGGATCCATGGAGTGTGGTGGCCACGAGACCGGCCAGTGACACGGAGGTCTTGGGCATCTGAACTAGCATCTGTTGCAAACGGGAGGGACACAGCGGCTGCCCTGTCCTCACCGTTGGCCCGACACCGTTCCGCGCTATCCCATGTCTGTCACACCCGGCCGCCCTGCAAAGTTAATTGTGAACTGAAGTGGCGCTCTGGGGCCTTCTCGCTAAGTAGCCCCTAATGACAGGCAGAGAGACAGCTACACATGTTCACCGGCTCTCCCTCTGGAGGAGGCTACAGATAGCGCTCCGGCACAGACACTGACCTGTCACAAAACTGTCAGCAGCCAGCCTGTCAGCTCACGCACCCCCGGCTCGCCGGCCTGCTATCCCAGGTGCTCGGCTGACAATCTCCACACCCTGTTCTGTCGGCCGTGCTGCCAAACCGGCTGCTGCTAAGATTCATTAAGGCTGTATTCAAAACAGCCTCGGCCGTTGCGCCGCGAGCATGCCAAAGAGGGTTCAGGACACTAATAAACAGCACCTCTCCTGCTCTGAACTGCTGTCCAGAGACGATCTTTGCTCACTTGTCTTCCTCTTCCGTGTTTCAGTTCCAGAGATCTGTCATTGCCCTGTTCCGCACCCTTGTTCAAATGACTCCTGAGGTGTGTTCTTTGTGTTCGTGAGAGATTCTCCTGGTGGCGTAATGGAGCCCAGCACAGACGTATGGAACACATGTGCTAATATCTCCTCATAGGAGCCCAAATGAGCCATTACAGGAGATAATCTGACAGGCACACTGCATTCACTTCCCCATCTGCCAGCAGTGATGCTGATAGTCACAATGTGCTCCTCCTCAGTGCAGAGCCGGGACAGATGAACCAGATGGGGGGGTTGGGGGGGGGATTGTTCTTTGGGGGGCAATTTGGTGGGTGTGGATGCAGGGCGGTAGTAGATGTCATAACGTGGACGAATCACATGGTGCAAGTACCAAGTTCGAAGGTCTTACCATTTAACTGGCTGTCATGGCCAGTCCTTTTTCTGGAACCAGAAGTATTTATTTATTTATTTGTTTGGTTCTATTGGCTGCTTCTTCTTCCGTGTGGTTTTTCCATTTTTCCCCGCACTGTAACACATGGGGAGCAGGGGAGGAAAACGTGAGGGGACAAAAGGAGCAAAATAGGCTGCCGTCTACCTCTTGGGGAGAAAGACATATAACATTAATGGTATCCGTTAACATCTCCTTAACCCCAGTCCCCTCACTCGCCAAGCACCTCCCACCCTTTCTTTTCCCCCTGCAGCCAACCGAAACCCACCGCGGTCCCCTCTCCTTCCAGCCCCCCCCCCCGGGAGCTGCTCCCTGGGGGCCTGTTTGTTTCCCTGCCAGGGGCACAGGCGGCGGAACACTGATGAGGTGCTCAGGCCACCGTGAAATGCGCCATAACCTGCCAGTGCAGGGGCTTGGTGAGATTGCCGTATTTACTTTTTAATCTGGCCGCCTTAATACATGCGATAAAAACTTTGTCACATTAGATGGTGACAGATGGGGCCGGAGATGTTATTACTGGTTGGAGCAGGCGGCGGAGGCAAGGGTGCTGGGAGGAGTGGGCGCAGGCTGGGGGAAGACAGGGCAGCGAGGGGTTGGGTGAGCGGGAGAGAGGCAATGCCCCCAATCACAATAATTTTTCATCACCCCAATTACATTGTTGAGTGCGCCTCGGCGGTGGCATGTGCACACCCAGTCCTGCTGCTGGTAAAGAGCGCGGCACAGAGACATAAATAAAGATAAAATGAGATGCCCCAGGTCTTCTATCCTGCTGACTACTCCTCTGCCATCGCTCCAAACTGATGGAGGCCCCCGTTTCAATGAAGGCTAAATCTTATTTAGATAAGAGAACTGAACTGCTGCCCGGGATGAGAACATCATTGTTTGTTACTGATGGCTAGGGAGGAGGAGGAGGCAGAGGCAGGGTGGGCTCGGGCACAGGGGTTGGTCTTTGCATGTTCTTATGCCATAAGCGAGATTGAATGTTGTTTGCGTGCTTGTCAGGCGCACAGACCACATGCTGAGAATATCATTACGCAGATAGACAGGGTAGTTTTTGTTTTGCAAGTGTGCATTTGTAAACCGAGTCCCTTGGTAATAAAATTGCATTGTTTATATCCACCTTAATGCTGTTTCCTATCTCTCAGCTCTTTGGCAGTGTATTGCACTGGATAAAGTATCAAAATATATCTCCTGTTTATGGCTCTGCTTTATAACCGGGCATCAAAATGAGCGGTGGCGTGTGAGTATTTGGTGTACAAATATTGTGTTCAAACCGGCGAGCGAGCATCTCTCAGCTTCCTTGAGCAGTGCAACTTTAGCAACTGTTTTCCTTTTTAATTGTTGTGGAAATTAAATACGAGTGTCTGTGACATAAATGTTGGAGGTAATAGGAGTTGGAGAGCAGCTGGGAGGCTACAGGCCCACGTGCGCATCATTAGGATCTCAGAGGCTCCCAGGCTCCACGCTAGCGTAAGCCGCTAATGAAAAGAATGTAGTCACAGATCTCATTTTTCAGGCAATTCTTGTGTAAACTGGAGATTTTCCAGTGTATGCACCGTGGAACATGGGCCCCACATAAATCACGCAGGATGGCTGCCTCTGGGAAAAAAAAAAAAAAGCAATGGAAAGAAAGGCTAACGACACAGACATATGCTGCAGGAAACTAAAAATCTGCAGGGCCACAGAGAGATGCTCACAGCACCTACACCTGTCCACCCCACACCCCTCCCCCCATCTTTTCAAGCTCTCTATCAATCTCCAGTTGGCTGTCCGACGGCCCAACCCCCACCTCCCCAACGTTCCCTCCTACCCGCAGGCAATCCAACCAGCAACGCCTGCATGCACGCCTCTGAAATGGGTCATTTTTTAATTAAATACAATATTAATTACTGCGAGCATCATTACCGATATGTGAGATTTGACTAATTAGTGTAATAGTTTTGGAGTCACGCTCATTAAATATGAAAATTACAGCAGTAGAAAAGATTGGTTCCGTGATCAATCTTGTATGGACAGAGAGGAAATGATTTAGAGAATAGCGTTTATTGTACAATTAACTCCATTACAACCTGCCAGACAAGAATAAAGAGAACAGGGACTTTGGTCCATGTTGAGAGTTCCAAACTGGTGCTGCCTTCGGGTGCTGGCTCTCTTCAAAGGCAATCTTTTCCCTGTAACTAGATGAGACACTTGCCAAAGCATACATTACCCTCCAGAGAAGTGTCCGACTCATCAGCCACTCGGTTCAGACAGCTGCTAAATGGAAGACTTGTTGATCGCCTCTATTTGACACCCTCAGAGTTCATTGCATTTAACTTTGGCAGTGTTGCATATCCAGGGGAAAGGGTGTCATTGTCAACTGATGGGACGGAAACGCTCCCGGTGAATGCAATTCATTTCCACCTTTGTCTGAGTTGATACGTTTTGAACGGCTCCAGTGGCAGAGTTTGAGAAGAGCGAAAGTGTTCAGATAAACATTATTTGACAGAATGAACAGTCCTGCAGATATAAATAGAGTATGGATGGTCTCCAAGGTGACAAGTGGGCACTGAGCTGCAATAGTGTTTGCGTCTATCACCATCTCTCTCCATCGGTGGAGTAAACACATTACACAGGACTAACGCCAGTGCATAGGAGCTGAACAGAGCGCCTCTATGTCCCCTCCATGCGTAGGGCTGGAGTGGCTGTTGTGTGTTTAGCATTTCAAAGCTGTGAAAATAACCATGTTTGCACTGTCTCTTCTCTTTCCAGGTGGTCTGTCATATCTGGGCCCTCAGACCGGTTGGCATACAGCGAGTGTGTTGAACAACAGCACATCTGGGTAAGAGGAACACCCCTGGCTGGCACCATAACTTCAATGCTGATGATGGCAGCCATGACAAAGCAAACAGCACACAGAGCTCTGTCCAATTAGGCTCCTTTACACACACACATGTGGAAATGATGATACAGGAATGCGCCCCATACGGGGCCAGAGATGCCCTTGAAACAAATATGGTTTACCCTTTAAAAACCATCAATATCCAGTAGTGATTGTGTCCACTGCTGGTGCTAAAATTGTAATTGGACTGACAAATATTCACTTACCGTACATATTTAAAAATATACCAAGTTTTCCACGATGTCACGAAATTCTGGTGACCTTGCCTCACCTCCAACATCTTTACGAAACACCATCTTTATACATATGTACCACAAACATTTTCCCCCGTTTGAATATATGCAATATTCCTATCTATTGTCACATGAATACTGGCCCTCAGAAGCTATTATTGTAATGCTAACCTCCCGACTGCATGCCTGATAGCCAATACTTTATCACAGCTTTTCCTTCTTTATGGGCCTGGTGTCTCTTTAAAATGATTGTCCCTGTTTTGATCTGATTAATTTGGTGTGAGCACAAACAATTACTTTTCAACCTTATCTGCTCGAGGAATCACCCCCTTTTATGGGTATCATTTATTACAGGTGGACAGCTACTTGTTTATTAGAATTTCAAGCAGCCTATCGCAGACGAGATCTCCCGCGGTCTATATTTACATTTCAACTTCAGCTAAACAGGCGTGACAAACGCACATAGCAGAGGGCCAGCCGCGGCCACGCTTCATTTTCATGCCGCCTCCTCGCAGGCCAGACGGGCTGGACTTAATGCAAAAAGTTCCTGACACGGTGGCAGAAGGTGCTTGGTGGCAAAGAGACGGCTGGGAGGAGGTGAGTGAGGCAGCAGAGAGGGGAGAAGGCGTGTGGGACGGTGAGAGCAGGTTAACCAAGTCTGCATTTTGAGCTTTCAGGTGAGTGTCCATCAGTCAGGGAAAGAGGATGGGTTCACGGCCTTTGAGATCTACCCACGGCAAGGGGCGCTTCGCAGTGAATATAAATATACGTGCGCGTGCCACAGCCAGGGCCGCTTTGACAAGCCAGCAGCTGTTAATTATGAATGGGCCTGCAGAGAGGGAGACAGGCTGGTGAATATGCAAAGATGAAGGAAGGCGTAGAGTCCACGCAACACAAGTGTCAGACCCCCACTGCACGTGGACAGGCAGGGGTCGACCTGGGCGTCAATCAACAAGCACCCGTCAAGGCAGCAGGACGGAGTTGCTTGGAACTGAGCCAAAATTTGTGTTGTTAAATGATGATTGTGGGATATATGCAACTGAGGTGAGAGTTTACATGATGGGTGGAGGAGTTTAATGAAGGAAGAGGTTGGTCAGTGCCGAAAAGCACTTTGTTTAGGCAAGAGATGCTTAGGCACAATTTCAGAGGCAAAATCTCATTAAATAAGAACAACAAAAAAAATTCCGAGCGTAACACCAGCTAAGGAAGAGATTGGCCCCTAAAATTCATTTGTTTCCCCCAGTTTCTCTAAAGAATTTGTGTGTTCACAGACTTGAAAATTCACAGAGGGCGCAGGGTTAACTGGGCTTGTGCCTTTAATGACAGAAATATCTCCAGGAATTTTAATTAATTTTCCACTCTTAGCAGCTGAATCTGCGTAAATCTGCCCCTCAAGGACTTTTATAAATTTCATCATTAATAAAATCAGACATTCAATTAGTCCAAAAAACCAGATTGCCAACTGTTTCATAACAGTCCTGCTCCGATTTTGCCTTTTTATTAGGGTGAGTATGGGGGGAAAAGTAAAACCTAATTTCATTAATCTAATTGTCATAACTTCAAACCATCTCTTAATTAGTTCAAATTAATATGATTAATCACAATAATGACAAAAACTCATTCAATTACAGGATTTCAATGGCAAGCGGATGTGTTGAGGGTGATAGGGGCATAAAGGATGAGGGCGGGAGGCAGCGCTGGCTGTGAGCGGCCGGATTGGCCGTCATTATTCCAGTGACTGACAGGTTATCAATCACGCTGCAATTTTAATAAAAGCTGCTGGAACTTCGGTGTCGAGGCTTGGCTCAGTTGTCTTCTGTTTTATTTCTGCGAAATCCCGTGGAACTCCACCGCTTTCGTGATGAAATATGATCCACTTTTACGTGATCTGAGATGCACTCTCTAACGAAGGGAGCAGCACGCGTGAAAACAAAAATGGACTCATATAAAATGGACCCCGTTACTGTCAAAAAAATGCACACATTCCCGCTCCCAATATTGCTTTGGATAGACCTGCCCTTCCTGCGGACATATGGATCCGAGCAGTGCCTGCTGCGCCTGCTTCAATCAGGCCCACCGATCTGACAAAGCAGGCGAGCAGAAGCATGTCACCATTTGTCACATGCCACCGGGGCACAAGCTGAGCAGCAGGCACACCCTCGGGTGTGTCAGGTCGGGAGGGAGCGCTGCAGCTGCCAGTCTCCAGCAGGTTCCCTCTTGTCCCATGCTGTCCCCCCTGAGCCCAGACACCCAAATGTCACCCCCCCCAACTCTGATCCACCCATCTGGATGGACGGCTGCACCAAGAGAGCTCTGGTCACCCTGGGGAAGTAGTCTGATCATGGGGGACCCATCTGGGACCAAATACCCCCTTGGAGACACCCCTTTCCCTCGTGTGCACGTCCCCGATGCCGCTGCCTTAAACCTGCTGGGCGATGCCGCTGAACAGGGAATTTCACCAGCCACCTCTGGTGAAGTCCAGCAGTGTCTGCCAGAGCATGAGACGAGACGAGACCTGGGTACATCTGTTAAGTCTCTGGGACAGCGCTTATCGAGCCGCTCAAGCTCCCATACCTTTTACCCAACAGTTATATCTCACCCAACACCGGATCCGTGTCCAAGACACACCCTGTGTGACAGCATGCTGGGATGTCAGGAACACAGCAGACATTCAGAAATATACATTGCCAAGCCCAGGAGTGCAGATCACTGCACGCTGCGACCTTTGGTTTTCCACGCGCTGCCGTGGCCCGTGTTTCCTGGTGGAGGAGCCTGATCTGGTGTGATTCCGAGCCAGACAGTGAATGGCTCCACGTGACCACGCAGGGCAGCATATGGAGCCATTTCCTCTCCACTCACCAGGACTTTTTGGACTTGTCAGTTGGGGCTTAATCATGCATTTTTCTGCATGAGGGAGGACGCGGAGTATTTGTGCCAACCTGGCTTCTGTGTTCTGGAGCTCTCTGCCAAGCCAGTCAATCAATCGTGCCCATGCACCGCTGTGTACACATGCACACACGCACGGCGGGCACACCAAATGAGATCGGTTTACCGCAGTCCTATGCAGACCAACCTGCTAGACCATTTCTTTATTGTCATCATGTTTTTAGAATAGGATAGTGGGAACATATTTCAATAGTTTAGCCTCCCAGCTATTCAGGGACAAAAGGGGTATTTTTCAAGGTCTAAGCCCACCCTCCCCTCACAGGCACCAAGTCCCCAGTCACCCTTTGAGATGGAAGCACAGCCTTCCATGTGCATAAAGTTGAAATAAACTGCAGTCTGTATTTTCATTGGGGAAAGTGAACCCAATTTAAACGCTGCTCCACTGAAGATGAGCACTCTAGCGTACCCTAGCTGGTAATCTTGCCCAGATTCCCCTCTTTGTGTCCTGCATTATTGTTGAAATAAATAACCTTTCACTGCAATCAGTGTGGGGATCTTCACTTAAATTATCGCCCCGCAGATAGCTCACTCATGATCTGCTTCTATATCCATTAACTATCCAGGAAAGTGATTTATTGGTGAAGGATAAGGGGGGGAAAGGGGAACGAGAGGGAAGGCAGAGCAGCCAGTTTGGTAAGACAATAGTGCCCTCTAATGTTCACTTCTGTGGTAGCGGAACAGTGTGGGACTAAATTCCTTAGTAGCATTTCCATGTGCTGAATTTTTTTGTTTTTACACTGTGACTGAGAAATGATTTATATTGATTGAAATAATCTGAAATGAATGCTGGAGTAATTTCTCTATAATTAAACAAAAAAATACACAAATTTAGAAGACAAGAGAAGGGAAAGCAACCTAGGGTGCAAAAAGGAGTCAGAAATCAGGCAGAGTGGAGATACAGTGGCATGCAGTGGGCACCGTGCCTTCCTTTATTGCCTTCTTCTAACCCCCCTTTAACTATCCATCCATCCCCTCCTCTGCAGTCCCTCCTTCCCCACACTCCTGTGATGTGCCGTTACACGCTCGGCTGGCTCCTCTTCCATGACAGACTGTTAGTTCCTGGAGCGGAAAGGCATTTGATTGTTAACATCTGGGCCATTACAATTGCAAACTAGGGCTCTGTACATCAATCAGGAAGTGATTTCAAAACAAAGAGACCATCCTCCAATCAATCTATTGGGAAGTGGGGGGCATTACATGCTCCTGTAATCCCGGCTAATTAGCGGGATAATGGGAATGAGATTTATGAATCTGTTGAGGAGAGTGGAGGTGCAGGGGCACAGTCAAATTAGCAGGGATGCGCACCAGGCCGGCTGCAGTAGGGAGGATGTGCTGTTGTTTTTTACCAACTTGGTGCCGCCTGACTCGGTGTTCCTGAGAGGGGAACATCCCCAGCTGGTCCTGACCCCGCTGAGCTTGATGGCATCAACCTGTTGCAGGATGTGCCTCAGGATATAGCTGAAAGACAACAGACTTCCAGCCACAAATATAATTTATTTAGTAGAAATTAGTATTTGCCTATTCAATGCAATCCATCCTTCACTGTTTGTAACAAAGGAAGATGGTTTAAATTAAAAATACAAAAGTATATCTTTTCTAGCCTTGGTTGTTTACTTAAAAACATGCTAATGTTTTTCAATCATTCTTTGTGCAGTTCTTCATCAGAATGCCTGGTGCACTCGCTCTGCTAGTGATCCAGCACAGTGCCGACGGTGTCTGTGCGCCCCAGGCTCTGCACCCTGGAGGTAGGGGCCTTGGTGCCACCCAGAAGCCTTTTCCTCCCCAGCGGCCCCAGGGCTGACCTTGTGCGCCGATGGGGGACATCTTCCATTAGAGCGGCACACTGCGATAAGGCCATTTCTTTTCCTTCAGCATCCCTTTAATGTCATCGCTGAAATATGAAGTCATTAAGCGATATTAAAACAGTGCTGACAAACTAATTAACAGAAGACATTATACGGGATGGGCTCGATTAATCCGCTTTAATTGCTCTTTTAAATGGGGGCTCCAATTAAAATTAATAAAGATTTACTGGTGATCGCACAAAACTACACCAAGAAGTGGTTGGCTGAAGGGCAGCCTAAAGTCAGCGGTCTCCATTCTTAAGTTGCACTCCCTTTTGCTCCCTTCGCCCTCCCAGTACGGAGGATTTAACCGGCTGGGGCTGTCAGGACATCCCCCCGTCCCCCTGGATCGAGCACCCCTGACACAGAGACAAAAGCATCTTCGGCTCAGGGACGTTTGATCCCGCCTTTGTTTTACCAGGAGCCGTTTTCCATGAATATCTCTCCACAGACACACGCATACATGTGACATTCTCGCTCGTGGTGTCTGAAGCACACCAAAGGTTGGAGTTAGTTCACTCCTCTGTGGGGGGATTAAGCACACCACTAAACCTCTAAGTCTCTACAGACTTGCTCATAAATTTTAGAGGAGATGGAAATAGGTTCAGATACATTTTATACAGCAAAAACCACGAGCATGTGTGAATGCAATGCTTAAATGCACATGCGTGCGTGTGTATGTCTTACAGCAGAGCTTCACTAGATGATGCTGTTTCGCTTCTCCAGGAAGGGCCAGGCCTGCCGCTCTGATTTTATTGCACGCTATTTGGCTCCTTTGGCTGTTAACCCCAGAGAAGCTGGGCCTTGTCTCAGTCCGCCTTTCACAGGAGGTTAAACACACAACACAAATCAGCAGTTTAAACACAGCGGTGTGGTTTTAATTCGACCACGTCCGCCAGCCTTGCGCTTTCCATTTCATCTTCATTACAAAGCTTGCTTTGTTTTATCTCACGTACAGAAAGTAATTTCATCTCATACTGTTTAGGTTGAAGCCTCGCCAGCCAGAGGCGCTCAAACAACTGAAAGCATTTTCTTTGTTTTCTTTCATTATATCAGGGGTGACCAAGTCTTGTTCGACAAATTAATTTGAGCAGAGCACTTTGGTTCCACCGCAGCATTTAAATTGAGTTGAAAATGTAAATCAATTTACCCAAGAAAGACACAGATCTAATTGAAAAGAAATGCCTATTAAAAGATTAGTTAGGTTTATTGTCTCTAGACTTTGTCATCAACCAATCCAACTAATGTTTTAATTTCCTTAATGTTATCATTTCTGATGTAATTGGTGCTTGGGTACCTAACAGGTTTTCAATTAAATGTTTCGGTTTTGGGGACAGACCGTATAACCTCAATGGTGGGGGGGAGACAGTTGCCTCAGCAACAGACTGGTATAAAATGAGGACTTGATTCATCTGTTTTATTCCACATACTTTTACTTTTCCACTTTATGTGCCACCACTGGCAACTAGTAGATGGGTTTGCTGGTCCCGA
Source organism: Tetraodon nigroviridis (assembly GCA_000180735.1). Lineage (NCBI taxonomy): Eukaryota > Metazoa > Chordata > Actinopteri > Tetraodontiformes > Tetraodontidae > Tetraodon > Tetraodon nigroviridis. The sequence continues at coordinate 4,147,923 of CAAE01015019.1, forward strand.
CAACAATAAAGAACTGTTGAGGGATTGGTTGAAAGGTTAGGGCAGAATTAGATTTAGTTTAGGTTTAGGTTAGGTTTAGATTTAGATTTAAGGGCTCATTTGTGATGGTTATTGTTTGGGAGCTGGGTCATGTGTCAACTCTGTGTAAGTCCTCACAAAGATAGAAATACAAGGATGTGTGCGTGCGTGTGTGTGTGTGTGTGTGTGTGCATGTGCGCATGTCCGAGTGTGTTTGTGACCAGCTTTTGAATGGAAGCCTGGAAGAAAGCGTCAACGGGTTTGTGGAATTTTGCTCTCGCGGCACAAAACGCCGTATGAGGTCACCTCGGGCTTTAGTCACTAGGAGAGAATGCATTGTGGCTGTTTTTAAGACATGGCAGCCGCCTGCGTCCGCACAATGAATGTCAGGCCTTAGAAAGTTGACTTGGACGGGCTTCGGTGAACAATGTGGACGCCAGAGGATGGGGGATATTTACCAGCCGACTGCCGATGCGGATTAGAGGCACCTTATCGGGGCGTTGCAATGTTTCATAGTGTCGTTTACTGACTGCTTCTAAACTGAATTTTACACATTCAACCTGCTGTCCTGCTAAATGTTGTGGGTAAGAACTGTAATCCCAAGGAAAACAGAAACGCATTATAATTCAGTGCATTTTTAATCTCAATAATCATCCGTACAATCGTTAAGTGAAATGTCTCAAAAGAATGTGCTTTACACCATCTTTACACACGGTGATGAACGCTCCCTGTTCTCACGTGCACAGTGTCAAGCTCGGGAGTTCACAACATATGTGGAGTACATTTTCACAACATGCAAAAGCAACACATGTACATTTTTATGAAATACACACACACACACGCAATGAGAGGATCTAGAAGCAGATAATACTGATGGTAGCTGCAAAACGCCCTTCCTGCGCCACCTACACACCAAATGCTAATACCGTGGAAGCGCGTGGTTTTTTACACGCTTACTCACTGACGGCAAATCATAGGAGGAAACTCTAAAAGAAAAGGAATAAAGCACAAAAGCATTCATATTTACAAGGGTCTTGAAAAAAATATAACAAAAAAAAAAACACTTTAGACTAGGAGTATACTGGTCGGTGTAATTTAACAGAGCAACAAAATGTGATATTATCCAACATCTATGTTCACTACAATTCACTACAAGAAAGGATCAAATGATACGAGTGCCCGGCTGTTCAAAGATCTGCGTTGGCCTACAAATAAGAGGATGTCTTGAATTCTTCAGGGACGTCGCTGTCCAGTTTGCAGATCACCTTGTAAATGGCTTTTTTCCACGAGGGGTCCGAATCCTTGGTGTCGACGATGGCGTTGTAGAACTCGTGTAAGGTGATTTCAGCCACCTCCAGGAATCTGTCTGGAACCTGTCAACAGTGGGGGGTAAACTGTTTTATTGAGTGAAATCAATCTCATTAACATTCTTCTAATGGTGAGAAAGCAGTCCACGTTTGAATCTGTCCGCCGTCTTCTCTCCGAGCTAAAAACATATGAAATGAAGACCTCTAGCGCTCTTCTTCAATCACTCAACCTGATGAAAGGGAGCTGCTCTCTTTGTTCTCTGCACATGTACAATGAATACAAGGAATACAAGGCAGCAATCATTAACTTTCATTTAAAGGCCTCTTTGATTAGCCGGTCTTGTTTTTAAGAATCAAAACTCACTCCTGACAAGCTCTCTTCCCAGGGTTTCTACACTTTGACGCCAGGAACGTGAGCAGTAAAATGATTTGACATCCCTCTTCTGTTTGTTGGAATTTAATGCAAAGAGTATTGTGGTTATGTTTAAGCATTGGTCTGGATTTGAGGGGAGGCGGGCGGGGGGGACCCACCCTACAGCCTCCTTTCCCATCCACTGGCCAGTTAGCACAATGTTGTTAGCATAGGTGTTTTTCTTTCCTCTCCTCTCCTCACACAAAAGCATCCCTGGGAAAGGAATGTCTTGGTCCCAAGGTAAAGAAAACGGTTCTGTCCCTTTCCCACCACGCTGCCTTCTCCCTCGGAATCCGCAGCGTCTCTCTCAGCATTCCGCATCAGTAGCAATCTCAGCCCCGCTCAGGCGTACTGGTCCTCTAATCCTAAGTTGTTTTAGTGGGATTTTGTGGCTTCCTATTCCCACAGTTTGATAATGCATCACTCTGGAGTTTAGATAATGTCTGTAAAGGCTAGCCAGCCACAGGTGCAGGGTGACAAACAGGCCAGCGCATGCACGTGCGTGAGCAGGAGGAAACCATTCTGGGGATGACGCTAATTTAATTGCTTGTGATCAGATGGCTTCTCTGTTGTCAAACTTAGAGCTAAAGGCAGAAGGCAATTAGCTTATCTTTGCAGGACGATGGGGACAATGAAAACAGAGATGACCGGTTGACAGTTGTGCTAACTCTTAAATAAAGATTTAAGAAAATATTACAAGTTTATTCTAATTATCTAAATATATAGATATAGTGGAATGCCCCAAGCAAAAGACCTGCCATTTAAAATCTGTCCTGCAGGCTACAACAGGGAAACTCACAGGCAAAAAAATAGAATCAGGCGAAATAATCTTAGCGCCAGCTGCAACATAAAAGGACGAATGACTAAAGACTTACGTGGAAGTCGTTGGCTTTGTTGTAGTGCATGTTCAGTGCCCGGAACAGCTCTGAGTCCCTGCTAACTGTAATGTCTTTGACGTCACTGACGCCATCAGCGATGGCCTGACGGGCAAACTTCTCCATCTGGATGTAGTAAAACTCCCGGAAGTTGCTGAACCACTTGATCAGCTGTGAGGTGATGCAGCGGTTGAACTGGAAACAGAGATGGGAATAAAAAAATGTAAAAAACAAAAAAAGCTTTTTAGCACAATAGCTAAGCATACAGCAACTATCAGAGGGCGAACACGAGACACAGTGATTAAAATAATATTCACTTTCAGTTCACCCATTATTTACCAAAGTCCTGCTTTCTGTGGTCAGAAAACAGTCCGTCAGTCAACAAGGCAATAATTGCTCTGATCCTTTCCCACCAATGTGAAAAAACATCTGTCAGGCCTCTGTGTTTCTAAACTCAGTCTTGACATTAGTCTTGTTATTCTATCTCCTCATCCAGAAAGACAGGGGGGGGGGGATGCCTAAGGGCTGGGCAGGCATCAAAGACGCTTCTTCCCTCTGGTGTGGTGGGTGAGAAAGCTGCAGCGTAAGGACAGAAGGAAGCTTCCCTCTCATTGACTCGGGATGATAGGATGGAATCAGACACTGGGATTAGGTGCTCTTTTGTTCAGTGCCACTTCCCACCGCAGGACTGTAAGCAAGGAGGAGACGCTCGCAGGGCTGCTGCAGCAGCAGCATCCTCCCCTCCCACTCCGACCCCCAGGGGTCACAGGTGGAGGCCTGCAATGGCGAGTGGGTGTGCGGTGGAAGAACAGGATGGGGCCAGAATCCGAGAGGTGTTTCGGGGGAAACGAAGGGCCGTATGCGCGGTGCAATGCTAATGCTGCAAAAGGCAGAAAAGAAAAGGGCAGGGATAACGAGGATGAATGCGGAAGGGAAACAACAGGAGGCAGATAAGGAGAGGAGGCAGAAGACAAAAAGAGGCGATAGAGGTGGAGGCAGGACACGAGACCAAGGCCAAAATAGACAGGATGTTGTGTTTAGGGCCAGCTCACCACCGCCTGCTCGTTGCCACACAAGTCTCTAATACCAACTCTCTGTTGACACTCAATAGTAATGCCTTGCCTACAGAGGCCTTTGTCACTCCATTTGCTGACTGGAGTGGCTTTTTTAAAAAAGAGAATGCCCCCTGTATCTCCCTCTGCCCCCAGGACATACTAGCAGCTCAGCGGCTTTGTTATTTGAACCCTCTGCGTTTTTGTTTCTCTCCTCCGACACACTGCTGATTTTTTTTTCCTCATCCCAAAAGCACACCGGCAAGTCGGTAAATGCAGGAAAAACAAACGGTTTCACTCGATTGAATACAAGAGGAAGAATGTACCTTCACGTCAGGGAAGTAGGTTTTCAGCACGTTGGAGCTGGGGTAGCGGGTGTAGAAGAACATTAGCTTGGCCTTCTTCAGATGGCTCGGGGTGAGACCTTCCTGGATGTTCACGTTTGCGTTAAGGCAGACAATTAAACACAACGCAGCGCATACAGTTGCCTGCAAAGTGATAGCGGAGCGGAGTATTGTGTTGCCTCAATCTTTGGGCTAAATTGAATTTCCCTAAAGAACAGCTCGGCATTAAGCAGGGAGTCAATAATGGCCCTAACATGTGCTTATTGGCAAAACAGAATTACCAATTAGATTAGGGATTTTTAATTAGGGAGCCCAGCACTTCATGCCTGGCAGTTAAGGCGGCTTGTTTGGTAACGTTCTGAAAAAGGAGCAGACTTGATTTAAAGGCAGCATATGTCGCCGCTGGAAAAAAAAAAAAAAAAAAAAAGGGAAATCCGGGAAAATGTTGCGTCAAAATAACGTCTGTGTTACATTTTTAATCACAAGATTTCTGATTTCTTTTTTTTTTTTTTTTTTCAGACCGAAATGAATTCAGCACCATCTCCTGTCTTCCCCCCTCTCGTGGCAATAAAGACACACAGGTTGGCTTCCTCTGTAGTCCACCATCACGCCTTAGGTCAGAATATTTCCTTATCGGGTCGCCACACCATAGGCTTTAATGCCGAGCACTACCTTTGAAACGAGGATGCCAGAATTATAGATTTATGTGATCGTGTTCAAAGAGAAGCAGAAGTCTTTGCACTGTCAAGATAGAGTGAGATACTCTGGCCATACGCTCATCACTGACATCTACTTCTAGGCTATTTGGGGTTTTTAACAACGGCGGTACATATATTTCTTGCGCTGTTTTTTAAAAGCAGATGTTGTCTTGCACTCAGCTTCATTCACGAGCGTTCGGACAAAGAGATGCGACAACAAATGCTCAAGACAAGAGCTCAAGTGTTGTGGTTGGACGGCACTTTTGATTTCCAGCAGCACTCAGATGTGACCTTTCAGATGCACCCCTATCACTCTGATGATGGAGAAATAGATCCTGCACCTTTTCAAGTCTGGGGGGAGGAAGGAAAAAAAGGAAAAGACAACGACGCTTCCTGAAACAGAAACCGATGCTTTCGCTGCCTTTGAAAAATCGGCTTTTGTTCCTGGCAATTCTTATCAAAGCCTTGTATTCCTTTTTATTTGTCTTTTTCTAAACTTAAAGTCATTACTCGGCTCAGATTAAAGAAGATGCTGTAATTTTCTGTGGGCTTAGCGAGATCAAAGAAAATATTCTCCTTGAAGTTGCTGGTTGCTGCCCAGGCTGCAAGCAGCCCTCAACCAGCCATTGTTCTGATGAAGGAGGTGAAATAGGTTTAATATGATTTTATTATTTCTTTTCAGTTTATAAAATAAAAAAGTGTGTTTTTTCCTCTCTGGTGTGAAGGAAACACTGGTTTTAAATTAGTGCAGGGCGATTAAATAGATGATTGATATTGTGGAGATTTTAGAAAACAGCTGAGTGCTGTTCAGAGTAAAATCCTTCTTTTGACTAACACAATTTTCATTGCTATTAAAAAAAAAAAAGAGGGAGATATATAAAAAAAAAGCAAAGCCTTATCATGAAAGGATATATTGAGCGACAGGTAAGGGCTCCGCTCAGCCATGCTCTGCAGCTCACCACACTCGATCTTCACGTGGGGAAGACACAGGTTGTCCACACTCACGGCCCCCAGGGCAGAGGGACGGGCGTGGTGGCCGAGGTGGCCGGACGTCACCTTGGACCTCATTGCGATGGCGTCCCAGGTGAGGTCCACCGAGTCTGGGGAGGTCCTGTCCATAGGCGGGGGGATGCACTGGAGACCCCCGAAGCTGGAATGTGGCCCGTATTTGAGAAGGTGCTCCAGGATCTGGCTGTCGTGCAGAGAGGCGCTGTAGTTGAACTGGAATGGTGTTTGGTGCACTGGATAGGGCCGCTTCACTGTCGGGGCCACGGCGCCCAGAGGGGTGACCTCCGGTTTGCGTACCACCAGCGACAGCGCCTCCGTCTGGTCCTGTGGGCTCTGATTGCCGGGACTTTCGTAGTACTCCAGGGAGTGCTTCTTCTCTGCAGCCTCTTCGTCCTGCAGATGCTCCTGGGCGGAGCCGGCAGCCTGGCTCCTTCTGTCGACCCCCAGGCCGATGTGCAGCTTCGGCGTGGAGCACATGCGCTGCTGAGGGGACAGGTCAAAGCCTGTGGGGGTCGCCTTTTTGAACACCTGTCCACGCAGTCATTCACTGCCCTGGAGAGCTCCTGCTTCAGGGTCTCCTGCAGGTTGGGACTCTCTCTTTGGTGGAGCAGGGAACCGGCGGCTTTCATTCGGCCCTTACACTCCGCACTCACTCTGCTGGTCTTCCTCTCGAAATCATCTTCACTGCCTGTGTAGTGCGATGCCAGGTTTTCTCCCGTGGGGTCGTGCTCAGCGGTGACCTCCGGCTCATCTCTGTTGTTCTGCTCGGGGTCTTCCTGGTTGTAAACCTGAAGGAACTTTTCCTGGAGCTGGTGCAGGAGCTTTTGCATGCTGTGCAGCTGCTCCTTCAGCTTGTGACACTCCTCATCTTTGGCGTTGCAGGTGTCGCTGTTGCTGCTCCCAGGCCTCCTGCTTGCAGGTCCTCCGGCGGCATGCTCCTGATGTTGCGGCACCTCTGCTTGCGCTTGTTCTCCCTGTAGGCTTCTCTGGACTCTCTTAGGTCTTTGGCGTCTGTGTCAGGCTTTTCACTCTCTCCGTGCTGCCTGCTGTTGGGGGAGCCCGCCATGACCCTGATGATGTTCTCCACTCTGGCCCTCTTTGCCTGCAGGTGGTCGGTCACAGGGTGCTCCTGGTCTGGGTTGACTCCTGCGGACACATGAGCGCCAGGAGAGGAAGCCTCCATGGTGCTGTCCTTTGAGGAGACGCTGGTTTGGTCTTCTTGGCCGCAGTCTGCCACGCCGGAGCCAGAAAGGTAGAAATGGCTTTCATCGAGCGCCCTTGCGCTGTGGATCGTCTTACGCAGGAGCTGAGAGATGATGGATCCGCTGGAGTACGAGGACAGAGGCTCGTCGTACACGTTTCTGCGATAGCAGGGAAACATGACATCAGGTTTGTCGTCCTCCAGACAGCCATCACCGGAGCTGTGCATGGTCTGATCGGGATGGCTGAGGTTCATCTCACTGAAAAACTGTTCAGGTCTTCAGAATTCACAGATCTGAAAGGGTAGAAAAGAGAAGCAGTTGACACAGTAAGAAATGATGAATAAAAAGTAATTTTCTCTATTTTACAAGAAATGCCTGAGACTTACAATATCTATTACCTTATACGATAAATAATTAAGATCAAGATAAAAAGCACATTTTCCCCCCAGTTCTATCAATATTTAATTGACGTGAAAAGATTAAATATTTTCTACTTTTGTTTAAAAAAAAATCCTAAGAATCATAAGAAATATTATCCAAAAAAATGCCTTAAACAAGTTCTAAAAGGATCGATATGTACCCACAAAGGCTAGATTTCAGCAGATTACGTACAAGGATCAGCTCGCCGTATGTATTTTTTACAACAAAACTGTTTTTTATCTTAAGGAATGATCAAAAGATGATCTACAGTGCTGAATATATAAAACATTAGTCTCCTTTATCTGGTGAAAGTGTTAATTTTATAGTATTTTTTCCAAACACACAATGTCATATAATAGAAATTCTTAAATTACATTCTAATAATTATGCATAAACAGACTAGACAAAAAACAACAGATATTACTTCTGCATTAATACTATTTTGTATCAATCTCCTCATGCTTTAAAGTGACCAAATGCTACATAAAAAACTATATATATATATAATAGATAGAATTGTCTGGAAAATGTTTAGATATTATAGATTAGAGAACTTGTGTACAAAGTAGCCCTTCACTTGTAATTTGAGATGGTTAAATTGTCACACATATTGTTGTTATTGGTGTAATTTTATTAATTTCAAGTTTTACAATTAAGGTAATAAAACTTGTTTGCGGGTTTACACTCAAATCCGAAGTAACACTGATATTAGACATCACATGGACGTTTTTGTTCTAATGAATAACTGATTAACTTTACTATAATTAAGGGGGAAAAACAGTCATAACACATTCAGTCAAACTGTAAAAAACCAAGTAGCAATGCAAATCACTGAAGAAAAAAACCCCACCTAAATAGAATGATAAAGTTTGTTTTGTTTGTTTGTTTGTCTTGTTTTATTTTTAGAAGCTAGGTGAGTTCCAGCAGGGATGCCATGTCTCCCTCTGGATCAGAGCCGCCACGCGAGCAGAGCTGCAGACCGATGGGACCTTACCTGTTGCGCCGAGAGGAGTCCCCGAGCTGACGGCCTGCGCAGACTGAGGCGCTGCCGGGGAGACGGTGCAGCAGAGCGAGCCGGGGCGTGGCCATGCACGGCTGCGGGGTGGACGCGCCGCACCGCCCCGCACCGCCCCGCACCGCACCTCAGCGCACCGCACCTCAGCGCACCAGGCAAGTTGAGGAAACTCTTCACACAGTGCTTTCGTGAATGAGCAAAAAATAATGGTTAACAGCCCACGAGAAGGCAGGTAAATAGATTCATTTACAGGCCTAATTAGAATGGAAAAAGAGTCTGAATGTTAAGAAAAAGTAGCGATGCAAGCTTCTATTTATGCTCCACCTGTCTTCTAATAACTGCCCCCCCCTCCTTCCCCATTGAATTAATTTTTAGTTCAATTGCACAGCACAAAACCATCACAGTAACACAAACGACGTGCTGAACTGATGCCCTACACATATGCAGAAAAATATATACATATATATATATATACATATACACATAAAAATATCCGAACATGTCAAAAAACAAAACAAAACTCGGACCGGTTCCCTGATTCCGATGGGATGACGGTAATTATGTTAACGAACACCACATGTTTAAATGCGTGTAGTATAGTATTGTTCATGTTGGTCACCTATTATAACTTTACTAATTTATATCAGTTGCGGTTTTGATTTAAATAGTGAACAGTGTTTAACAGATTTCTTGAGATGAATAAAATTACAAAGTGGTTCGTTTATAAATTTTTGAATTTTCTATAAGGTTGGTTGCATTATATTAAATTAACAGGTCTATTTAGTTGTAGAATGTTGCCAAATTTAGATTTAATAAAGAACCGAGCGAAATGGGCGCAACCAAACCCAAACCCCCCTTCCCCACCCCGATGCTCGACCCCTTCTACTAGCAGTTGGTTTGTTCCACACTACTTCCGCAGTTACTGCGTGCGCCTTCCTAGCCTTGCCTAAAGTTTCCCTTCCGCTTTCGGGCTGCTGTCACACAGCCATCATGTTATCCCATTCCCGGTGTCTCACCAGGAATTTCAGCCGTTCCCTGTCTGCCCTCCGCCAGGTAGGGATCAAGCACATAAAATGGTCTATGTTGTCATTCGTGAAGTACCCCACGCTGTTTTTACCTGATGGTGAGAGCACAGTTAATGACGTAAAAGAGCTAGCATTAGCATTAGCTTGCCTGTTGTGCAGGCCACGGTCAGGCCGTAACATTGCGAGCCAAGGACAGTAGGACACCTTCCCTCGGTAGTCTTTGCTGACTGTATTCAAGTAAAATAAAACTACGCTTGTTTTGAGTTGTTTTTGCTATTTGTAGGGAAAACATAAAAAAAATAAAATAAAAGTCTTGTTTGAGCTTGACGACAACCGTTCGTTCAATATTAGCATTCACTCAACAGTATTTAATCATAATTATGAAACTAGCAAGGGTTTTTTTTTTACCAAGCTCCATTCAGAATTAACGAATTCACATCTTTTTATCACGATTCTGGAACTAAGTGAAGAGAAATATTAATTTCTTCATTTTTTAAAGAGTTACGTCAATGAAAAATGGTAATTTCTCTTTAGCTACCTGTCAGTATTAGATTCGGATGTAATCATCATCTACGTACTTTCTTTATGCTAATACACTTGATTGATGTAATCAACACGACCATGTTGAAAGAAAGGACTTTGCTCTCATTTTCTATCCTCTTGCATGTTACAGGATTTTTTAAAATTAGTTTATTTAGCCTTAGCTAGGTGGAAGAACTCAGAAGGCACTGTCTGCATGTTCATGTCAAAAAGTTACACGGTACCAGAAGTTGTCTTTTTTTGTTTGTTTAGATGTCACCCACTTTTTTTTGAAGAAAAATGCATCCAAATGCAATCAAAAAGAATAAGAGAAAAACGCAAGGCAAAAATATAGTAACAAATTAAGAGCCAAAGATAGGTCAGTCAGCTGGGCGGAAGTTGCCGCCGCCTGCCTCGGGTCTCCGGAGGTGCCCCCAAAACGCTCAGCCGAGACCAGGGCACCTCTGCAGGCCTGGCATGGCGCCTTCTGCTTCCGTCAGCTGCCGACAGCCTGCTATTCCTACTCCTGAGAGACTCACCCCAACACGACGCTTACAGTTGGGTTTGTTCCACACCTTCCTGGGACAACCGGCGTCTCCTGCTCCTTCCTCAAGGACATGCAGCCCAGAGGCCCCACATCGGGTGGGATTTAATGGGGAACCAAGCTGACCCGCACTTACAGACACAGCAGCACGGGCTAGCTCAGTTCTACACATTGTTGTTCAAACTTTGCACCAACCATCAGCTTCTTTGGGTGGTGTTTGACAGAATGGACACATTGTTGGAAAAACCTTAGGGGAAGTTGTTTAACTGTTTATAAAGACTCAGCGTAAAGACTGTCCGTGACCTTAGAAATAAATGTGCTTCTAAGCAGAACACGACTAGCGCATGCTGTGCTAATTACATTCAGCCATACAAGATAAATACATGGGGAGTGATGCGCTCCTCAGTTGAGGAGTTACAATTTGGTCATTGGAGTTGGGAACAAGCTAAAACTTATCATCTCTCACACACACACACACACAGCCTACAGTATTAGCTGATTAGGGCTTGAGTTTTGGCAACTCAGGGTTTTTACTGTAATATGACACCTTTTTTCTCAACACATATGCTTACTTTCAATTTTGAAAACTAAAATTTGCATTAGTCATTTATTGCAGTTCCGTTAGAATTCTCTCAGAATATGGAAGCTTACAGGATGAACTGATGATGTCTTTTGTTTTCCAATTAAAACCATTTTTATGTGCATCCGAAGATGTATTTTGATATCATAATTGCGATTGTTTGTAACATCTACCTTTTTTTTAAATAGGGGAATCAGGCTTTGGCCCGTCGGTCTTTGTCTGGTATGTATGTTAAGATTACTGAACAAAAATGCCCTGATTCTTGTTATGTGTTAGTTATTCTACAAGATCTTTTTAACAAGGACATTTCTTTTATTCATCTCACAGCTCTAACAATTAACACCTCTATCTCTGTCAACAACAATGTGTAAGTAAACTTACTCATAAAAACACAGTTGCACTGATCAGCCGTGTTAGGGTGTCATTTAAATTACACATCTCATAAATTAATTGTTAATTGCCTACACTGTAGCTGTAATTGATTCATGTCAGTCTGCTTGTTTCAGTGATAGAACAAATACAACAATCCATGTTCATAAACACAGGCTAAATGTTGAAGGTTTTTTTGTAATTTGTGTTTCATTATTTTTCCTTTTACAGAAAATCAAACCTGCGCACTAATGTCTTCCGAATCCAGTACTTCAGGACATCTGTTGCCTACAGTATGAGCCTGGAAGCTTTTTAATGCTTTCGGTCGTAGAGTCTGACTTGTGTCGTGTGCTATTTAGAATTGATTGTTTTTCTTCTTTTTACACTTACAGGAGATGAGGTTGTCACAGTTAAGACTCCTGCATTCGCAGAATCTGTCACAGAGGGGGATGTGAGGTGGGAGAAAGGTAAAAGTTTTCATTAGGTCAAATAGGGGACAGCCCCTTTTTTAAGATATGCTGAAATGTTGCGATGAATTACACAAAACTCTATCAGTTTAATTTGAAGAAGAGTGAAATTTGAAAGTGTGCTGCTAAAATGTAACCACGCCTCACGGGCTTTTTTCTGTTTACAGCTGTTGGAGACACCGTCACTGAGGATGAGGTGGTGTGTGAAATCGAGACTGATAAGGTACATTTGAGTACATATTATCCTAGGTATATTTATTCTATTCTAGTATTGGCCAGCATTCAGCATCTGCTAGACGTGAAGGTTTTTACTTTGCCATCGTGGTTTTCTGATACGTTTGCTCTCTTGTTACTAGACATCAGTGCAGGTTCCATCTCCAGCTGCTGGAGTGATCGAAGAGCTTTTGGTCCCCGATGGAGGGAAGGTTGAGGGGGGAACTCCCCTCTTTAAGCTTCGAAAAGGAGGTTTTACACTTTGTATTTTTTGCACTATTTTAGTAATTCATTATCAAGTAATGAGTTTACTTAAGCTTTGTTTACACTGCGCAATTTTAAGCGTCACTTATCCGCTTGGCGACTGGGCTTAAGTACCTCAAAGACTCTGCGCTGACGTGAAACAGGATGTAAACCCCGCTGGATATCCGGTGGGGGCGTAGTGACGTAGAAGGAGCCACAGCCACAACTCAACCTTTGCTTGTGTCTTCAGCAGCAGGTGCTCCTAAAGCGGCTGAAGCTCCAAAAGCAGAAGCGCCTGCTGCTGCAGCCCCACCACCGCCTGCTGCAGCTCCTCCCCCGCCCCCTGCCTCCACCGTGGGACCTATTCCCACCAGTATGCCCCCGGTGCCACCTGTGCCAGCACATGCTATGGACAGCAAACCGGGTTAGTTGTAATGAGCCAGACGGCCGGTGTCATCTGAGACCGGTTTGGTTTGACATCTGCGCTCTTGACCTCAAGCTTCCACCATGAATCATTATTCAGCTCCAGCTCACATCTTTCAGCGTGAGCCAGCTCAGTGTACGTCTCTCTATGCTCTTCCCGTAGTTGCAGCCATCAAGCCCAGCGTTGCTGCTGCCTCACCTGCGGCACACGCAGAGGGCGCCGCTAAAGGCGTCAGGACGGAGAGCAGGGTAAACCGCACAACCGCCTGCCCATTCCTGCATCAGCGCCGTTCTACAGAGGCTGGCCATTTGTTTTCACTCAGGTTAAGATGAACCGCATGAGGCTGAGAATCGCCCAGAGGCTGAAGGAAGCCCAGAACACCTGTGCTATGTTGACTACCTTTAATGAGGTCGACATGAGGTAGGAAACTCTAAATAAGTCGACCTATATCACAGAGGCTTTAATGCAACCTTACACGGTAAATGTGGTCGGCCAGCACTGTGAGGAAAAGGTGCTTGAATGAATGTTAAAAAACAGAAACCAAAGCTTCCGAAACCGAGTTTATGGCCACTCAAATGTTTACAGTATGCACACTATATGACACGTTAAAAGCTAATGCACAAATGGGTTCAGACTGGAATCTGCCCGAGAGGAAACACTCTTTGAAACCTGATACCCGCTTAAACGCAGGAATGTAAATATTTGTCCGTAATGCCATCTAAAACAAAGATAAGAATTGTTAAAACGGGTTTTATTAATTTACAAGGAAATGGTGTTGTCTGCACTCGCCCCCTTGTGCAGGAGAGGACACTTTGAGGATTTCTTTTCCCCACAAATGTGCGGTGTCGGCTTTCGGCTATTCAGGGTTTTCTGTGTATCTTAATTTGATTGACATTGACGGTCTGGAGGAAGACTTCCCAGGCCAGGGCTCATCTGGAGCCGAAGGAGGTGGTCAGAGCAGGAGGCCCGAGCATCTGTAGGGGCCCACAGAGACCTGTGCTCTGAGTGCAAGAGCTGTCTCAACCGATATGGGCTTTTATGACAGCCCAATAAGATTTACAGCCTCCAGAAAGTGAAGATTTTTATCGCTTCTTCTCTCCTTTCTCGGAGAGTCTGTGTCTTGGGAGGGGCTAATTATGTTAGTGGAGAAACCCTAGAGCTCCAACAGGGTTAGACACAGGAAAACAAACAATTAAAACGAGAGATACAAGAGAAAAATGAACCGCGGTCAAATGATTATCAGCCCACTTTCAATTGTTTTAATTTAACACTTTCTCTGAGTGCAATCTTTAAAAAGACAAAACATGTTGTTCCTGTAAATGATGTGGGAAGCATTTTTCACATTTGAAGATTTGGAAAATCGTTTTTGCCACATTCTGAGGGGGGTCCGGAGCCCTTCTGATCACATCCCTGTGGCAGAAGAACGTGGCTAGAAGCAGGCCCAGCCGCTCCGTCCATCTGCCCGGACACAGCCAGGGCAGGCTAACCCTGCACGTTTTCTCTGTCCCTGCAGCAACATCTCAGAGATGAGGAAGACGTACAAAGATGCCTTCCTGAAAAAACACAACATCAAGTTGGGCTTCATGTCTGCGTTTGTGAAGGCTGCTGCCTACGCTCTGGCCGACCAACCTGCTGTCAACGGGGGTACAGATTCAGGCTAAACTTCCGATGTGTGCTAATGCTCTGACACTACCTGCGCGTCAGTGGTGGAGTCTCTGCAGGGCTGTCTTGACAGACTGAAGATGATTTTATATTCTGCACGTTTGTTGCCAAACCTCAAACCCAACACTGACCTAGTTACTGCCTTCACACCACCCTGGCCTTTTTAGCCAGACCACACCGAAGCAGAAAGTACTGTGAAGCTTAAATAGATTACTGGCCGATTAAACAGAACGGCCGTCTCAGAGTGGGAGCGTTGGGAGGACTCTGTGTCTGATACCAGTCCTTTACCATTTACAGTGATCGATGACACAACAAAGGAAATCGTGTACAGGGACTACGTGGACATCAGTGTGGCCGTGGCGACCCCGAAGGTGAGCCCAGTGGGTGCTTGGTGGCTCCGTAGAGTCTGAGGGCTAGTACTCTGGGGGGGTAACGGCTCTCCTCTCTCAGGGTCTGGTGGTTCCCGTGATCCGAAATGTGGAGGGGATGAATTTTGCCGATATAGAGAAGGCCATCAATCTGCTGGGAGAAAAGGTGAAGTGTGAATTCTTATGTGACCCTGACCAGTGTTACCGGCACACCAAAGGTCAGACCAGCTGGGGGTCAGCCTTTGCTGCCTGTGACACGGGTGCCTGTGCTGTAGGCCCGTAAGAACGAGCTGGCTGTTGAGGACATGGATGGAGGAACCTTCACCATCAGCAACGGTGGCGTGTTTGGATCCATGTTCGGCACACCTATAATCAACCCTCCGCAGTCGGCCATCTTGGGCATGCACGGCATCTTCGAGCGGCCCGTGGCCATCGGTGGAAAGGTTGGTTCCCAGATGAGTTGACAGAGGAGTAGACAGGCGGCGTTCTCAGCAGCTCTCTCCTCCTCAGGTGGAGATCCGTCCCATGATGTACGTCGCCCTGACGTACGACCACCGTCTGATCGACGGGAGAGAAGCGGTCACCTTCTTGCGCAAGATCAAGTCGGTGGTGGAGGACCCCCGGGTGCTGCTCCTCGACATGTGAACCCGCGTCAGCCCAAAGTTTAAAAAAAAGAAACAAAGCCCACACCTTGAGTTGTAACCCGGACGTGCCCATCGGCTGCCTGACCGGTCGGCACGCCCGGGTTCACACCCCAGCACAGTTTTAATTTGTGACCCCGGCAGTGACCGGAGGCGTCTGGGTTCCTCCCTCCTGTGGTGCTCGTCCGTGAAACATCAGTCTGTGTTCATCACCACTCATTTTCTACATGCTACATCCACAATTTCCAGATGAGTAGTTGTATACTGTGGAGAAACAGTATAGTTCAGTTATGATTTTGGAAGAGGAACTACATTTAAAAAAAATCGCTGAATTCACAACGTCAAGAAGAGATTCTCAGTAATGCTGTGTATGGAAGACTATTTAAGACGTTTTAAATCAATAAAATCTGCATTGCTCTACTGGCGCTCTGCTTTTGGCTTTTTTGAGGTATGATCGTGTGATATAAGTATGCAAAATGGCATTGGAACACAGGTTTAGCGAATGTTTCAGTTTTTATTGTTGGACTTTTCTTTGGAAAAAAAAAACCAAAAGGTCAAAAACTGAGCTTTTGTCAGAATCTTCAGTTGGGTGAATCGTTGGCCCCCGCCTCCGCGAGGGGCCCCGAGCGTCTGGAGGTGCTGCAGCTGCTAACAGCTGAGGGCCTTCCAGGAGACGCTGCTGAAGAAGGGGTGGCACTTGATGTCGCACACGCCGCCACCTCCCGATCCCAGCCGGTAGCCGGGATCAAACTGGAGCAACTGTGGGACAGCGATGAGAGTGTGTGAAGCTGGCTGTAATCTGATCCGTGGAGGTGTGTGTGTGTGTGTGGAGGCCCGAGCAGAGGCCTCCGGTCTGACCTCGGTCAGCAGGGACGCGGCTGCGGTGCTGAGGTGGTCGGGGATGAGCAGCTGGGTGTGTGAGTGGATCCCTGCTGGGTGGAGCTGCCACAGCGGCTGGAGACACAGGAGCGCGGCCCCATTGGACCGTGACCAACGTTGGTTGTGGAGGAACGAGCATGTATACCACACGTGGAGCCGCTGCTTACCATTCCTGTTAGGAGCTCAAACAGCAGGGCCCCGAGGCTCCACCAGTCACACGCCTCCGTGATTCTGGACACTCCGCCGATTTCTGTGCACATTCAGGGAGATCAGGCGCGTCCATGTGTAGTTGGTGTACACAAGGTGCTATTCTACACTCGGCCACTAGATGGCAGGTTCGGACAAGAAATGATCAGTGTGTGGCGCTCGGCGGTACCTGGAGCGCAGTACATCTGGTCCATGGCTCCGGAGCAGATCTCGGACTGAACCTCACTCCACTGACCAAAGAACGTCAAACACACTTTTCCTGTGATCACATCAAAAGGAACTCTTTTAATAGGTTCTTTTTTTTCATGTGTAGTACCGTTGAGGTACTTGAAAACTCACCATTGCTGGTGAGAAGAACGTTTCTGGGGTTGAGGTCCCGACACACGATGCCCTGCTGGTGCAGACTCTCCAGGGCCAGCAGGATCTGTGCACCCCAGACGCGTACCTCTGCTTCAGGCAGACCCCAGCAGTTCCGCAGGGCCTTGTCTGTTGGGGAAGACCGGACAGGAACGGGGGGCAGGTGGCACCACCCGTCTACCTCTATGATCTGGTCTTCCTCCTGACTCGTGGTTCTTTCTAACTTCTGAGAAACATCCCTGTGATCCTTGCTGGCGTGGAGTGAAGGGCCGGAGGAGAACCAGCTCATAAACGATCGCTCTTTTGCGTGACGCCACTCCGTCTCTGGGACTCGATTCACAAGCCTCCTGTAAGGCATCCTCTGCCTCAGCGGTATGTGTTTCCACTTTGGACTTCCCTCCCAACAGTGCCAGGGAGAGCCCTGGAAAGCTCCACTGTTTTCCCGTACCGCTGTGGCAGAGTGGCGTAGGGGGGGACCAGGCGCTCGTGTCCGTGTGGTCAGAAAACACGGCTCTGTCGGTGCTCCGGATCACCATTACTCCGTTCTTTTCCTCCGTGGTCGGACTGATGGCGTCCTGCTTCGCGTCTGCGGACACCTGCAGAGGTCCGCTGCCCTCCCACGAGGCCTTGCCATGGATCTGAGTTTGGCAGTGGAGAGGGAGATGCAGAACAGCAGGCGACGAACTCAGAGCAATATCTGAGCTGCTCGGCGATCCTGCTTTAGGAAATGAGGTCTGGTTTGTATGAGGTGTTGTTTTTCCGAGTGTGTCGTCGGTCACTGCATAGGCGTTTAGTCTCCCACAGTTCTTGGATGGGTCGG
>CAAE01015019.1:4165641-4278813 GCA_000180735.1 Tetraodon nigroviridis
CAGGGCGATGAAATAGAGGATGGATATGGTGGAGATTTTAGAAAATAGCGGAGTGCTTTCCAAAGTAAAAGCCGGGGGGGACGGACACAATGGGGATGGCTAGTAAAAAAAAAAAAAGAGGGAGATATATAAAAAAAAAAGCAAAGCCTTATCATGAAAGGATATATTGAGCGACAGGTAAGGCTCCGCTCAGCCATGCTCTGCAGCTCACCACACTCGATCTTCACGTGGGGAAGACACAGGTTGTCCAAACTCACGGCCCCCAGGGCAGAGGAACGGGCGTGGTGGCCGAGGTGGCCGGACGTCACCTTGGACCTCATTGCGATGGCGTCCCAGGTGAGGTCCACCGAGTCTGGGGAGGTCCTGTCCATAGGCGGGGGGATGCACTGGAGACCCCCGAAGCTGGAATGTGGCCCGTATTTGAGAAGGTGCTCCAGGATCTGGCTGTCGTGCAGAGAGGCGCTGTAGTTGAACTGGAATGGTGTTTGGTGCACTGGATAGGGCCGCTTCACTGTCGGGGCCACGGCGCCCAGAGGGGTGACCTCCGGTTTGCGTACCACCAGCGACAGCGCCTCCGTCTGGTCCTGTGGGCTCTGATTGCCGGGACTTTCGTAGTACTCCAGGGAGTGCTTCTTCTCTGCAGCCTCTTCGTCCTGCAGATGCTCCTGGGCGGACGCCGGCAGCCTGGCTCCTTCTGTCGACCCCCAGGCCGATGTGCAGCTTCGGCGTGGAGCACATGCGCTGCTGAGGGGACAGGTCAAAGCCTGTGGGGGTCGCCTTTTTGAACACCCTGTCCACGCAGTCATTCACTGCCCTGGAGAGCTCCTGCTTCAGGGTCTCCTGCAGGTTGGGACTCTCTCTTTGGTGGAGCAGGGAACCGGCGGCTTTCATTCGGCCCTTACACTCCGCACTCACTCTGCTGGTCTTCCTCTCGAAATCATCTTCACTGCCTGTGTAGTGCGATGCCAGGTTTTCTCCCGTGGGGTCGTGCTCAGCGGTGACCTCCGGCTCATCTCTGTTGTTCTGCTCGGGGTCTTCCTGGTTGTAAACCTGAAGGAACTTTTCCTGGAGCTGGTGCAGGAGCTTTTGCATGCTGTGCAGCTGCTCCTTCAGCTTGTGACACTCCTCATCTTTGGCGTTGCAGGTGTCGCTGTTGCTGCTCCCAGGCCTCCTGCTTGCAGGTCCTCCGGCGGCATGCTCCTGATGTTGCGGCAGCCTCTGCTTGCGCTTGTTCTCCCTGTAGGCTTCTCTGGACTCTCTTAGGTCTTTGGCGTCTGTGTCAGGCTTTTCACTCTCTCCGTGCTGCCTGCTGTTGGGGGAGCCCGCCATGACCCTGATGATGTTCTCCACTCTGGCCCTCTTTGCCTGCAGGTGGTCGGTCACAGGGTGCTCCTGGTCTGGGTTGACTCTGCGGACACATGAGCGCCAGGAGAGGAAGCCTCCATGGTGCTGTCCTTTGAGGAGACGCTGGTTTGGTCTTCTTGGCCGCAGTCTGCCACGCCGGAGCCAGAAAGGTAGAAATGGCTTTCATCGAGCGCCCTTGCGCTGTGGATCGTCTTACGCAGGAGCTGAGAGATGATGGATCCGCTGGAGTACGAGGACAGAGGCTCGTCGTACACGTTTCTGCGATAGCAGGGAAACATGACATCAGGTTTGTCGTCCTCCAGACAGCCATCACCGGAGCTGTGCATGGTCTGATCGGGATGGCTGAGGTTCATCTCACTGAAAAACTGTTCAGGTCTTCAGAATTCACAGATCTGAAAGGGTAGAAAAGAGAAGCAGTTGACACAGTAAGAAATGATGAATAAAAAGTAATTTTCTCTATTTTACAAGAGATGCCTGAAACTTACAATATCTATTACCTTATACGATAAATAATTAAAATCAAGATAAAAAGCACATTTTCCCCCCAGTTCTATCAATATTTAATTGACGTGAAAAGATTAAATATTTTCTACTTTTGTTAAAAAAAAAATCCCAAGAATCATAAGAAATATTATCCAAAAAAATGCCTTAAACAAGTTCTAAAAGGATCAATATGTACCCACAAAGGCTAGATTTCAGCAGATTACGTACAAGGATCAGCTCGCCGTATGTATTTTTTACAACAAAACTGTTTTTTATCTTAAGGAATGATCAAAAGATGATCTACAGTGCTGAATATATAAAACATTAGTCTCCTTTATCTGGTGAAAGTGTTAATTTTATAGTATTTTTTCCAAACACACAATGTCATATAATAGAAATTCTTAAATTACATTCTAATAATTATGCATAAACAGACTAGACAAAAAACAACAGATATTACTTCTGCATTAATACTGTTTTGTATCAATCTCCTCATGCTTTAAAGTGACCAAATGCTACATAAAAATATATATATATATATCATTGCTAGAGTTGTCTGGAAAATGTTTAGATATTATAGATTAGAGAACTTGTGTACAAAGTAGCCCTTCACTTGTAATTTGAGATGGTTAAATTGTCACACATATTGTTGTTATTGGTGTAATTTTATTAATTTCAAGTTTTACAATTAAGGTAATAAAACTTGTTTGCGGGTTTACACTCAAATCCGAAGTAACACTGATATTAGACATCACATGGACGTTTTTGTTCTAATGAATAACTGATTAACTTTACTATAATTAAGGGGGAAAAACAGTCATAACACATTCAGTCAAACTGTAAAAAACCAAGTAGCAATGCAAATCACTGAAGAAAAAAACCCCACCTAAATAGAATGATAAAGTTTGTTTTGTTTGTTTGTTTGTCTTGTTTTATTTTTAGAAGCTAGGTGAGTTCCAGCAGGGATGCCATGTCTCCCTCTGGATCAGAGCCGCCACGCGAGCAGAGCTGCAGACCGATGGGACCTTACCTGTTGCGCCGAGAGGAGTCCCCGAGCTGACGGCCTGCGCAGACTGAGGCGCTGCCGGGGAGACGGTGCAGCAGAGCGAGCCGGGGCGTGGCCATGCACGGCTGCGGGGTGGACGCGCCGCACCGCCCCGCAGCGCACCGCCCCGCACCTCAGCGCACCGCACCTCAGCGCACCTCAGCGCACCTCAGCGCACCAGGCAAGTTGAGGAAACTCTTGACACAGTGCTTTCGTGAATGAGCAAAAAATAATGGTTAACAGCCCACGAGAAGGCAGGTAAGTAGATTCATTTACAGGCCTAATTAGAATGAAAAAAAGAGTCTGAATGTTAAGAAAAAGTAGCGATGCAAGCTTCTATTTATGCTCCACCTGTCTTCTAGTAACTGCCCCCCCTCCTTCCCCTTTGAATTAATTTTTAGTTCAGTTGCACAGCACATCATTTTCTATCAGCACAAAACCATCACAGTAACACAAACGACGTGCTGAACTGATGCCCTACACATATGCATAAAAATATATACACATATACACATAAAAATATCCGAACATGTCAAAAAAAAAAAAACAAAACTCAGACCGGTTCCCTGATTCCGATGGGATGACGGTAATTATGTTAACGAACACCACATGTTTAAATGCGTGTAGTATAGTATTGTTCATGTTGGTCGCCTATTATAACTTTACTAATTTATATCAGTTGCGGTTTTAATTTAAATAGTGAACAGTGTTTAACAGATTTCTTGAGATGAATAAAATTACAAAGTGGTTCGTTTATAAATTTTTGAATTTTCTATAAGGTTGGTTGCATTATATTAAATTAACAGGTCTATTTAGTTGTAGAATGTTGCCAAATTTAGATTTAATAAAGAACCGAGCGAAATGGGCGCAACCAAACCCAAACCCCCATTCCCCACCCCGATGCTCGACCCCTTCTACTAGCAGTTGGTTTGTTCCACACTACTTCCGCAGTTACTGCGTGCGCCTTCCTAGCCTTGCCTAAAGTTTCCCTTCCGCTTTCGGGCTGCTGTCACACAGCCATCATGTTATCCCATTCCCGGTGTCTCACCAGGAATTTCAGCCGTTCCCTGTCTGCCCTCCGCCAGGTAGGGATCAAGCACATAAAATGGTCTATGTTGTCATTCGTGAAGTACCCCACGCTGTTTTTACCTGATGGTGAGAGCACAGTTAATGACGTAAAAGAGCTAGCATTAGCATTAGCTTGCCTGTTGTGCAGGCCACGGTCAGGCCGTAACATTGCGAGCCAAGGACAGTAGGACACCTTCCCTCGGTAGTCTTTGCTGACTGTATTCAAGTAAAATAAAACTACGCTTGTTTTGCGTTGTTTTTGCTATTTGTAGGGAAAACATAAAAAAAAAAAAAATAAAAGTCTTGTTTGAGCTTGACGACAACCGTTCGTTCAATATTAGCATTCACTCAGCAGTATTTAATTATAATTATGAAACTAGCAAGGGTTTTTACCAACCTCCAATCAGAATTAACGAATTCACATCTTTTTATCACGATTCTGGAACTAAGTGAAGAGAAATATTAATTTCTTCATTTTTTAAAGAGTTACGTCAATGAAAAATGGTAATTTCTCTTTAGCTACCTGTCAGTATTAGATTCGGATGTAATCATCATCTACGTACTTTCTTTATGCTAATACACTTGATTGATGTAATCAACACGACCATGTTGAAAGAAAGGACTTTGCTCTCATTTTCTATCCTCTTGCATGTTACAGGATTTTTTTAAAATTAGTTTATTTAGCCTTAGCTAGGTGGAAGAACTCAGAAGGCACTGTCTGCATGTTCATGTCAAAAAGTTACACGGTACCAGAAGTTGTCTTTTTTTGTTTGTTTAGATGTCACCCACTTTTTTTTGAAGAAAAATGCATCCAAATGCAATCAAAAAGAATAAAAGAAAAACGCAAGGCAAAAATATAGTAACAAATTAAAAGCCAAAGATAGGTCAGTCAGCTGGGCGGAAGTTGCCGCCGCCTGCCTCGGGTCTCCGGAGGTGCCCCCAAAACGCTCAGCCGAGACCAGGGCACCTCTGCAGGCCTGGCATGGCGCCTTCTGCTTCCGTCAGCTGCCGACAGCCTGCTATTCCTACTCCTGAGAGACTCACCCCAACACGACGCTTACAGTTGGGTTTGTTCCACACCTTCCTGGGACAACCGGCGTCTCCTGCTCCTTCCTCAAGGACATGCAGCCCAGAGGCCCCACATCGGGTGGGATTTAATGGGGAACCAAGCTGACCCGCACTTACAGACACAGCAGCACGGGCTAGCTCAGTTCTACACATTGTTGTTCAAACTTTGCACCAACCATCAGCTTCTTTGGGTGGTGTTTGACAGAATGGACACATTGTTGGAAAAACCTTAGGGGAAGTTGTTTAACTGTTTATAAAGACTCAGCGTAAAGACTGTCCGTGACCTTAGAAATAAATGTGCTTCTAAGCAGAACACGACTAGCGCATGCTGTGCTAATTACATTCAGCCATACAAGATAAATACATGGGGAGTGATGCGCTCCTCAGTTGAGGAGTTACAATTTGGTCATTGGAGTTGGGAACAAGCTAAAACTTATCATCACACACACACACACACACACACAGCCTACAGTATTAGCTGATTAGGGCTTGAGTTTTGGCAACTCAGGGTTTTTACTGTAATATGACACCTTTTTTCTCAACACATATGCTTACTTTCAATTTTGAAAACTAAAATTTGCATTAGTCATTTATTGCAGTTCCGTTAGAATTCTCTCAGAATATGGAAGCTTACAGGATGAACTGATGATGTCTTTTGTTTTCCAATTAAAACCATTTTTATGTGCATCCGAAGATGTATTTTGATATCATAATTGCAATTGTTTGTAACATCTACCTTTTTTTTAAATAGGGGAATCAGGCTTTGGCCCGTCGGTCTTTTGTCTGGTATGTATGTTAAGATTACTGAACAAAAATGCCCTGATTCTTGTTATGTGTTAGTTATTCTACAAGATCTTTTTAACAAGGACATTTCTTTTATTCATCTCACAGCTCTAACAATTAACACCTCTATCTCTGTCAACAACAATGTGTAAGTAAACTTACTCATAAAAACACAGTTGCACTGATCAGCCGTGTTAGGGTGTCATTTAAATTACACATCTCATAAATTAATTGTTAATTGCCTACACTGTAGCTGTAATTGATTCATGTCAGTCTGCTTGTTTCAGTGATAGAACAAATACAACAATCCATGTTCATAAACACAGGCTAAATGTTGAAGGTTTTTTTGTAATTTGTGTTTCATTATTTTTCCTTTTACAGAAAATCAAACCTGCGCACTAATGTCTTCCGAATCCAGTACTTCAGGACATCTGTTGCCTACAGTATGAGCCTGGAAGCTTTTTAATGCTTTCGGTCGTAGAGTCTGACTTGTGTCGTGTGCTATTTAGAATTGATTGTTTTCTTCTTTTTACACTTACAGGAGATGAGGTTGTCACAGTTAAGACTCCTGCATTCGCAGAATCTGTCACAGAGGGGGATGTGAGGTGGGAGAAAGGTAAAAGTTTTCATTAGGTCAAATAGGGGACAGCCCCTTTTTTAAGATATGCTGAAACGTTGCTATGAATTACACAAAACTCTATCAGTTTAATTTGAAGAAGAGTGAAATTTGAAAGTGTGCTGCTAAAATGTAACCACGCCTCACGGGCTTTTTTCTGTTTACAGCTGTTGGAGACGCCGTCACTGAGGATGAGGTGGTGTGTGAAATCGAGACTGATAAGGTACATTTAAGTACATATTATCCTAGGTATATTTATTCTATTCTAGTATTGGCCAGCATTCAGCATCTGCTAGATGTGAAGGTTTTTACTTTGCCATCGTGGTTTTCTGATACGTTTGCTCTCTTGTTATTAGACATCAGTGCAGGTTCCATCTCCGGCTGCTGGAGTGATCGAAGAGCTTTTGGTCCCCGATGGAGGGAAGGTTGAGGGGGGAACTCCCCTCTTTAAGCTTCGAAAAGGAGGTTTTACACTTTGTATTTTTTGCACTGTTTTAGTAATTCATTATCAAGTAATGAGTTTACTTAAGCTTTGTTTACACTGCGCAATTTTAAGCGTCACTTATCCGCTTGGCGACTGGGCTTAAGTACCTCAAAGACTCTGCGCTGACGTGAAACAGGATGTAAACCCCGCTGGATATCCGGTGGGGGCGTAGTGACGTAGAAGGAGCCACAGCCACAACTCAACCTTTTGCTTGTGTCTTCAGCAGCAGGTGCTCCTAAAGCGGCTGAAGCTCCAAAAGCAGAAGCGCCTGCTGCTGCAGCCCCACCACCGCCTGCTGCAGCTCCTCCCCCGCCCCCTGCCTCCACCGTGGGACCTATTCCCACCAGTATGCCCCCGGTGCCACCTGTGCCAGCACATGCTATGGACAGCAAACCGGGTTAGTTGTAATGAGCCAGACGGCCGGTGTCATCTGAGACCGGTTTGGTTTGACATCTGCGCTCTTGACCTCAAGCTTCCACCATGAATCATTATTCAGCTCCAGCTCACATCTTTCAGCGTGAGCCAACTCAGTGTACGTCTCTCTATGCTCTTCCCGTAGTTTCAGCCATCAAGCCCAGCGTTGCTGCTGCCTTCACTGCGGCACACGCAGAGGGCGCCGCTAAAGGCGTCAGGACGGAGAGCAGGGTAAACTGCACAACCGCCTGCCCATTCCTGCATCAGCGCCGTTCTACAGAGGCTGGCCATTTGTTTTCACTCAGGTTAAGATGAACCGCATGAGGCTGAGAATCGCCCAGAGGCTGAAGGAAGCCCAGAACACCTGTGCTATGTTGACTACCTTTAATGAGGTCGACATGAGGTAGGAAACTCTAAATAAGTCGACCTATATCACAGAGGCTTTAATGCAACCTTACACGGTAAATGTGGTCGGCCAGCGCTGTGAGGAAAAGGTGCTTGAATGAATGTTAAAAAACAGAAACCAAAGCTTCCGAAACCGAGTTTATGGCCACTCAAATGTTTACAGTATGCACACTATATGACACGTTAAAAGCTAATGCACAAATGGGTTCAGACTGGAATCTGCCCGAGAGGAAACACTCTTTGAAACCTGATACCCGCTTAAACGCAGGAATGTAAATATTTGTCCGTAATGCCATCTAAAACAAAGATAAGAATTGTTAAAACGGGTTTTATTAATTTACAAGGAAATGGTGTTGTCTGCACTCGCCCCCTTGTGCAGGAGAGGACACTTTGAGGATTTCTTTTCCCCACAAATGTGCGGTGTCGGCTTTCGGCTATTCAGGGTTTTCTGTGTATCTTAATTTGATTGACATTGACGGTCTGGAGGAAGACTTCCCAGGCCAGGGCTCATCTGGAGCCGAAGGAGGTGGTCAGAGCAGGAGGCCCGAGCATCTGTAGGGGCCCACAGAGACCTGTGCTCTGAGTGCAAGAGCTGTCTCAACCGATATGGGCTTTTATGACAGCCCAATAAGATTTACAGCCTCCAGAAAGTGAAGATTTTTATCGCTTCTTCTCTCCTTTCTCGGAGAGTCTGTGTCTTGGGAGGGGCTAATTATGTTAGTGGAGAAACCCTAGAGCTCCAACAGGGTTAGACACAGGAAAACAAACAATTAAAACGAGAGATACAAGAGAAAAATGAACCGCGGTCAAATGATTATCAGCCCACTTTCAATTGTTTTAATTTAACACTTTCTCTGAGTGCAATCTTTAAAAAGACAAAACATGTTGTTCCTGTAAATGATGTGGGAAGCATTTTTCACATTTGAAGATTTGGAAAATCGTTTTTGTCGTTGGTGCGTCCCACCTGATCTGAACACGCTGGGCTGCTGATCTGGGGTCGGTGCTCAGGACGGCTGCCCGTTCAGGCACACCAGGAACTTATTTAGGTTCGATCGCAGAAGCCACATTCTGAGGGGGGTCTGGAGCCCTTCTGATCACATCCCTGTGGCAGAAGAACGTGGCTAGAAGCAGGCCCAGCCACTCCGTCCATCTGCCCGGACACAAGCGATCGCAGCCAGGGCAGGCTAACCCTGCACGTTTTCTCTGTCCCTGCAGCAACATCTCAGAGATGAGGAAGACGTACAAAGATGCCTTCCTGAAAAAACACAACATCAAGTTGGGCTTCATGTCTGCGTTTGTGAAGGCTGCTGCCTACGCTCTGGCCGACCAACCTGCTGTCAACGGGGGTACAGATTCAGGCTAAACTTCCGATGTGTGCTAATGCTCTGACACTACCTGCGCGTCAGTGGTGGAGTCTCTGCAGGGCTGTCTTGACAGACTGAAGATGATTTTATATTCTGCACGTTTGTTGCCAAACCTCAAACCCAACACTGACCTAGTTACTGCCTTCACACCACCCTGGCCTTTTTAGCCAGACCACACCGAAGCAGAAAGTACTGTGAAGCTTAAATAGATTACTGGCCGATTAAACAGAACGGCCGTCTCAGAGTGGGAGCGTTGGGAGGACTCTGTGTCTGATACCAGTCCTTTACCATTTACAGTGATCGATGACACAACAAAGGAAATCGTGTACAGGGACTACGTGGACATCAGTGTGGCCGTGGCGACCCCGAAGGTGAGCCCAGTGGGTGCTTGGTGGCTCCGTAGAGTCTGAGGGCTAGTACTCTGGGGGGGTAACGGCTCTCCTCTCTCAGGGTCTGGTGGTTCCCGTGATCCGAAATGTGGAGGGGATGAATTTTGCCGATATAGAGAAGGCCATCAATCTGCTGGGAGAAAAGGTGAAGTGTGAATTCTTATGTGACCCTGACCAGTGTTACCGGCACACCAAAGGTCAGACCAGCTGGAGGTCCGCCTTTGCTGCCTGTGACACGGGTGCCTGTGCTGTAGGCCCGTAAGAACGAGCTGGCTGTTGAGGACATGGATGGAGGAACCTTCACCATCAGCAACGGTGGCGTGTTTGGATCCATGTTCGGCACACCTATAATCAACCCTCCGCAGTCGGCCATCTTGGGCATGCACGGCATCTTCGAGCGGCCCGTGGCCATCGGTGGAAAGGTTCGTTCCCAGATGAGTTGACAGAGGAGTAGACACAGGCGGCGTTCTCAGCAGCTCTCTCCTCCTCAGGTGGAGATCCGTCCCATGATGTACGTCGCCCTGACGTACGACCACCGTCTGATCGACGGGAGAGAAGCGGTCACCTTCTTGCGCAAGATCAAGTCGGTGGTGGAGGACCCCCGGGTGCTGCTCCTCGACATGTGAACCCGCGTCAGCCAAAAGTTTAAAAAAAGAAACAAAGCCCACACCTTGAGTTGTAACCCGGACGTGCCCATCGGCTGCCTGACCGGTCGGCACGCCCGGGTTCACACCCCAGCACAGTTTTAATTTGTGACCCCGGCAGTGACCGGAGGCGTCTGGGTTCCTCCCTCCTGTGGTGCTCGTCCGTGAAACATCAGTCTGTGTTCATCACCACTCATTTTCTACATGCTACATCCACAATTTCCAGATGAGTAGTTGTATACTGTGGAGAAACAGTATAGTTCAGTTATGATTTTGGAAGAGGAACTACGTTTAAAAAAATCGCTGAATTCACAACGTCAAGAAGAGATTCTCAGTAATGCTGTGTATGGAAGACTATTTAAGACGTTTTAAATCAATAAAATCTGCATTGCTCTACTGGCGCTCTGCTTTTGGCTTTTTTGAGGTATGATCGTGTGATATAAGTATGCAAAATGGCATTGGAACACAGGTTTAGCGAATGTTTCAGTTTTTATTGTTGGACTTTTCTTTGGAAAAAAAAACAAAAGGTCAAAAACTGAGCTTTTGTCAGAATCTTCAGTTGGGTGAATCGTTGGCCCCCGCCTCCGCGAGGGGGCCCCGAGCGTCTGGAGGTGCTGCAGCTGCTAACAGCTGAGGGCCTTCCAGGAGACGCTGCTGAAGAAGGGGTGGCACTTGATGTCGCACACGCCGCCACCTCCCGATCTCAGCCGGTAGCCGGGATCAAACTGGAGCAACTGTGGGACAGCGATGAGAGTGTGTGAAGCTGGCTGTAATCTGATCCGTGGAGGTGTGTGTGTGTGTGTGTGTGGAGGCCCGAGCAGAGGCCTCCGGTCTGACCTCGGTCAGCAGGGACGCGGCTGCGGTGCTGAGGTGGTCGGGGATGAGCAGCTGGGTGTGTGAGTGGATCCCTGCTGGGTGGAGCTGCCACAGCGGCTGGAGACACAGGAGCGCGGCCCCATTGGACCGTGACCAACGTTGGTTCTGGAGGAACGAGCATGTATACCACACGTGGAGCCGCTGCTTACCATTCCTGTTAGGAGCTCAAACAGCAGGGCCCCGAGGCTCCACCAGTCACACGCCTCCGTGATTCTGGACACTCCGCCGATTTCTGTGCACATTCAGGGAGATCAGGCGCGTCCATGTGTAGTTGGTGTACACAAGGTGCTATTCTAAACTCGGCCACTAGATGGCAGGTTCGGACAAGAAATGATCAGTGTGTGGCGCTCGGCGGTACCTGGAGCGCAGTACATCTGGTCCATGGCTCCGGAGCAGATCTCGGACTGAACCTCACTCCACTGACCAAAGAACGTCAAACACACTTTTCCTGTGATCACATCAAAAGGAACTCTTTTAATAGGTTCTTTTTTCATGTGTAGTACCGTTGAGGTACTTGAAAACTCACCATTGCTGGTGAGAAGAACGTTTCTGGGGTTGAGGTCCCGACACACGATGCCCTGCTGGTGCAGACTCTCCAGGGCCAGCAGGATCTGTGCACCCCAGACGCGTACCTCTGCTTCAGGCAGACCCCAGCAGTTCCGCAGGGCCTTGTCTGTTGGGGAAGACCGGACAGGAACGGGGGGCAGGTGGCACCACCCGTCTACCTCTATGATCTGGTCTTCCTCCTGACTCGTGGTTCTTTCTAACTTCTGAGAAACATCCCTGTGATCCTTGCTGGCGTGGAGTGAAGGGCCGGAGGAGAACCAGCTCATAAACGATCGCTCTTTTGCTGACGCCACTCCGTCTCTGGGACTCGATTCACAAGCCTCCTGTAAGGCATCCTCTGCCTCAGCGGTATGTGTTTCCACTTTGGACTTCCCTCCCAACAGTGCCAGGGAGAGCCCTGGAAAGCTCCACTGTTTTCCCGTACCGCTGTGGCAGAGTGGCGTAGGGGGGGACCAGGCGCTCGTGTCCGTGTGGTCAGAAAACACGGCTCTGTCGGTGCTCCGGATCACCATTACTCCGTTCTTTTCCTCCGTGGTCGGACTGATGGCGTCCTGCTTCACGTCTGCGGACACCTGCAGAGATCCGCTGCCCTCCCACGAGGCCTTGCCATGGATCTGAGTTTGGCAGTGGAGAGGGAGATGCAGAACAGCAGGCGACGAACTCAGAGCAATATTTGAGCTGCTCGGCGATCCTGCTTTAGGAAATGAGGTCTGGTTTGTATGAGGTGTTGTTTTTCCGAGTGTGTCGTCGGTCACTGCATAGGCGTTTAGTCTCCCACAGTTCTTGGATGGGTCGGCAGCTTTCCAGGCCTCCTCAAACTCAGAGCTGCACTCCGTCAACCCCATTGCGGCTTTTCTTGCATTGACTTCAGACATGGAGTTTAGGGCCAGGCTGACGCGGGCACAGGGAAGAGGAAGAGGAAGAGCAGGGTGTTCCTGAGTTTCACTGGAGTGCAAACACAAACTAGGAGCTGGTGGATGGAGGCGGGTGTCGACCCGTACCCTCGATGATCCCGAATACAAGGTCAGCCGCTCGAGCTTGGAGTAGAACGACGCTGCAGAGCGCGTGTTCTGCAGGCAGCCCGTTTCCTCGATGTAGGAGTGAGTCCTGCAGCTGTCCAGGTGCTGAGTCTCATCCCACGAGGCGGGAAGCTCCGCACTCGGACTCTCGTCGCCGGACTTGCCCCGGATCCCCCCCGTGCTGTCTCCGCGGTTGTGCTGGTAATCCGTACTGATTGTGGGTGAGGTGTAGCTGGTCTTCATCTTGGAGCTGTGCTGGCCAGAGGTCAGGCATTCTGGGTGTTCCCTGGCCTTCTGGTTCCTCAGCTTGTGGAGTCTGGAGAAAAGCCTCCCGCCTACGCAGAGCCACAGTTAGCACACACGAAGCCTGATGGCACAACAGGCCCTTGAATTAGCCGTTGACCTTTGACGTGCTCCAGGTGCAGGTACACGGCGTCCTCGCTGACGTAATATCTTAGCAGCTTCACCATATACGGCACCCCCTGAGGGATGATGGTGGGCTGGTCCCGGCTCTCCCAGCTCGACTTGACCAGACTCTGCAAGAACACGTTAGCGCTGATGTCACAGGGAAGAGGAAGTGTTCCGCATTCAGCCAGACGTGCTCGGCCTGTCCCATGAGAGGTGACTAAGCTAACCCTCTTCCTGGAATCTGAAAAAGATCAGAGCTCGCAGGCGGATCGATGGTGGCTGTACCCTAGCTCACATCTACCGACCCGTAAACGTCCCTGTCAGGGGGAACGCGTTCAAAAAACTCTGGCTTGATTAGCTCACGCGTGGGAAGACTGACCTTCACGACAAAAGTCTCCTTGTTGACCATACTCTGGACGATCAGCACCTTCGGGGTGGAGCATCGGGAGTTTAGAGGCGCCGCAGCAGAGCTCGTTCGACACTTTAGCAGCTCTGCTCCGTCCTACCTTGTCAGCCAGCCCCACCACCTTACACATGTCCAGATCCTCTACGGGAGAACTCAGGTGTCTGATGGGGCGGAACCTCAGACTGCTGTAGCCCTGCAGTCAGAGGACGTTGTCAAATAAAGGCTGGAATGTCCACTAAATGATCAACCACAGACTGAAACCCCGAGGCCTTACTGAACGTGTTCTAGATGGAGCTAATGGCTGCCTCTCACCCCTAAATGCGAGCCTCCCTTCACGAGGTTGTCCTGCAAATGCGTTATGAAGATTTCCTCGGCTCGCTTCAGATACTGGGTCGTCTTCCTCTTCACGGCCTCTCGCCGATCCTTGTTAGGATCCACTGCAAAATTGCAACAAAGGGGAAAACGGAGAAGCAAAGCGGATCAGCAAAACCCGGCACAGCACGCCTGAACCCTAACGGACCTCTGTCCTGACGAGGAACGTAAACAAAGAAAACCACCTAGTAGCACCGTGAGGGCAAAATGCTGAGCCAGCTAAAATCTGATCAACCTTTGGCTTTTCACTTCCTGTTTCTATTCCACTCCACGTGATCTTATCATGTGACTTCTGTGCACACGCCTCCCTAAGGGCTCCAGGTTGACCACAGCCTGGAAAGCGTCTACTCACGCTGAACCCCGTTCAGCAGCAGGTCCACCCCGTTCTTGTAGTAGCTGAAGGCCGCTTCATAGTCCTCGCTGACCTCGCTGTCCAGGGCCATGCGGAACTGCTTGGCCGCCTCCACCAGGTAGTCTCTCTTTGCCATCGGACCCGTCGGGCGTCAGATGCTCCTGAGCGCGGCTGGAATTTGGAAAACACCCCGACTTCAGCCATGGCAGATGCAGCCGAGGCGCTGGCGGCTTTAGAAAGTGAAATCACCAGCTGGACTCACATTTGTTCCCTGCTGGTGTCAGTAACAGGAAGCATCATTGTTGGCGGTCACCGGGTCGGCTGTGCGTCTAATCCCGGTGACTCCAGCCCTCAGATCTTTGCAGCAGAGCATGGTCGTCTGCGTTAGCAAAAACAAACGAGGAAACCAACAAACCAGCACAGGAAGTGAAAGTACTATTACTGAAGAATGAAAGGAAGCAGAGCACAAAGGAGAGGACAGCGCGGTGGAGTCGCATGGAGAATCAGTTATCCTGCATCATTTCAAAGAAAAGCTACAACTCTGCTCACTGTCCAGTGGACGCTAACCTACAACATGGAGAATTCATGTTGTCTTGGAGTTTTGAAATCACGTGCGAGTCCACAAACGTGTCACACATCCGTTTACTCCGTCAAAGACCAACATTTTGATTCATTTTCTACAAATGCACTTGTAAAAACAGGACCATGAAACACCAACTACACACCCCATCCTGGTCACAGTCATGGAGGCGACATCATCAAAGGAGGGTTATGAAACAGGCACGTCCCCACTCTCCTCCTTCAGCACCATCCATCCCTCCCAACATGCACACAAACAGACAACGAGGCTAGAAGAGACTCAAAGAGCAGGTGTGTGTGCTCCAGTACCTCCGGTAGTTGATGTGAAAGCAGCTCGGGCCTGGACGCTCCCCAGACTCAGCAGCATCAGCACCAGCAGCAGCCGCCCGTGTCCTCAGCAGCCTGGACTCTCTCGCGTCGGGAGGGAAAGGGGGAGGGGAGAGCGCCAGCGAGGCCGAGGATTGGCTGGATGGGATGTCACTCAAGGGGAGCCGTCGCACGCAAGTCAGCCAAGTACGCTCGCCTCCCCAGTTCCCTCCACCCTCCCACCCATCACTCAGGGCGCTGGAAGATTTAAAGGGACAGCACTGTTTTCATGTGACTGGCAGAGGATTTTCTGTTGGGGCTTTTACTTTTCAGCTGATCTGAGCTCAAGTTGGAGGTTGGTTAGGAAGAAAGGCATCAGGCTGAAACCTTCAGGCTGCATCTCCATCTGTAGCTTTGATGTCCTCTGGGAATGGACGGGTGGCCGCCCCGGATCTCTAATCCCGGTGGCTCCGTACCAGATGGAGCAAGGCTCCGGCCTCTGCACAAAGGAGCGTGGCTCCACCCCGGGAAGAGCTCCTTTACAGGGGAGCAGGGGAGGAAAGCTCCAGAGTGGGAGGTGGGGGGTGGGCAAGATCCATGCCACAATGGAGGGAGGGCTCTGATTCAAAGGCAGGGAAGCTTCACTGCAACTGTTGTTGTTTTTCCCAAGATATTTCTATTTCCTGATGGCTGGTGACACAACACAGGACACGTGAATAAATGCTCAGTGTCGATTTTATTTCAGAAAAGAAGCGTCGGACAGACGACAGAACCTTAGCGGCGGCGCGGATCGTTTGTATCAATCACAATACAGCAGATCGAGACGGAGAGGCGTCACTTTTTGCCAAATTTGACGTTGTAGGACGCGTAATAACCTTTGTTGTACATGTAAAGCTTCTGATCGGTGGGATTGTAGTGCAGGTTGACAAAGCCATCCTGGAACTTCTGAAAGGAGACACTCATCTGCTTCTCCTCCCCAGTCTGGGTATCATAGGAGTAGTAGATCTCCTCCGTGTTCAGATCTCCTGGCCTGGTGGCGTACATAACCCCACACGCCATGAAAGCATTCCCCATCAGAGGTTTGAAGGCCTCGGTGATCTGTTCATCCTCAAAGGCAAACGATTTCTCATCTATTTTAGCCACAACGATTTTACCGCCAGCCTCCTCTGTGGAATACAAGACCCACAATCCTTTCTCGTCGGCCGAAAAGTCCAAATACTGCTTTGGCGAGTACACGTAGGAGTAAGTCTCGCTGGCTTTCGTCATCTGCCTGTGGCTATAAACAGACGAGGTCAGATTTAATTTGGACATTCTGAAGGGGTTGCTGGCCTGGAAGTACACGGCGTTGCCATGAACGATGTAGTTGTTACCGGAGCCCTCGTAGCCCTGCGGCAGGCCGTGGTGTGTGAAGGAGGATCTTTGGATGAGCTTGTCGTAGCTGGAGTACAGGTAGAACTCAAACACAGAGGGATCGCTGTAGGCACCGTACCAGAACATGGACTCGTGGCCCCGGACAGGCTTGGAGTCTTTCCCCCAGCCTCCATACTGATACTCAGCTTTCAGGTGGGCATTGATGTGGATGAGCGTGGGCTTGCTGACACTCACGATTCCAGTGTGATTGCAGTTGCCTACAGAGAAGAAAAAGGTTGCTTCTGTTGATGTGTTCATCTTGTCCGCTGACAGCAGCAACCAGTCCGGCAACTCACCGATGTCCGGTTTGAAGTAGCCCGTTTCCTCCTGGCACTCCTCCAACTTCCTCTGCAGCTTGAGGAACTCGAGACGGATGATCTCCAGGTTCTTCTTGTCAAAGGTCTCCAGTTGGTTCACAATGACGGTCATGTTGTGAATCTGGAGCGAACAGACTTGATTAGAACCTGACAAGCAAACACGGAGCAGCGGTCACGGCGGGAACTTCCCACCTCGGTGAAGAGACTGTCCAGCGTTGGTGAGGAGGTGTTGAGCGAGTCTCTGAGCTGAGACACCAGCGCCTCAAACTCTCTGAGCTCGATCCTGAGCAGTTCAAAGTCTAATTTAACGTAATCGTCGGGGTTGGTCTGCAGCATGGCCACTCTGACCGTCAGGTCCATCAGCTCCTCCAGGTAAACATCCAGGTTGCTGCCATAACTCACCATCTAGAGGAGGAAAAGTACACAAAATTCCTCCTCACTTTTTACTTTTCAGGATTCAACCAGTAAATATAACTTGGAGGTTGTAAAACCCTGAAAACTGATTATCAGCCAGTCTGAACTAGCAACATTCAGCCTTAGCAGCAGCACAGAGACAGAAGCAGATCTGGCAGGCCAAAAGATAGACTTTTTGTTGCCATATTCCCAATAAATTGGCAGTCTAACTAAATAATGTCGCCTTGGCAACGTGAAAAAGCGATGTGAAAGTTAAAGTTCTGCCAGACTCACCTTATTTATCTGGATCTCCACCTCCCGCTTCAGGTCGCTGGTGACCTGCTGCATGTGTTGCACTCGGTCGGCAGGAAAGTTGCTGTCGGGCAGAAACACGCTGCAGAGACACTCCTGTCCTCCACCGGACGTGGTCACGTTCCCGCTCTCCCAGTCTTCCACCGGCTGCAAGAAAATTCTCTTGACTTACCAGGGTGTCAAAGTAGCGACGGGAGGGATGGAAAGGGTGGAAACCTACGAGCCAGGCCAGAGCAGGGCTGAGGGAAAAGAAGCAGCAGCAGCAGGGACATCGCTCCGGATTGTTGTCTTGCAGGGTTGCTGCTCAAATCTGTGGACTCAACGTGTCTCCTCAGCGTAGTCAAAGCGTGTGACATCAGCACACGCTCCTAACATGGGTAACATCCTTGAGATCAGAGCAGGTGCGCCGGTGAGATCTACCGCCGGTTTAGTTTGTTCAGTCACTGAAAAACAACTGCTGGAGCAGAGATGATCGATCTGATAAGAGAATAGAGCTTTATTTGTCCCACAGCGGGGAAATTGCACTGTACCAGCAGCAGAAACGTTGGAGAAAGTACAAAAGTGCAGGAAGAAGGCAGATAAATACAAATACTGTCTTTAGGAATGTGACACTATGTACACCAATAAATATTTTCTACAGGATTTACATGGAGTATGGGTGTGTGAGGTGTGTACATGTAGTTTGTTAGTCCTTGTGGAGGACCTAGGAAGCAGCATTAAAGAGTCTGATGGCTGTGGGGAGGAAGGACCTGCGGTAGCGCTCCTTCTTGCACTGAGGATGCCTCAGTCTGGAGCTGAAGGAGCTCCCCAGGGTCACACTGAGTCACAGCAGCGGTTTCACACTCAGCTGGTTACACACGGCTTTCTCACATGTTTATGTTGCTCCGTTTCCACACCCAGTCTGACGGTGCTGAGACACAGAGGTGTGATTTCAACAGCTAGAAGTAAATGAGAGCAGCGTTGCTGGCTGAATTTTCTGGGTAAACAGACAATATTGAGCTTGATTAAATTCTTTTTGGGGTCGAACTGACTGTCTGTGTTGCAGTTTTCTGCTAATATTCTAGTATGTTTTCATTTTGGTGGCCCTAAAGCTTTAAACATTTTTCTGTTTAATCCAAAATTACACTCACTTCACCTCTGTGTCATCTGTCATGATATAATATGATAAAACAATAATATTGCTAAAAGATATGGTTATATAGAATTAAAGGCGCCAGATAATTTTATTTTATATTAGTCGTGTGAAAGAAGTTTATTCTTGTAGACTCCTGTAGTGATGATAATCATGTTGACTTATTTTTTCATAAGTTATGAATATAAAAACTTGTGCATTTTGAATGCTTCAGAATGATTTTATTCAGGAAAAGACAGCAAAAAGAAGTCTGCGTGTTACAGTTCATACTGCAGGTTTATAGTGACACAGTGAGTAAATACAGATCAATCGCATCAATCACAATACGGCAGATCCTGGATCTGAAGGCTCATTCTTTGTCGAAGGCCACACTGTAGGACACGTAGTAGCCGTTGTTGTACATGTAGAGCTTCTGATCGGTGGGGTTGTAGTCAAGGTTGGTGTATTTCTCCTGGAACTTCGGGAAGGGAATGTTCAGGTGCTTCTCCTCGTTGGTCTTGGTGTTGTAGGAATAGAAGATCTCCTCTGTGGTCATATCCACTGACCTGGTGGCGTACATGACCCCACAGGCCATGAAGGCGTTGCCGGCTAACTGTTTGAACACCCCGGTGTTGAACTCCTCCGATATGCCAAAAGCTTTCTCATCTAACCTGGCTAGGATGATCTTGCCATTGCTGTCCTCTGAGGCGTACATCACCCACAGGCCTGTCTCATCGGCCGCAAAGTCCAAGTTCTGAGTTTCAGAGTAACTGTAGGAGAACCTTTGGCTGGCAGCTGGGATGACTCTGTAGTTGTATTTGGAGCTGGTCAGATTCAGTTTGGACATACTAAACGGCGAATTGATCTGGTAATATATGGTGTTGCCGTGAATGATGTAGTTGTTGCCAGCACCGACCCACCCGCTTGGAATGTCATGGACTTTAAAGGCAGACCTGAGAAGCAGCTTGTCATAGTCGGAGTACAGATAGAAGTCATACACCGCCGGGCTGGTGTGGCCACCGTAGAAGTACATGGATTCATAACCGCGGACAGGTTTGGAGTCTTTGCCCCAGCCTCCGTACTGATAGCCTGCACTTAGGTGAGCGTTTATCTGAACCGCCGGGGGCCTGCTGAGGGCCAAAATTCCAGTATTGTTGCAGTTGCCTGGAAAGAGATGAAAAATACTGTTCATGGCCAGCACCATTTAACCCAGTTGTTATCAATATTGTGACGAACCAATGTCTGGTTTGAAGAACTCCTGGTCCTTCTGGCACTCCTCCAACTTCTTCTGCAGCTTGGCAAACTCAATTTGGATAATCTCCAGGTTCTTCTTGTCAATGGTCTCCATTTGGTTCACGATAGTGGTCATGTTGCGAATCTAGCACGCAATAGGGCAAACGACACTGTGACTTTGTCCGGGATGAGAGAAAATTGATTTGGTGAGAAGATCTAACCTCAGTGAAGAGACTGTCAAACAGGGGTGAGGTGGAGTTGAGCGAGTCTCTGAGCTGTGACACCAGAGCCTCGAACTCTCTGAGCTCGATCCTGAGCAGCTCAAAGTCCAGTTTGACGTAATCATTCAGGTCGCTGCTCAGCATGGCCACTCTCACTGTCAGGTCCTTCAGCTCCTCCAAGTAAACGGTCAGCTGACCGTCATAGCTCACCATCTGGAGGAGAAAACAAATACAGAGTGTATGGTCTCCATGTGCGCATCTTAAGAGTCAGAGCAAATATCTGCACCTTTTTAAATTGAATTTCCACTTCCAGGAGCAGGTCCTTGGTGACTTGTTGCATGTGCTGGACCCGGTTGGCAGGGAAGGTGGTGTCGGGCACAAATACGTAACAGATGCATTGACCCGACTCTCCTTCCGATGCGGTCACATTGCCAGATTCCCAGTCCTCCACCGGCTAGAAGAAGCAGACATGTCATCATTGCATTAGGCTGCCAAGCACGGCCGAGTTGCTGAAACACTTACAATCCAGGCGGAAGCAGGAATGAGAGATGACAGAACCAGCAACAGGACTGACAGCATCTTGTGTCGCTGGTCAGCTTCTAAGCGTCTCCTCGGGAGCCGGGTCCTCGAGGTTTTTAAAGGCCGCTCTTATCACATCATCACGGACAGCTTCATCTCTTCTCAGAGGTATTTGCTCAGGCCACAAACATCCGCGTTTGCTCTCAATTAGTGGATTTGTGGGATTGTGAGGCGTGGATGGGAAGGTTGCCACCTGTGGTGCAGCACATTTATGGTTTGTTGTCTGAGAATCGAAAACCTTCGTGAGACCTTCAAAGCTGTGCATTGTTTGGGGGGCGCTGGATCTCCTACCTCCACCCTCCTGAGGCCCAGTACTGCTGCTGGACCCAGAACCCTCTCGCTGGCTCTGCCTGGGTCCTGCTGCTTCTGCTCAATGTTCTCTCTCTCCTCACTGGCTCTTCTTTTTCTCTCAAGTCTTTTTACCCTTCTAGGTGGTCGTAGCAGATGAATGTGTAAAATTAAAAATATATATATTTTAATTTATATTTTAATAATTTCATAATTGAATTGAAATTAGAGGCAGCAACTGGACACAGATAATAATAGTTTGGGGCTCTCCTAAATGTAAAAATCTTGTCTAATGTAAGATAAATATGTTACATACAGTATAATATACATATAATATAAAATTATTCAGAATGGTTGCTGTTAAAATTATATAAAAAAAAATATCCTTCTTGAAAATGAAGCATTTGCATTGTTGTTTGTATTTAATGTTCGTCAGAGAAAATTTCATGGATAAAATGAACCATCCAAAGTCGTTGTGTTTAACTGGCAGCTGCAGTTGTTGAACCAGTTTATCATTTTCCAAGTGCAAGTAATTTATTATTTTCAAATCAATAACAAAGAATTTTCAGTCATTTATAGAACTAATACTTTTATACTGCTGTCATTTGTTTTAATATAAATTTCATTATTATTTTTTTTATCAATTGTGGGCTTCATGTCGGACCATTTATTTTTCCAGAGCAATCTGACTGAATATATAAATGATATATGTAATGGTGCCATATTGTGTAATGGTGTGTTGTTATAATGTACTCAAAGACACACTTGCCACTTTTGGAATGCTGAAGATCATTTATTCAGGATAGAGAAGAGAAAGCTGAGAGTATTTATTCATTGAAGATGTGATACTCAGTAGATCACGGATAGTAATTTAACTCAGGAGAAACGGTGGCTTCGCGGTGGCTTTAACCGTGTGGTTGAACCACAGGTGATAGTTGACGTAGTAACCGTCGTTGTACATGTAGAGCTTCTGGTCGGTGGGGTTGTAGTCCAGGTTGGAAAACTTCTCCTGGAACCTCTCAAAGAGGATGCTGACATAGCTCTCTTGTTTGGTTTTGGTGTCGTACTTGTAAAAGACCTCTTCTGTATGGATGTCGACTGTTCTGACCGCGTACAGAACGCCGCACACCATGAAGGCATTGCTCACTCCTGGTTTATAGACGCTGGTCTGCCATTCCTCCACCACCCCAAAGGATGCCTCGTCTATCTTAGCGATGACCATCCGGCCGCTGGACTCCTCCGTGCCGTAGGTCACCCACAGGCCGGTCTCATCAGCGGCAAAGTCGAAGTTCTGATTAACGGAGCTGGAGTAGGAGAATCTGGTGCTGGCCCGGGGAATCACCCTGGATTCGTACTTCATGGTGGTGAAATTGAGCTTGGCCAAGCCGAAGGGGCTGTTGATCTGATAGTACAGGGTGTTGTCACGGATGATGAAATTGTTCCCTGTGCCTGTCCAGCTGCTGTGTAAGTTGTGATGCTGGAAGTGGTTTCTCAGAATGAGGTTCTTGTAGTTGGTGTAGAAACGGATGTCTACAATGGAGCCACTAGAGTACCCAGAGTACCAGTACATGGATTCCCTGTCAGGAACAGGCTTTGAATCTTTGCCCCAGCCACCAAACTTGTAGGCAGCATTCAGGTGTGCATTGAGCTGGCTCACAGCGGGCTTGCTGACCCTGATGAGGCCTGTGTGTGCACAAGATCCTGCAAAAAACCAAAGATTTGAGAGGTTCGCTCACTGTGGAGGCTTTGGGTTTGGAACAGAAGTGGCTCTGTGTCTGCTTACCAATGTTGGGGTTGAAGATCTCCTGGTGGCGCCTCTCACACTCCTCGAGTTGCAGCTGCACCTTGATGTACTCCCGCCGTGTCAGCAGAACCAGGTTCTTGTCGTAGGTCTTCTCCAGCCTGCTCAGGGTCACATCTAGCGATGAAACCTGGGGAAAAAAGTGTTTTGCCACATGCTCTGGCTTTGCTTTGATGGGGATTGACGTCTGCAGGACGTACCTGGACACGAAGAGACTCAAAGACAGTTTTGGAGCCACTGACGGAGCCCTGCAGCTCCTTAACCAGAGCCTCCACTTGTTTGATCTCCACCTTTTTGTCATCCAGATCAGCATCGTTGTAAGAATCTGGGTTCTTTTCCATGTTTTCAATGGCTACCGTCAACTTTATTATCTTCTCTGCGTAGGTTGTTATTTTGGTCTCGTAATCTTCCAACTGGAAATAAAACAGATAAAATCAGAACATTCTAGGCATTTTATCCTTTAAGAATGTGATCCTCCGTGCACAACCTTGCCCATTTCCAGCTCCAGTTTGCGCGAAATCTCCGTGGTGGCTTCCTCAACCTCAACCAGG
This sequence comes from Tetraodon nigroviridis, assembly GCA_000180735.1. Classification (NCBI taxonomy): domain Eukaryota; kingdom Metazoa; phylum Chordata; class Actinopteri; order Tetraodontiformes; family Tetraodontidae; genus Tetraodon; species Tetraodon nigroviridis. The sequence goes on from CAAE01015019.1 coordinate 4,188,871, forward strand.
TCTTTGATGGGGAAGGTAGAACTGGGCAGGAAGGCGTCACAAGTGCACCTGTCTCCACCTGTCTCATTGCCGCCCCGACTCCACAGGTCTAAGCCCTGAAAAACAAAGCTCAACAGTTAAAAGCGGCGGCCTGGAGCCTAAAAGTACCGACCCTGGTCTGTCATACGCACCCCCCAGGCCTGTGCAGAGCACAGCAGAGCTAAGAAGTAGAGAGCGCTGATCATTCTGATACCGCCGGAGTCCAAATGGTTGGGGCGGCTGGATGACTCTGTGGCATATAAAGCCTTTTGGATCCACCTGTTTGCTACAGCTGTTCTTGTTCACAGCTTCTTTACAAAGGGCAGACATCATCAAAACCCGCTTACCGTTATCTTTAGCAAACACGCAGGCAGCGCTAGGATGTTTGCGTGCAATTATGAGCCAACTTTTGTAAATGTTTTGGTGAAAACGTGATTGGTGGATCTGCCATCCCACACTTTCTCAAGTCTTATGAAATGTTTGACATCAGCTTAAAGATGCTCTTTATTAAAAACTCTTGGAACTTAACATAGATTTGTTATTTCGATAGATTGCATGTAATGTGGTTAAAAACTTTTAAAAATAATAAAAAAATGTAAATATAACAACCAGTAAACAGACATCACACATGCAGTTTAATACATTAGAATTAGTTTCCGTATCTTTTGTCAGACTGTTGAAATTACAACTTGACATCTTTTTTCAGATTCTTCGAGCCTTTGCTCACACCTTTTCGAGTTTTCTTTTTCTTTCCTTTCTTAGGTTTTCTTTGAATCTCTGGCTGCTTGGCGCTGAGAGCAGGCCTGGACCTGGTCAGCTGAGTTGCCGGGGCTTTGCTGCTGCTGCCCATCCCCGGGTCAGAGTGCACGCCCTGGCCGGAGATGCCCTTGCCTGGACGAGCGCAGCCGGAGTGATGCAGAAGGTTCGGGTGAGAGTAGGACCGCATGGCTGGCGAGCTTTTTGGACGGTAAGACGAAGCACTTCTCAACACGGGCAGGTGGACATGCTCGCTGCTCAGATTAGTGACAGAATATCGACTGTTGGACATCAGAATGTGGTGCCATGAACTTAAAGGGGTTGCGGAGAAGTGCCGAGGGCCGCTTGAGTCCTGTTTGGCTCCTCCAGGAGACATGACCATGGAGTCGTGTGGTGTTACTGCCTCCACGGCGCTCTGGAAGGTCTTCAGGATGCGATCGCTTTTCTGCCTCTCTTTCTTCTGGCGGGACTCGACCTTCCGGAGCTGCCGCCGCTGGTCCTTCATCATCTGCTTCCTTGTGTCTGCCAAGCCCCTGCAGAGAAATAGCAGATAATCCTTTGAACAATCCCACCGTGCCACCAAACATCAGTTCAAGCAAGGTGAAGATCTGAAGGCTCTAACTCGTAAAACACACTTGGTTCAATATTTACCAGGTCGAGGGATTGTAAAATCACCTCAATGTTTTGCCAGAAGGAAACATACATGGCACAGCTCTGTGAAACATTTATAACAGGCCACCTGTGAAAATACACAAACACCAGAGGACGTGCCCACCTGTAGTCCACCATCCCCGTCCTGTCACGGTCGAGTCGCTCAATCAGCTCCTCGATATGATGCCGATCCAGTGGAATGCTTGATTGCTTTTGAGGGGGAGGAAGAACAGCTTTTTAGTTTATTCCTTTATCAACATTTTCCCTCCACTGACATCATTTGATGCTGTCAGTAACATACTTTACTGCTGAATCAGTCAATTCATCACCTGCACGGCCCTCCTGAAGTCATCCACGGGCACCCGCATGGTACCATCTTTGTCAATGTTGCGGAAGAAATCCCACAGGCGCAACTTACGTTCATCTAAATAATCCTTCAGAAAGGTTTGGAGATGGCATTTAGAGGGTAACTATCTTAGGAAAGAATTGCGGTTCTGCATGAATATGTGTTCAGTGCACTGGTGTCCCTCAGCTGACCTGGATCACTTTCATCGGGTCAGCTCGTTTTGGTGGTTTCTTAGCAATGAAGCCACCGATGCCTCCGTACTGGACTTCCAGGCCGGGATGCTCCTGACACGTCAGCTCAAGAAGATGCATGAAACTCTCATTGACAAGGACATTCTGTTTGTCCAAAAATATCTACTTTAGTTGTAGAGTTGACACAGACGTATAGAACCCACAGAATGGGTCTCATGGAAGTAAAACGACAGCAGCCGGACGTAAAACTCACGCATAGGTCGATCTCCTCCAAAGCGCTCTGAGACGCTTTTTTGACCACAGTCAGCAGAGCCAGTTCTCCCTCTACTGTTAGTGAGTTGTAGGCCAGCTACCATCATGAAGGAACACAAACAAGAGTATAGAATTGTCTTGAAATGTGTGATGTCACAGCGATGAGCTCTCCTGTTCACCTGTAGGATCTGGAGGGTATCGTTGTGCTCCAGACCTCTGCAGAGCATCCCAACGCCCTCGTTGGTGATGCGGTTGTTGTTCAGGTTAAGGTGCACCAGTGTGTTGTTGAACTTCAGGGCCTCTCCTAAGGCCAGAGCACCTTCATTTCCAAAACCATTCCACGATAAGTCGAGATGTTTCAAGCACGTATTCACCTAAGATGGAAACAGTTGCTGTTTATAAAAATAAAAATAAAACACATCTCCCGGGCAGACCCTACCCTGAGTCCAGCACAAAACGCCACTGCCCCTTTCATTCTAATGTGGTTCCAGCTAAGATCCAACAGTTCCATTCCCTCGTTGTTTGCTGTATGAATAAACAATCGAGGCATTAACTTTAGTACTAAACATTAGCACAGTTTATATTACTGAGTTTATATTACTGAGTTTATATTACTGTACCTAACAGTTGTCCCATGTGTTCCCCTCCTTTTCCTCGAAACTCATTATGGCTTAGATCTAGTTCTTTTAGTCTGGAATTAATCTTGACAATAAATTATCAGCAACACGTAAAATACGACTGTAAACAACAGCTCCCTTAAAAACCTATTTTGGTAAGCCAAAATAAGTCACTTACAGATAAGGCATCGGCAAAATATTTGGCATCATCATCTGTAAATTCATTTCCTGTTAGGAAAACATGGCAAATAGTGATTCCTAATCATAACATACGACACTTCTCATTTTATTTAATCATTAATTGCATGCCAAAAAATTCTACATGAATATTCAATGCAACCCCCCCCCCCCCCCCCCACCCTTTCCTGAGTCTGACTCTAGCTTGATCCCTGTTGCATCACCGTGTCATTCCACTGTCAGTTATGATGGCAATTACCTGAAAGTTTCAGAGTTTTTAATGAAACGTTGTCCACCAAAATCTGAGCCACGTATGGCGCTCCTGCAGACCTCAGACAGTTACTGGACAGGTCCTGCAGGCAGACAGAGCTGGAGTGGGTCGCCGAGGACAGTCTGCGCCATCTAGTGGCCAACCTGAGTCCCCACACACCAGGTGATGAACCGTTAAATTCGCCTTCATCATCTCCAGCAGGTATTTGGCTCCCTCAGCTTGAATTTGATTGTCTGCTAGTTCCAGAGTGTTGATATGCATATCGGACTAAATACAAACAACGTGTCAGTACTTCTTTGTTTTTGGTTTTTGTTTTTAAATGATGCAAAAGTTAGGTTTTTTTTATTTACCACTAAAGCAATAGCCAGCGCTTTGCAACCCAAAGGTCCAAGGCCATGGTGGGTAAGGGTCATGGTTGTAGAGTCGTGATTTCTTATAAAGTATGAAACTGGCACTACACCCAGCAGTTTGCAGGCCTGTAGGTACAGTTTAGGCACCGACGTCTCCATGTTACCCTCTGCTTTTCCTGGAAATGAGCAACACAAAAACTTTGGATGTTACCACAATAACAGTTAAAAGAAATCTTGTGCATTTAAAGTCTAGTGACAGCAGCAAAGTAGGCCAAACCATTGACAGATATACACATACCATCTAAATCCTGATCTGTGTCAGACTCAGCATCCGTGTCCAGTGTTCGGGATAAACCGTCTTTGTCTTTTAAGCAAAGGGATTCAAAAGACTTTGTCAACATTGCAGTCAAATCCTGTGTTCTCTTTTGGATGCTGTGTTCCTATACTCATACTCAGGCTGTGACTGTGGAGTAGAATTAGCCAGTGATGGAGATGGAGGTAATTCTACTCCTGACATTAGATCTGGTGTAGAAGCATGAAAAATTAATGGCTCGCTGCAGCTTTAAAAAACACAAGGACGTGTGTGTATGACGTGACAAAAAATACATGTAGGTCAATTTGGAATTATTTTCTTAAATGTGTTTTTTAAATTCAGGGATTCGTTTACTATGACAGGCCACTTGACCCTTGACCCCTACCCTCACGCGCACGGAGGAGGGAACGCCCATGCGCGTACTTAAGGGCTGAAGCATGATAGCCAGCCTGTTACTTTATGTGCTTTACCCTTTGTCCCGCTACTGGTTCAAACGAAGCCCAGGTAAACGTGTTAAAGGCTTTACGATTTAAAATGACTGCAAAGCGACGTTGAGTCAGAGTCAGTGTGTTTTAGAAATCAAAGCTACGTGTTTATTTGACTTGAGCGCTGTCGCGGCTAACGCTGCTAGTGACAGAAATAACTTGGACCGCAGCTGACAAATTAGTTTGGCGTGGTTGATAAACACGGCATTGAAATATTCTTGTGGTATAAGACGATTTGTTGAGGTATCTTGGACCTAACCCGTTCTATTGCAGTTTGATTGGGTTTCTCCGCCCTACTTTTGAGAAAAACACCGAGAAGAAGCTAACTTAGTCTTTTGCACGAGTGGAAACGTGCCAGTTAATCTAGTGACGTCACATTCTGGTCACGTGCGTTTGTTATGTCGCGTCAGCTGTGATCGCGTTAGTTTACGCTCATCTATATCAAAGTAATATGTTCACCATATGGGGCAAAACTACCAGAAATATAAGAAATGGGTATCTGGTTTTTGATGAAAGTCAATATTTGTACCATAAAATGAAAGCTAGATGCATGCGCACGTAATATTATAAGGATTATTGGTATTTTTTAAATTGTACCAGCATTTTTTTTTTTCTATTAAACGATGCATTAGCTGCATAATAAACCTTCTGTTACTAGTAAAAAAAAAAAAAAAAAAAAGTTATACTCACCTACATAAAAGAATCCAACTGCGAAAAGGGGGGAAATACGGAGCGTGCCAAAGATAAAGAACTGATCTCAACTCCTCAGTACGGGGACACAAATGTTGGAGCTGCCTCTAGAACAGTTCAGGTCAAGGAGGAAGAGGTGGAAATGCAGACCGAAAAGGAAACTCATCATGACAGGATGGAGGACACTGGTCAAGAAAACACCTGTTCGGTGCAGAAAACTACCAGGTCCCCAAGTTTGGAAGAGTCAGAAACACCATCTCACCCCCGGCTACAGCGGCCCCACAGTCCGGTGGAGGAGCACAAAGAGTTCTGGGACACATATAACTATCTCATTCCTCATATTCCTGAAACCTCTGGACTTCTGAGGGAATTTGCTCCAGCTAGCACTCAAGGGCACCCAAAACTCAGTGGGGAGTGTTCAGAACCCTACTTGGCCGTCCCCGCTGGCCCTGGTCTCGCACAACCAATGCAATGTCCTCTGTTTCAATTTCACCCAATATACGGTTTCTTGCCAAAGCAGCCACTGTCAACATTTGAAGGTGATCAGAATGCTCTCACAACAATCAGTTTAGGAAGTTGAAAAATGATATTAATGTATTTTTGACTGGCTTTTCTTTCAGTAGCCTGGAGGTTCTGGCAGAGGAAATGTGAAAATGTGTCTGCAGCAGCGCCTGGCATGAAAACTTTCCCCTTGACATCAGCATGTGTGGACTTCACCGTTATGTCCTACAACATCCTGGCAGATGACTTGGTGCAGGCCAATCTGGATCTCTACGCGCACTGCCCCTGGCAGGCGCTGGACTGGAACTACCGCTGCAGGAGAATACTACTGGAGATCCAAAAATGGGCACCAGATGTGAGTTTTATGCACTTTTAAAGAAAGCTCAGTTATTGTTCACACCGTTTAGCTCAAGGTCACCGTTCTGTGTAGATTCTGTGTCTTCAAGAAGTTCAAGAGAACCACTTTTACCAACACGTGTATCCGGTCCTGTCTCAGCTGGGTAGGTCATCCATGACAGCGGAACAGTCATGTCGGGGAACACCGTAAGAAACATTGGATTCTTTTCCTGTCATTGACTCAGGCTACAGCTGCGCGTACAAGCGGCGCACGGGGAACAAGACAGATGGGTGTGCTACCTGCTATCGTGTTTGTCGCTTCGCTGAAGTGTCCGTCTCCGCGCTGGAGTTCTACAGGCCTGAGACAAAGTTACTGGACCGGCACAACGTGGCTATCGTGATGCTGCTTCGGCCCGTGGCCCCCAGAGGCCCGAGCACGGAGGCCCTGGGCCCGCTCCTTTGTGTGGTCAACACACATTTACTCTTCAACCCCAGAAGAGGTGATGTGAAGCTGGCTCAGTTAGCCATTCTGCTGGCAGAAATAGATCGAGCGGTCCAGTCCCAAAAGGCCAGAGGCATGTCTTGTAACTTGATAATGTGCGGAGATTTCAACTCCGTCCCTCACATGCCTCTGTACCAGCTGATCACCACCGGTCAGCTCAACTACCAAGGCCTGCCAGCATGGAAGGTGCCATTACAAGCCCCAACAAGTGCACTGACCCAGCGCCTGGACATAAAAAACATTTATATTGATTTCTGCTCAACAGATATCTGGCCAAGAGGACCTGTCGTACAGAACCAGTTATCGCAGGCTCTTTGCTCCCCTGTGGCCCTGCTCTCTTGGGGTCTCTGACAGCTGCCAGTACTCAACTGTTGCAGAGGACCTTAGAAACCGGAGGAGCCAGAAAACTGGTCTTTCTCCCCCATGTGAACGCTACCTTTTGCTGTCTTTGTCTTTATTCATTTATCCTTTTTTTGTACTTGAGGTTTGACTCTCTGGTGTCCCACAGTAGTTTTCATCCTTGGTTTCTCACGGCTGTTTGTGTGTGCAGGCAAACGGTGCTACAGCCATGACTTCCTGCTGCAGATGCGCTTCAGCCCAGCTGCGTGTGTTCGGCCCCTGGGCTTGGAGCTGATCCCAGGTGTGACGGACAACATCCCGGGTACTAAAAGTACTTTTTTATAGACGTCTTAGCTGTTGCATGAGTAAATTTTCATGCCGTAGTCCTAAGAAACTGTTGTGGTTTATGGATTGTAAACCTAACTAAATCTTGAACTTTCTGCACAGATCCTTCGAAGAATATTTCTACGGATTATAATAAATGGTAAGTTGATTTTTTTGTTTTGTTGTTTTTTTTTTTTTTTTTACCTTTAATTCATGTAAAAATACTTTCCTTTTTTAGACAAAAAATGTGTGACGTGTAAAAGAAACGCTTTTGTGACAGTTTTAGCCACATTCTTCGTCATGGGTTGGACCTGGAGTCGGTCTACAGCCATGTTCTTCCAACCTCTGGTCTTCCTGAGGTCACAATCCTGCATTCTGGAGGGGGAGCAACTGTTGACTACATCTTCTACAACCCCAGACGCAACTTGGTTGCTGATCAAGGAGGTAGGAGGTGTGATGAGGTGTAGAGCTCAGAGGCCAGGTTTTGGTTGTCTTGATAGTAGCTTTTGCACGTTTGCTTTTTCCAGGTGCTGGGGGTGTTTTGGGAGAAGGTTTGAAGCTGACTGGTTGTCTTTCCCTCCTGTCGGAAGATGTCTTGCTATCGATGAACGGACTTCCCAACCTCATAATGCCCTCTGATCATCTCAGCCTTCTTGCCGAATTCCAGATGGACCTCGCCTTGAGTGAACGAGGTCAGGGACACAAGAGACCGTAACCGCTGCGTTGTTTGGAAAATGATCTAAAAGTAATTTTTGTTTCTGGTTCCGAACCATTGTTTTTGAAGGGAGATAGGCCTCAGTTTTCCTCCGCAGCTTCTACCTTTGTTTTTGGAGCCCCCATCCTCACAAGAGCCTTTAAAACATGGCTCACAGGAGGATCGTATGTTGATGATGCAGCCATTAAGCGCTATTTGATACCATTTAAACATGATCCCTGAGGCAGAACACGTGACTGCTCATAGACAAGTCTATCCTGTCTGACAAATCATTACAGCTGGGCTGAAAATCCAGACACATTGAAGAGGAACACAAAAAATGGTGTCTTCTAAGTGAGCCTTTATTATAATCCCGCAAATTAACAGTCTTTAATTACGTAGGATTTGTTACAGACAGACCTGCAGTAAAATTATGTCACATCTACAGCGCTTCGAACAATAATAGCTGACACAAAATTCAAGTGCAAAGTAAACATTAATGTGTCCACTGGTCATACCAGGTGCAGAGAGACTAAAAAATAAAAAAAATCAGTTTAAAAAAATTGCAGTAAAAAACGTGAATAGGCCTGAAAGGAAAGTCAGTTGCTAAGATACCACATAAGGCAAGTGGAAAAAGTCGCTACAAAAGAGTAATGTAAAAATCATGTAGTCAAGGTCCTCTTGGTTAAGATGCAAACAGCACAGCTTTTGTGTGTGTGTTTTTCTACCTTAGTTTCCAGACAAAGCTAAATGTGATAGCTGGATGCTAGCTGTTGCACTGCTTGATTCAGTTTTAAGGGTTCGGAAGAGCAGAGATTAAGCTGCATTTAGTTAGGAAATGACAACCACAGGTGAGATATAAAAAGTCATTTTCTTCTCTTTTAGTTTTCATAAAAGGCACCGGGGTCGTGGGTTATGACACATACAAGCAGAATTGCAGAGATACAAAATCACATTACATGTAGTCACATTTACAGTACAGTGATGCCAAATGCGGATGAGTCTTACAAGCTTTAATGACCTTGAGCTGTGATATGTGTGGTACCACCACGTTTACAGTAGTGATCTGTTTGTCTAGTGCTGTGTTTTTTCTTGGAAAACTCTAGTTTTATAAAAGTCTGAAGTGCTGCACATTTTCCTTTTTTTTTTGTTTGTTTGTTTGTTTGTTTTTTAAACTATACAGCACCAAGTTTTATTAGTGGTATGGTTCCAGGAAATGCATCTAAGCACAGCAAGAAGCTGAATGAGGCGTTGGTTTTTTGTGAGAAAGAGCCGCTGGTGACCTTTTCTGTACTGCATCCTGTGAATAAGCCAATGTGTGTTTGAGGGAATTAAATTTGTGTTACCACGGAATCAGAGAGCGAGAACTGCCGCGGTTCAGACTCGGATCTGGTACCCGTTCATGTCTTCGGAGGACTTTCTCTCCAAACTTTTCTTGTCTCCAGAGGGCCTGTAACACAGCAAGCACAAATAAAGAAGACTCTGAGGCTGATTCACGCTTCTCCTCGGTCATGAGACATCATGAGATTCTTTACAGAGGCTGGTGCTCATCGTTGGAAACCATGAGCTGATGATTATTATTAACAGTGACTATTTCCAGCACAGTGAGCCACGATACCGTCTCTCGACGCGGCTGATCCTGCGCACAGGGCTGCCCGGTCCTCGGAGAGGTGATCCGATGCTGTTCTTCCTGTCTTTGGTGGGCGACGGCGGTGCAGGTTTTCCAATCTGCGAACAAAAAAGAAAACAGGAACCAGTTTATCGACGACCGAGGAGTATCTGGTCCCTCTGTGCCCTGTTGGAGCGACCAGAAATCAACTGCTGATGGGTTGAGTGAGCAGAATCAGGCCATCACATTAGCTTTATTACACGCAGGGCTCAGCATCAAGGCCGCCTGCATTACATTAGTGCGATGGGGCGATGAGAGAGGATCATTTGGAAGAAATTGCTCCTCCAACAGGAGGTCAGCTCAGTGTCACTGTCTTATGAGTCCAGCACGTTAAGAAAAGATCATATTAGCAGGAAGGGCAAGGGGAATTTCCTCTGATGAGTGTTCCAAGTCAGCTGTCAGTAGCAAAATGAGAGGCTGGATGTGTAAGAGAAGACAGAAACTTGTTTTTTTCTTGTTGGAACACTGGTGGTGCTGTACCTTCAGCCTCATGTCTCGAGTGTGTCTCTCCAGCTCCTTTCGCAGCTCCTCCCTGGTCAGCTTTTCCATATCCAGGATGGAATGCTTCCACTCTATCTGCTCCACGCTGTGAGGGTCGTGGGACACGTACTGGCCGATCCTCACCTTGCGCAGTGTGTGCCAGTAGCCTCGGTAGGCCCCTTCGAAGTCCTGCACCAGGTCCATCAGTGTCCGCAGCTCCAGGGGCTTGAACATGAGGTCCTCCCGCCGGCTGAGCCCCAGCGCCCCGAAGCGTCCGCCGCTGTGGACGCCCAGCACGATGTGATGGAAGTGGTTCCCTGAGAACTGAGACTGGAAGCTGATGGGGAAGCGTTCCACGCCAGGCATGCTGTTAGTGAGGTAACTGAGTGAACGCAGGGTCAAGGAAACGCCTGTAAAGGGGCGCAAACCGTCACGAGGGCACCATCTGCTGCTGTAGCGACCAAAGATACATCCCGAGAATCACAGCCTCCAGACATTTGATGGGCAGAGCCTCTCTTGTCATCTCCTTGGCGATGTCCATCAACCTGTGCAAGAGTAAAGCGAGTCACTAAACCCGGCAGGCACGGGGCTCGAAAACCACAGATCTAATATAGGTGAAACAAATCTGTCTCCTGCCCCTTTATGGTTTTTTTTTAAAGAAGGCTACTTTTTTTTTTTTAGAATTTTGTAGATTTAAAAAGATCTTAAATCTCTCCTAAATCTCCCAAAGCCCACATCATGGCTCTCATCATGAAGCGGCACCAGGACCAGCGAAGGAACTTACGCGGTAAGAGGACGGCTCTTCTTGATTTCAAAAAACTGTGTTCCTGTGTGATTGTACCTGCAGATGGTTGTTAAGGCGTTAAAGTAAAAACAGGACTGGTTTCGTGGTGGGGAGGAAGGAGAAGGAAGGAGGCTGTTGGGGAGCTTTTGGATATTCATAGTTTGTTGTTTAATTATGGATGAATCTGGAAATGCAGCCTAATATAGCATCTACCGCGGCCTACTTTCTGTCTAGCCTACACTCACCACAGTAGGTCAGTGGGGTTTGGATTTTGTTCTGTAAAACATTTTACATTCCAGCTAAGAGAGACGACGCTGGTCATGCAGAGGATACTGCAAGTCCCTGATGTACTTCTGTATGGTTTCCAGACGCTGTGGAATGGGGGTGGTGGGCTGGTACGTAGGCACACTCGGTACTGGAATCTGTGGGACAGAGCATCCAAACCATTCCATTGGTTTTGTTCAGTCCCAGTATGCACTGGTGCCCAGTAACGTGAACTCGTGCGACCTGTCCGAAAAGATCTGTTACTCCTGCCATTTAAAAAACAAACCCATCATTACACGAGCGCCTGGATTACCCACTGAAGGCATCCCAGGGTCAGGCGCGCCCTCCACGCCTTACCTTGGGCAGGTCGGTGGCGCCCCGGATGGCCCGCCCCAAAGCTTCGCCGTTGGGGTGTATTCGAGCCACATGGCGCCACATCCGCTCCCAGGTCTCCTCGTCCACCGGGAAGCCTCCTCGGTTGACATAGAAAGGCACCCCTCCATCCCTCAGTTCTTCCTCTCCTTCATCCTCCTGCTCCTCGTCTCTTTCTTGCACGTCCGCAGCTGCGCTCAGCATCCCCTCCTCCCGGAGCCCGGAGACGGGTCCAGCCAGGCGCGCACGGCCACCACGCCTCGGACCTCCTTTCTTTTTCTTTTTCTTTTTCTTTTTTATTACTCCTGCAGGTTACTGTGCTCGCAGATTTAGCTCGGATCCCCGAACGGATGGCCAACACAGCAGCCACGGCAGAAGCAAGCAATGATAGCGGGATTACCGATAATTTCGCCCGTGTGGGGTCAAGGCTGCTGGAGATGCTTCACCAATTTCACAGGCAATTTTAAAAAAAATTTAAAAAAAACTTTGTCAAATTCAGCCTTGATGAGAGTATATGGCTCTTTGGTTAATTAGGAAAGGCCATTTAACCGTCACTGATTAATTTGCATGGATGGGTGCTCATTTTAAGACAACGAGGTAAAAGTTAATCAGCAAGCCGAGGCTACAATTAGTCCGTTAGCTGGATGGCTGCAGATCAAGTGTTAAAGGGAGCCGTTCCCAGTACCGTTAGAGGTCATTCACAGCACAACTACCCAGAAAATCACGGCTCCTGTGGCCCAATTCCGTCTCTTTGAAACAATGGAAAGGATTTCCCTTCAAGTCACGCTGTTTTTCATCCGTGAAGATGCTCCGGTCCGGTTCATTATCTGAGGCTTGGATTCGAGTCTATAAAGAACCACTCCGACACTCCCAGACCTCCCGCCCACTGCGCATGCGCAGTTCTGGGCGGCTCGATCGTGCTGGGTGCCGCGTTCAGGTGCAGTCGGAAATGGACGCATCTCTATTCGCGTTTCTTTCGCCGGATGTTTGTCCTGTATTTCATTTAATTTTCAGGATTTTCAAAGAATTCATGCGCGAAAATTCTAAAAGTGCAGATAACATTGTAGACACTGCTTCAGGTTTTTATAGAGCACTTAATAGACAAATATTACATTATCACTTCTCAGGAATGCTATGCAATGTCTGCATTAATCTGTCTGAAAACAAAGTAATTCAAAAAGTTATAAAGAGATTTTAGAAACAAGACTTTGCAAAGACTTTGCATTAATTGCCACAATCTATTTATTCTTTCATCAAATCATTAAATGATTACACAATTAATCATAAATGTGAAATTTGTCTGAAGTCAAAACAAACTTGACGGCAAACGCATACAAAAACAAATAAACAAAAAATGTAAGATTATTTACAGGTCTGTCATTCTCCCAGTTACGTTAAAACCTTGGGGCACCATAGTCATCAGGCATCCGCTCAATATTATACCTAAACAGGAAAACAGCATAGATGAGCACACAGTAGCAACCAGTTCCTCTTTATGAAACAGGAAAATGCAACCATGCATCTAACGCTTGATGGAGAGCAGTGTTACCTGTGGTTAGAGATGTACATGATGGGAACCCCTGGGATCTTTCTGACTCTTCTCTTCAGATCTCTGTCTACAGTGGCCAGAATGTAACACTTGTGCTGTGGAAACAGATTTATTTTAGTTGTGCATAACGTACGCATCACCCACAGCTGAAAAGGCGACATCATAGGAAATATCACTGGGGGAAAAAAACAGTTAGCGTTCAACCCTGATGTAATGAAATGTGCAATGTACCTGTGTAACCCTCTGGACTAAACAGTCATCGGCATATGTTCCTTTGTGTGTGCACGGAAGGCGCTCAAACCTTGGATCTTTGGCTATCCTGTGGGTTCATTTTTTAAAGTCAAAAAACAAACCAAAAATCACCCCCCCCACACACACACACATTATAATGATTTGCTTTTACCTTAGTGCAACCCTGTACTTCATTCCAAGCTTTTCAATCTCAGCCATTACACAGTCTGTGATATAGGGAATACCTGCATGGAATGAAATTGAATAAACATTTGTAGTGGTGTGTATTGGTATAAACAGGTTAGCCACAATATTACTTACATTTTGCATACAGACAATCCATCATAGACTGAACAATGTCCAGTTTGGCCTTGATAGAGAAATTGATAAAATTGGTGTCAATCAGGATGTGATACGGTGGTCCGAGCTGAGTATTGTACTGGAAAAACAGGCATGATGGGTATTTTGACCTGCATAAAAGAAACATCATGGTAAAATGTTCATATAATACACAAAGTCTCATTTCACATATTTTTTTTGCCAGCCTACACTTCTCTCTCCTTTAGGGCAGAGGGATCTTTCTTCTTTTTCTCCTTTGCCTTTGCTCGGTCTTTCTCTTTTCTGTTAAATAATAAATAAAAATGTTTTAAGTACTGGCTTGTTTGTGAAACATCATAAGTTAGATTGCAGTTACTTACAGTCTTTGGTCTTTTAGACTAATCATTCTCTTCATTGCAGCAAACTTCTTTGTTTTTTGCTTTCCCTGCATTCAAATGTAAAAAACACAGCCATGTTTAACAATTCAGAAATGACAACCATAGCTCTGCAGTGTTATGGAATGTCTAACCTATGTAAACCAACATCTAAAGTTTTGGCAAATTAGAAAAGCCATTTTTTTCATTAGAATGTCTTGACCGAGGCTAAATACGGTAATATTTCTACTCTATGTGCTCTCCACTACTAAGGACAGATCGTTTTACGGCTAGCTAACGGCTAAGAAGCTAGACTAAAACATCTTCAGTGTCACATCTCTAACAATATTATGACAAAGTAACAAAACCTAAAGTAAAAACAGTTTTTGGGGCAGCCATTGTTTTTATAAGAGCCAAAAATCACCAACCATGCTGTAAATCTGAGAGAATAGATTAAAACAAGTCGATTGCGAGTATCTCCTTCCCCTCGTGTATCGACGCCTTTACGTGTGACGTAATCAAAAGTCGACGCGTTTCTACGCATTTCCTTTTGATGCCTAATGCCCAACATACAAAGGTACATTGTATTTTCTAGCATACATTTGTGATTTTATCTTGTAATTCTTCTTTTGGACTACAGCCTTCATGCTAGCCGTGTTTTGTCGACTTATGGCGACGTGCAGGTCGATATTCCTAATGTTGTCAAACAGCATCTGGGAAAACGCTGACAGTGTTGGCTAATTTGGCTAACATTAGCTTTGTTTTGTCGTTAGCATTGTTGCGGATATGCCATTGCACCAGTTTGTCAGTGGGATACAGTTAACATTAGCTTCCACCTTTACTTTGCGGTTTTAATGTCAACAGAAAATGCGTAGATGTTCATTAGCGCAATGATTTGGTCCCGCTGTGTTCATTTCGAATATCTGTCGGGTTAATTTACCTGAAGATAATTAACTTGATGTGTTTGATTATTCGCTTTATTGCTTTCTGTGCTAACGAAAATGATTTCCTTTCAGCGATGTCTTGACACAAAACAGACGTGGGAGAGTTTTATGAGTCAGTACATTTAGTAAACGCAAGTTCTTACATATTTTAGTGTGTGGTAGTTAGATGTCATTTTAGTCCTCCATCTTTCGACGCTTCTCCAGTGTGTCGCTAAATTATTAACGCCTTCTCTGCAGATCAGCTTTTTGTGAGGCTGTGAGGTTTTATTATTTCCTATTATCTCTGAAGAGAAGGTTTTTCCATGCTTTTACCCCGTTTAGGGAAATTGACCATTCCCCTGGTGAGAGCCAGTTTTCCTCTAAGGACAGAAGAAAATGAGTTAAAGCTGAAAGGTGGTCAGATGGACCGCCGCTTCTTCTTGACCTTCTTCTTCTGCTCAGTGTCGTGGATCCTCTTCTGGGAAGTAAGGTGGAAGAAGGGAAAAGAAATTCAGATTGAGGAATGGCTCCAAGGACATAGCCTCTCTCAATACACACACCTATTTGAAGGTGAGTAGGATATGAATATGGTGTGTCAGGATTATTTAGCCACTGGGTAAACAAACTGTAGTTTCAGGCATCTGCTGTCACACAGATACAAGACAGGTTATTCTTCCTTAGGCTTGTCTGCTTTGGAGGTTTTTACAACCGTGCTTCGCCACATTTTTAGAGCCTTTTTGTTTAAATATTAGAGATAAACGTATTTCCAAAATTGGCTTCAAGAGATGTAAAAAAAAAAAGCTGGTTTGGTCAGTGTCCTTTTATCTTTGTACGAAGAATATAGATCTTTATTAGAAAGTTGCTTTAGACATAAATTTTGTTCAGACAGAAGCTAATTTGTTGGCAGATTTTTCTCGGGATTGCTGATTTTTGTTCCTTTAAAATTGCCGGCCATGTGTCCCCCAGATGTGCAGACCCTGGAGGAACTGAGTCTGAGTGTACTGAGTCGTCTGGAAGAGGTGGTGAAGGAACAGCAGCGCTGGGGGGAAATCGCAAAGGCTCACATCCAGCTGCTCAGAGACTTTGCACTTCAGGAGTGGCTTTGCTCCCAGAACCTGGAGCACTTCTACCATATGTAAGAAGAATAGTTTCACCAAAGAATTCTACCAGTGCATCTGTTTTCTCAGGGTCTTGACTTGTTTACATTATAGTCAAGCTGTCCCAGACAGGGTGGAGGTATGTCCACTGGAGGGCACTCTGTCCAACCGTGGCTCACCCAGAGCTGCTTCTGCAGCATTTCACAGGCTCTTCGCTCTAAAAATCTTCCTTTAGTTGGCACTAGACTAGTTTAGTTTTTATGTACACTAAGCTTTCTTTATTAATGCGATCGAAAGTAGCCACCAGGTAAAATCTTGCATCTGTATTTTAATTTTTAATTCATTTGAGAAAATGTTAAGGCTATATGTAAACGTCAGATGCATTTTCCATTCAGCTAGATTCATGTCCAGTGTTTTGAGTTCATTGTGTACATTTCTACAGGCTGAGGCTTTATATCAGTGGCTTTATTTTTGGGGTTGAATTTTACACAACTATATACTGTACATCTGATGGTTTTTGTAACAAATAGTGTGTAAATTTAGAATCATGATGTGTTAAAATGATTACCTAATAATAGCCCATGCCTCTGTGGTTAAAATATGAAGCGTTTCTCGCTAAGAATGGTCAAATCCTTTTGTCTGCTGTGCTCATTTGCAGTCTTCACACTGATCTTTGAAAGAGTACAGGTGAGGTTTTCAGTCAGACCCTGACGCGCCTCCTCCTGTAAACATAGGTAACGGGTTTGGCTGATAAGGCTTACTTGTTTCAAAGGAATAATGTTTATTTTGTACGTGGGCCAACTCGTTGTGCGCAGTTCTCTTTGCACATTGTAAAATGTAGGTGGAGCAGTCACATTGCTATAGGGGAACCTTTGTATAGAGAGTGTAAAACGTTACTGCACACCTTTGATTGACCTCCTGCAATTGTTGTGTATTCTCCTGCAGACTGAAGAGCTTGGGTTGTGAAAACCTGGATGATCTGTCTCAGTTTGACAGTCAGCTGCAGCTGTCTCTAGCTGCCTGGGGTTACTACTACGAAGACTACATAAGGCTGTCCACGGGCATCAGGATCCTCCAGACCACTAGGGGGACGCGTGGCCAGGACTACGAGATCCAGCTGGTGCACAACCTCGCTGAGCGCCGTCTGAATGAGAAGTGGTCTCTTGGTAAGTACCCGATTCCTTTCTTTCTTATATCAGAAAAGTTTTTTTATTATTTTAGATCACCTCATTCTTATAATGGGCACACAGGGCAATTTATTTCTGCATTCAATCTGTCGGCCATTTGAATTAAGCTCATATCAGTTTTACGATCATCTAACAATCATTGGCTTCTCCTCCAGCTGGTGCTCTCATATTTGGCTGTACTGTGGCGCTGTGCTTTTTGATAAGGGACCTCATGTTTTACGTGATTGGTAAGTGAGTTATAAAAGTTGGAAAAGATAAATGTTAAAATTGGATGTTTTTCTTTTAAGCTGATTACTGTCTATTCTTTTCTAGACAGAAAAACATCTGTCCGATGTTTAACTGTATTGTATTTTTCAGTTAGCGGCTGAGTGCTTTTAAATTCAGTAGCATAGCATTTATCTAACAGCAGAAATATTTGTTATAAAATACCAATTACATTAGGAATCACAAACCAAACTAAATCCTCCTGGTCTTCCCCACATGCTTTGTGCTTGTTGCAGGTGGAATTACTGTTTCCATCATAGCGTTTGTCTTCACCATCAAGTTCCTCTGTGAGCTTGCAGCGAGGGTTGTCAGCTTCCTGCAGAATGAGGACCCAGGCCGACGCGGTGACCGCAGCATCTACGACTATGTCCGGGGCAACTACCTTGACCCACGTTCCTGCAAGGTGTCGTGGGACTGGAAGGAGCCGCAGGAGGTGGGGCAGACCATGAGCTTCAGAGTCCAGGTTAGGATCCACCATAGTTGCTCACGACCTTAATTCAACCCAGATCTCTGTATTAACATTTGTTAAAGTACACTTTTCTCCTGTCTTCTCAGCTGTTCTACAAGAATGGCCAACCTTTTCCAGCCCATCGACCTGTGGGGCTGAGGGTCAACATCACCCACATTGAACTGGCTCTGGACATTCCCGTGACACAGGAAGTCCTTCAGGAACCAGAGTCCAATGTAGTCAAAGTAGCCTTCACGGTGCGCAAGGCTGGACGCTATGAGGTTGCCGTGAAGCTGGGTGGTCTCAATGTGGCTTACAGCCCCTACTATAAGATATTTCAGCCAGGTAACACATCCCAAACACATCTGTGTGATGGCTAATGTGTATTTTAGTGTAGATATTGGTGCGATGAGTATGTGTGACTTGACTGTTGTTTCCGGATCGTTTGCTTCGTTTCTTTCAGTGCACGTGTTGATCAAAAACAAAAACCCATAGATAGCCTTACCATTTTCTCTACCGTTGGGTTCTTAAGTAATGGGGCAGCAGCACACGCAGCATCCATGTACACTCAGT
This sequence comes from Tetraodon nigroviridis, assembly GCA_000180735.1. Classification (NCBI taxonomy): domain Eukaryota; kingdom Metazoa; phylum Chordata; class Actinopteri; order Tetraodontiformes; family Tetraodontidae; genus Tetraodon; species Tetraodon nigroviridis. The sequence continues at coordinate 4,207,217 of CAAE01015019.1, forward strand.
AAGGCAGCGAACCATTTTCCATTATCTGTCGTATTGGAATTTGGTGATGGATGGCTGCAGCTGTAAAAGGGCCCAGCATTGCTCTTTATTCTTGTGGTGCCAATTTCAGAGTCATTAGCTTCACAATAGCGAGCCGGGTTTTTTCTTATTTCCACATTTGTGAGCTGGAACTCATTTTGCCTTTCCCATTTCTCCCAGCTGGGCACCATGGATGACGATAGCGTGGATGAGTTTTACAGTAAGTCGGTTTCACTCAACAAGCAGCAGTGCCAGGTTTTGCTGAGGCTGACGCTGAGAAGGACGGGCTGTTTCAGGGCTCGCATCTCCTACAAGGACCAACCGCTCAGCAATGGCGAATTCGACATTATTGTTCTCAATGGTGAGCAGAGCAGCCATACTTCAGACAGATGTGCTACTACGGAAGAAACAGTTGCAAGATTCGTAGGTTTGTTTTAGTTCCAAGCCCAAAACTAATGTGTTCTTGCATATTTCAGAGAATGAGAAGGCCTGTGTGGAGAAGAACGTGTCCACCCCGGGCATTAGCATCTACTTTGAGGCTTACCTTTACAGCAGTGGGAACTACAGCAGTTCGTCGTGGCAGTTACCGGCCTCCTCGCTGTTAGCTCCTCAGAGGAGGCCTTCTATGGGAGAAGAGGAAGATGAGCATGACTCTCCTGTGGAGGGGCAGCCTGAGAAGGTCAAGAAACCAAAAAAGGTTTATTGTTACATATCGCCAAAGGTAAGCAGTCTTCTTATGCTACATTTGCACCAATACTTGGGTGCAACATAAAAGCATTACCACATTTTTCTCTTATATAGCAACTATCTGTGAAGGAGTTCTACCTGAAAATTATTCCATGGCGCCTTTTCACCTTTCGAGTGTGTCCAGGAACTAAGGTGAGCGGCAAACTTTAAAGCCCAGCCCATGTTTGTTTTTAGTAGATACGGTGTAACTCCCTGGTCCTTCTTCAGTTCACCTATTGTGGTCCTGACCCAGTTCACAAGTACCTAACGTTAGTGGTGGATGATGGGATACAGCCTCCAGTGGAGCTTAGCTGCAAAGACAGAAACATCATGGCTGCCACTTTCATCCGTTTCCTGCACAAGAACATTGGTCGGTCTCAGTCTGACACAAACACAGTTACATTTGCTTGTATTTGTTGACGACTGCCTTGTGTGTGGGTGGGCCTTAGCGATAATATGATGTCGTTTTTCGTAGGCGGCTCTGAAACCTTCCAGGACAAGGTGAACTTCTTTCAACGTGAACTCAGGCACATCCACTCCAAGAAACCTCGCACCAAGACCTGCCTAAAAATCACTCGGCATTCAATTCTAGATTCAGTGAGTGCTGCTTATCTGACCTATTCAAGCTTACATCCACACAAATGCAGCTTATCGGTGGTATTTATTTCCTGTAGTCCTTGAAGGCCACGCGGAACTTCTCTGTGTCTGACTGGAGCAAGAACTTCGAAGTTGTGTTTCAGGATGAAGAAGGTGAAGAGAACTTTCAAATATCACTTGTTTGATCCCGAGTGGGAGTTTTACAAGAGGTGTAATCTTGAGGTTTTTCTGTAGCACTGGACTGGGGAGGCCCCCGACGGGAGTGGTTTGAGCTGATTTGTAAGACCCTTTTCGATACCTCCAATCAGCTCTTCACTCGGTTCAGCGACAACAACCAGGGCCTTGTAAGTCAGCCATTCAGCCATTCTTTTTTTTTTTTTTTTTAACCTTTTTGTTGCTTAAATGAAGTTTCCCCACTTTTTTCCTTTCTTAGGTGCACCCCAATGCCGATCGGCCAGCCCACCTGCGGCTGAAAATGTATGAGTTTGCTGGGCGGATCGTTGGGAAGTGCCTGTTTGAGTCGGCTCTGGGTGGTGCCTACAAACAGCTGGTCCGAGCTCGCTTCACTCGGTCCTTCTTGGCCCAGATCATTGGCCTTAGGATGAACTACAAGGTAGGAAAAAGCAACTCCGGTTATGTTTTGATTGTTTACGCTCTGCTGTCAGCCGCTCTGTCTCATCACTTTAACATTCCACACGAGGCCAACCGCTGAGGACAGTCCTGCCCAATCGACCTCTTTGTCCTCCCACTCAGAAGATAAAGCTCATGTTTATTTAACAACATCATCTTTGTGTGTTTTCATTTTGTTTTTCACAGTACTTTGAGACGGATGACCAGGAGTTCTATAAAACTAAAGTCTGCTTCATCTTAAACAATGACGTGAGTGAAATGGACCTGGTGTTTGCTGAGGAGAAGTACAGCAAATCAGGACAGCTGGAGAAGGTGAGGCAATGCTTTGGAAAGAAAATTTTATTTATTTTTTTTTTATTGCTGATGTAATTTCACAAGTGATGGGAGCAATAATCCAAACAAAAGAAACCATATTGTTGTTTGGCATGAAACACAACAGTGCTCTTTTTTTTTTTCTTTAAAGAGTGGGAGTGCTGTGTTTATATAGCCAAGTCTAAACGGTTTGGACCATAAAATGGTCTTTATCTTTTTGCCTGTATACTGCACCAGGGTGGACTGGAAATAGTTAAAGTGAGACTGAAGTGTAACCTTTCACTTTTAATTTGTTGTACAGAAATGTGGTGTTTACAGTTTGCTTCACTTTTCACAAATCAAACCGATTCAAACTATAACAGTAGTTTTAAATTATTGGACTAAACTCCCATAAAGATGACTGAACACTTCTCCCAAGAGAGGTGCGGTCAGGTCTTTGCTTCAGGTTTGTGGATCTTTCTCCTTTTTGACACTGTGAGGCAAAATAATGAAGCCTTGTCACCCTCGTGTGCCTGAAGTTGTAGTCGGGTGTGTTTTGATGGCTTCAGTGTTTCAGCTGTTACTGGCAAGTGCACTACAAGGCTGACAATAAACGCCTCTGCCATTCCCAAATATCGAAGTTTACAGCGATTTAAACTTCAAAGTAGTCTTCCCGCTCTCATTCCTGCGCCATGTGCTTTAATGCAGGTGGTGGAATTGATATCTGGCGGTGCCCAGATTGCCGTTACCAATGAAAACAAGATGCATTATCTCAACCTGCTGGCACAGTACAGACTGGCCACCCAGGTGAGGGATGAAGTGGAACACTTCCTGAAAGTAAGGAGTCCCCCTCACACAGGCGATGGCATCGGGGAGCTCCAGCATGCGTGCATTAAACCAAACTCCCTGAACGCTTGCAGGCTTGAATGAACTGGTTCCAGAAAACCTGCTCGCCATATTTGATGAGAACGAGTTGGAGGTATGTGTGATGTTCATAATGAAAGTCTGTTGCTAGGTAAAGAGACCCTTGGGAATTCTGCGTTTTCTTCTCCTTCTAACCTCTTCAGCTCTTGATGTGCGGCACCGGAGATATAAATGTGCAGGACTTCAAGGCCCATGCAGTGATTGTCGGGGGATCGTGGCACTTTAGGGAGAAAGTAAGTCACAGGTTTTTTGGGGGTTTTTTTGCCTTGTTTTTTCGTAACCGGGATGTTTATGCGTGTTTATCTTGGGTTGCTACAGGTGATGAAGTGGTTCTGGGCCGTGGTGTCCAGCTTCACCCAGGAGGAGCTAGCTCGCCTGCTGCAGTTCACCACAGGCTCCTCTCAGCTGCCCCCGGGGGGATTTAACACCCTCTGTCCCTCCTTCCAGATCATCGCTGCGCCCACACACAGCACGCTGCCCACCGCACACACGTGGTCAGTAGGAAAACACAGGCTGATGTATTGATCCGATCAGGCGTGGTGTGTCGGACATATCAGGTCACAGTTTTAATATTTCCCACGGAAACATCAATTTGATGGATGAGCTGAAATGTTTTACTGATTTGACGAAATGTTTTCATGGTTTTCATGTTGGTTTGTTATTTATTTTCAGTTCATGCTTAATTTTACCTGAAGGGTCATCATTTCTCAAAATTCAAGGTCAAAATAAGTTCCATGCAGCGTGTCATTTCTCATGACTTTAGATCGCAGCATCTGTTCTGAGAGATTTTAAACATCATAAATCACCACAATTTAAACATAAAACTTACTAATGACAAGTTGCACCTGGCTGTAATAATATTTACGGTACCTTTGTCAGCTTCCGTTAAAAAAACCTCAAGTCAAAATTACAGGAAGGTTTAAGGTCCGTACTACTCCTATGCTGTTACATCCGTCATTGTCTGTTAACCATCATTGAAACTTATTTAGGATAAAACAACAGCATTCAACATCACCAAATATAAATTAGTCACAAAATTGCTATTGGGCTGAGAACACAGTGGGCCTTCAGAACACTTGGATGGCACCACAGGAGCAGGATGGAGGCACTTTCTGTGTTGAATGTTGGAAGAGCTCTACTTGAGTTGAGGATTTGGCTGGAACTCTGTTTACATCTGGAACCGCTCAAGTCGTTCGCTGGCTTCACCTGAGAGCAGCAAACTAAACCAAACCTTTTTTTAATTAAACACGATTCAAGCACCCACCGTCACTTCTGAATGTTAGAACTTGATACGTTTTTTTAAAAATACTGAAATTGGCATAGTTGAAAGTGTGTTATTTCTGTGCAGGTGACAGTTGTAATCTGAATGCAGCAGATAATCATCATAATGAAAGTAAACTCTCTGTTTTCCAGTTTTAACCAGCTGTGCCTCCCAACATATGACTCGTATGAGGAGCTGCACAAGATGCTGAAACTGGCCATCAGCGAGGGCAGCGAGGGCTTCGGCATGCTTTGACCCTCCCCTCTGTCCAGGAGGACAGTCTGGGCCGTGTTTCCCTGCGTTCAGTGAGAACGGCGACTGCAGGACTCGCTAAAGCGCTAAACCTGATCTCTCCCTGGAAGAGAGGGTCACATCAGCGTGAAAACAGGACTGGGTTTAGGTCCACCGTATGTACATTAAATATCTCACTTTTTAGTCAAAGAAACAAACCGCTGGAAAATGGGAGGTTTGTTTCAGCTAACTTGGTTCACCTAATGCTAAAGTGTGCTTAGATTTGTATGTTTGGCGGACACAAAGTCGTGACACTAGAGCTGAAGTAGTATAGCCGGAGTATTATTCTTTAGCTGCTTTTTTTTCACGTTTTGCAAGTTGAGGAACATTTAAGTGCAACAACCCGCATGCGGTGTGGGTTACAACGCATCTACAGCACTTTTGGCCTTAATCGATCAGGGACTGTTGTGTGTGTGTGTATGTAAATATATAATATCACTGATTCCAACACACCTACAGAGTCGTGTGTGTGTGTGGATCCTGTTTTGAGTTGATTTTCAGGAAGGGACACCTGGGCTGTTGCTGGATTGAGAGAGAGGTTCCCCCCACACCCCCAATATGTTTTTAAGAAGCCAAGTAATTTCTATTGTTTATACGTTTTTAACTTGTGTCATAAGATAAAATTTGTGTTTTTCAGTCCTTATATTTAAACTGTTTTTCGACCTGCCTTAATGATCTCCTTTCCTTCCGACTGCATCCAGACAGGTCAACAGCTGGGTCACGGAGGAGGCCTGTGAGTGTTGCTTGGATTTTGAGGGACAAACGTTGTGATGTGGAAGCAGTCTGCTGTTTTCTTATTTATTTGCTCTTTCACAGGTTTACCTCAAAATCTGTTTCTGCACCCACTGATGCAAGCATGCGTGCATCCCACTGTCCAACCTTGTTTCTCTAAGGTGCAGCATTCTAGCGATATTTATGTCCATCATTTCACATGACAGTCTGATATGCTAGACAGTGTCGATACCCAGATGTGTGTTGTTAGGCTGTTTTTAGGTTTGCCTGTTCTCTAACGCTGGGGTGCACACAGCCAGGCGCCGTGTGCAGAGTTTGAGGTTTAGACTAAAGAACAAAAGTAAAACCTTCAGGGATAATTGTGCCCAAAAGGTTCTTAATGTGTGTATGACCGTCTTCTCGCACATGCACACACACACACGCACACTCTGATTGCAGCTTTACTCCCCGCAATATTCCCTCAGAAGTGGAAATGTTACGGAGACGACGGTGAATGATTCATTGCATTCCATTCATGCGCTTTCCCTTTCAGTGTTAGAGGGAGTTTGGGTCGTGCAATGCTAAGCTGTTTTCCGGGGAAGAGAGCCTGCTACCGCTGCTTCCGTTTCACCACACCTCTCCGTTCAGCGCTGGCAATGGCTGACAGCAGTCGTTCAAGCATTAGTGTTAGTTCTTCCATTAGCTGTGATCTTTATCAGAACTTTTGTTGTTTTTTTTTTCAAGTTTTGCTTCATAGGTTTCTGTGTTCTATGTCCAGTTCAGTTCTGGGTTCGATGAAGTTGAGTGTGACTTTTAACCCTGTAGATATTGTGAAATATTGACCTATGACCTTAAAGCTGGGGTACTTTTTTGTTTTCTTTTTTAAATGCTGATGAATGTTTGAGATTCGCCCTTTGTTTATGGGAATAAAAACAGTTAATGATCAATTGTTCCTTATCTCATGAACATGTTTTGTATGGTAGACAGATGGATCCCTCAGGGCACATTAACAGTGACACGCCTGGATTTTCTAAACTGTTAAATGATGGGACCAAAGGCACTTTTGGTGAAGTTGGTAACAAAAATGTCTGTACTGATGGCTGCTTTCCTGGACCCCTGAGTGAGACCTGTAGAGTTTGTTTTTCACCTTCACAATGGACAGACAAGGTCGGCATAAACCCATCATTATTCCTGTGTCCTGGCAACAAGGTGCGTGTTCCGTACACAAGGGGGCAGTGTCTCTTCACGTGACATTAAAAGGTTTCCACTGCAGTTGTTTTTCAGAAACTTTCAGTGATGGATGTCCTTAATTTTGATTGTCCACATTTCTTCAGCCTACGAAAGCGACTTGTGCTTCATCACCAGGAAGTCGGTCCAGACTGTCTGCTTCCACCCGTTGGAGGGCAGATGAGATCAACCGATAAATGTAAAAACCTACTTTAAAATTGCTTGTCTCGAATGTTTACAGGCACACCCACATGTTCCTGGCTTGTTCTCAAACCCTGCCGGACGCCAGGAGAGCGTGCAAAGGTGCAACTGGGAGGGAGGAGTTTAATATTCCAGCACAGACTGCTGCCACTGTCTCCAGTCCAGCGTCCCAGAGTCCCTCTCGTGTCTCCAACTACAAAGTGCAACACTGAGGCTTTTCACAGGTTCCTACAGACATCATAACCGCCCAGACCAGCCTCCCTCCCTCCACTGGCAGCCTGTCCGTTTTAGTAATGATTTCAACTTTTTACAGATCACTTTTAAAGCATGTCTGGGTCTGGCTCCAGGTTACATAACAAAGCTGATCTTAATGGCGCCAGCCGGCATCCTGTGATCCGCGGATGAGGTCCCTCTGGTTGGTCCAATGTCCAGGCTGAAGGCTGAAGGTGATTGAGCCTTGGCATGAGGACCTAAGAGAACACTGCAAGGTCAGTGGCTTGGTTTGCTTATTAGTATTGATTTGTGTGATTCACACCATTTGATGCTCCACGGTCTGTTTTGTTAAGCCCTAAACTGCTGCTCGGGGACAGTCATACCTCATGTTGATGCATCTTTGTAAATTGTGATGAAAGCAACATCAGGGAAAACATCCCATTTCCTGTTACTGTGATGTTGCGTAAACGTCTCCAGACGTGACCAAACCTTGGCACCGAGGCTTCTTTCTGCAACAGATCCAAGCCTGGTTTTCGGGCAGCTCTCCGCCGCCGACGGATCTCCATAATTGAAAATCCAGTTTCTCATTTCCCTGTGCCTCTGAAGATGTCCGATAGTTTCTGTGATCAGACGGTTGTCTGCAGCCACTGATTTTCACAGGGCAGACACCACAAGCGTGGCGTGCCTGGAGCGCTCGGAGCACGGCCGCTCTCCCGCTGTCCTGCAGAACAGCTGCTGGGCTGTCTGCTTTCCATTGTAGCATGCAGGAGCTCATTAGCATCACCACTGAATGCCAGTGATTAACTGCCAACTGGATGGGCCGCAGGTATTCATCATCTGTTATGATTGGGCCTGTTTAGAGGCCAATCTTAATCAGCGATGCTGAGACACGGCAGTATCACTGGACCTCGGATCCTCTCAGAGCATTTTAATGGGGCTTCAGATGCTGAGGAGAACCTCGAGCCTCATTGTAAGGGAGTGTAGGGGGGAAAAAAGAAAAAAAGAAGAGTCCAAAACAACCAAAATGAATTAAAAAAAGACTCTCAAAACTTCATGGTACAGAATTTATGGTCTGAGGTTCTGCCTCATCAAGTCTCCATTGGCTCTAATTATGGTTAAGCACTATTTGAAACGTGTCAGCAATAAGTGCACATAAGACTGATGAGAAGAGTCTGGCAGCTGCATGCAGCAGAGGAATGTATATGGGATGTTTGTGCTGATTAAAGAGGCTTGTTGTGCTGACCGTCTCGCATAATCCCCGTTGCTCCAGTCCTCCGATGGAAGTGTGCAGACTCTGGTCTCAACGCTCATGCTGGGCAGCGGGGAGCTGAGCAATGTGTATGAGATGGAGGGGGAAAAAAATTCCTGCATCGGAAATGTGTTCCAAGAGTGCTCATGCACACAGCCGAGGTGAAAGAGGAGCGGATCAGAGCCACAAGCCTTCCCTGCTAATGTGGAGAATAAAGCAGGAATTGTTTGAGGTTTTCACTCCCCGTTTAAAGGCTGCTCTAAGACAAGCCTCCTCTGCTCGCCTCGACATCTTTCTGCAAACTGTGAGATTCTGCTTGACTTCCTGTTTACAGTAGCGTCAGAATGTCTAAATCTGTCAGATTAAATAACAAAGTGTTCCAGGAATCCCCTCGTATCCTGGCCAAAGTTACATGAAGCATATTTAAGGAAGGAAAAAAAGGAAACTATATCTGGTTAAATTGAATTTAAACATGCACACGTGTTACATAAATGTTAGTGGGGACAGTCAGGGCCGATGTAGATGGCTGTTGACGGATTCCTGTGTTGGCTGCCATGAAGCAAACCCATAGAGGGGCCTGCGATGCGGCACAGTTCTGGCCCAGCTAATGAAGTCACACACACCCTCTCTGCTGGCTGGATAATGGACCCAAACTGGATTTTGCCACCCAGAAAGATTTGAAATGTGCCAGCGTCCGGTTGGCACAGAGCAGTAATGAGAATAACTCTGGGTTTCTTGCTGCAAACCGGCCAGTTTGTAAAGAACCACAGGCTTCTGCTTTGACGCCAAACTCTGAAACTGGCCCCGCTCTGCTCACAAGGAGACACAACCGGCCGAACCAGCTACTACAAAAACAGACATTTTTCTAAAGATTTTATTTATTTATTTTTTTAAATGAATGAGAACCTAACTGGACACCAGTCTTTGGTGAATACAACAGGTTCGGTATTCTTAAAAGCAATAAAATAAGTTATATCAAGGCTTACAAGACAAGTTCAACAAACCAAAGCAGCCTTCAGATGTGATTTTTGCACGCTTGTGCTGCTGGACAGAAGAAAGTCAAAGGAAAACCCTTCTCAAACTTTTTGAATATTATCATAGTCAGGGCTGGAACCCAGCTGAAGCAACTTTAGTGTTGTTTTCATTTTTATTAGATTCAGAAAAAGGATTAAACATTCTAACAATCAGACCCAACTGCTGTTATGTCTGGCTCACAGGAATGGACCAAATGACAGAAGGAGACTACCCGGGCTGTTTTTCTCCAGGCGTGATGTACCCTTCCAGGGCCTGAATCTCAAGGCTTCACTGTGAGTAAGCAAAAGGAAATAAAGATTGTTATTCATTTTACATTCCCGCTTCCCTGCAGCAGCGTATCTCACCACGGAGCTTCGGGATCAGAGAGGAACTGATTCGTTAATGCTTTCCCCATTTTGGGGAATGATGTGTTGAATGACATCTGCGGCTGTGTGACAATAGTAGCAACATCTGGCTGCCGCGCGTGTTCCCCTGGTGTGTGTACCGACCAGGAAGGACCGGCCGGCTTAGGGAAGGTTTGCAGTCAGCATCAGGGGAAGTGTTAGTACTGGCTCCAAAAATCAGCCTGAACGGAACATGATGTAACTCACACAGGCGCCTCTGGTTTCTCTGTGAGCACTGCCGGTCACGGAACCAGTCCCCCTTTGCTTGAGAGTGTGAGCTGATCACGAGGATGCAGTCCAGAAGACTTTAAAGACTGTGTACAAGAAGGTGTGTGAGAGAGGCCAGGGACCCGACTAGACTTTATTCTGGGTGTGAGCGATGAAAGAACTTGTCTGTATGTTTTTCTTATCACGGTGACTGGTTGAGACTGGGATCTGTGGCAAAAGCCCCGTGGAGGGTCCCCACACCGCGTGCCTGGAAAACCAGTCGGCAACACGCAAATGAGGCAGTACTCCCTGTGAAATATGGGCGAGCAAAGACTTTTGTGTTTTCATGGCTTCAAGACATGACTTCACAAATTAGTTTACATTCTAGCAACTATGAGTCATTCTCTTTGAGTGATCTGACAGAGCCAGATAGTGTTTCACGCTGTAAACAAGAGGAGTTCACTTGTGGCCTCAGTAAGCGATCATTCAAAGGCTCACGCGGAGCTAACCAAACAAAGAATGCACTTGGTTTGCAGCAGACGCGAGAACAGAGCACGGTAGAGGTCCAAGCGGAGGAGGCTTTGTTGATGTGAAATTCCTGCATGAGGTCATAAAAAAAAGAAGAAACATATTTCTTCTCAGACATGATGAGGCTGATTTGTTTTTTGAGCTCAGATAAAAGCAGAGAAGGTCAGATTGTGACTGTCCAGCGTAGAAAATATTTATATTTCTTTATCTTCTGCCATTATATCATCATTATAATGTGATCCGAGTGGATGTTAGGACGTTGCATTGTCCATTTTTGTCTTTAATTATTTTCCGGCTTATTCTTCAAACCTAAAAAAACGTCCCACAAAGCTGCAAATAACAAGAGGGTTGGCGGCAAAACGTTCTGTGAAGGAGATAAGAGAGCAAAAGAATCTGAACGGCGCTACCGACCCACCATCAATCCTCCAGAAAATGACATTAACATTCCTAATTGTGTGTGGGCTGTGCGATTTGCACTCCTGTTCTCTTTGAATTTATTTCCTGTCAGAGCTGCTTCTTTGGTGCTTTTATATAATATTGTCCAAACAGAGACTAAAGCAGCCCAAGAAAAATACTCCCCAGTCCCCCTGAAATGTAAAGAATATGCCCGTTTGTGGAATAAATCCACTGAAGACAGTATAAACAACAAAGGAACAAAATTTGGTTTGTTGGAGCTAAACTCTGGTAGCTCTGAGCTAACGTTAGCTCGCAAACACTGAACTTTCTTTGTAGTTGAGGCCTCACAAATCTTTGGAACTCTCCTCTCCGGGCTGCAGTCGTAACTCTGAAGGCCGAGGTCTTCCCACCGTGTTCCAACAGCTCCACCAGCAACTGTGCCTTGGGTCGGTCTTTCAGCGCCCGTGATTTGTGATCTTGTTGCAGTCGTTAGAGAATGTAATGGCCAGATTTATGCCGCAAAGTAAACATTCCCGTCAGTGAGGAATATGCCCCAGAAGGACATGGGCTGTACGCTTTTGTGCGAAGACGCGTACTCGGGGTTGTCAAGCGTCACCAACACTCTGGATTTATTCCCACGTAAATGGAAGCTTTTCATTTTCTGGCTTCTTGTAGGAGTAAAATGATGCAACAAAGGCTTTTGTGCACTGGGAGGTCTCAGAGGTGTTTGTGACGAGGAGAAATTGCGCCGTTTTCTGTTCAGCGTTACCCATGTTGCCTCCAGATGTGCCTTGAAGACGTGTGCCTGTTGACCAGTTGACCAACAAACAAGCACGAGCTACCCCGTACACCAAGACTCATCAACAGGCCAACGGCTGCCTCCTCGTCGTGAGTAGGTCCAACTCCGCTCTGCAAACAGTGAGTAGCTCCCACAGACAGATGTTTGGGTCCACTGCTAACAAACGCAGCCGCTGATAACCAGACACACACCATCGAGCCGACCCGGAGTCGAGGACGAGGGCGGCATCACCTCCAGAATCCGCCTCTGCTGCGTGGCAAGAACAACGCTGGCTTCGTTAGATTTCAGGGGGAGCCTAAAAATATTCTGGCTCAGTCCTCACACAACCAAACACAGGCTGAGCTGTTTGTGGATGAGGGCTATGGCTTTCCGATGAGGACATTTTATAGAAAACGAAATACCAAATATTCAAGTTTTAGGGCCAGGATATGCTCTGATATGAATACAAACATCCCACACCGTCGACATCCAGCAGCAGCCGTGCAAGCCTGACGCACGGGCCCGTGGCTGATTAGAGAAACAGCTCTGGCACAGCCCCGGCGTTTATCAATGTGTTAACAGCTCCAGATAATTGCCTTGTCTGTCATTGTGTATTTTGTTTACTCGGCTCTCCCATTGTTTTTATTCGTGAGCTGATTTACGTCCTTGGAAAAACAGTCTGCGTTGTGCAGAGAGGAGATCGAAAAGAGAAAACAGAAACAAGTATTTTGCTGCCTGAGGACGGGTAAACCAATATGCTCATGTTTTCTAAATGATTATTATCACATTATGCAGCCCATTGTTGGTGTGTGTGAGTCTAATGTTTCTCACAGAAGGCAAAGCCCAACTGAGCGTGAGGAACCGATGCTGATCATTAGTGCGGATGAGGAGAAAGGGGAAAGACTGCAGCTGCTGATGGAGATCTTACAGAGAAGGTCCGGTATGTTTGGGAATTCAGGCAAATAAAGTTGGCTACTTGGAGCAATGCAGAATTACAGAAACCAAAGCCAGCTGTCATCTTAGAGGAAGAAACCAGCAAGTTCCCCAAAAATCACTGTGCAAAACTTAATATTCTTTAAAGTAGTATTGTATATAAAGCGTGGAATTTTTCCCTTTCAATAGAAAACAGGTGATTCCCAATGCAGAGTCTGTGCTAGGCTAAGCTATAACTGACTAATGGCTGCCGGCTTGTGTACTGGATAAACTGGCCTTGATATTTTCAAGCCTTGGCAGGAGAGGAAGTGAGCATATTTCTGAGAAAAATGCCACCCAAGTAGGTTTTTAGATCCAATTTTAACATAGAGCATCCCAGTTTAGAAAAATACAATGTTTACATCCAGATAAAAATGTAGCATCTATCACTTTCACTCCCTTAGCTGAGCTGTTGGCGTTAAGCTTCTGCACACTAGTGATGAAATTCCAGTCTGGGTATCTCTTAGATTTCCTCGTTACCGCCACTGAGGCATTCCCCCGCTGCAGCTCCCTGACGTGGCGTGCAGTTGGCGTGCAGTTGGCGACCACCGGGTCACTGGTGCTGCTCATGATGCCATGTGAAGTCACGAGGCTCCCAGGATGAGTAAACTCACCTTCTTTGGCACTCGAGGCTGCAGAGCAGCATGTCTGTCTGCAGGCTTGTTAAAACTTGGCTCCCTAATGAACGTTGGGCCTTGAAGCCTGCTGAGTGCTTAGTGCCGCTCAGGAGACGAGGCCCTGGGCACACGGGGCCTCTCTTCCTGCTCCCCACGGAGCAGCCCGAGTATAAAATCAGCTGTGCCGACAGACCGGGGATAGAGTCACATAAATGCTTTTTTTAACGTTACGCTGAACTGGAATGTTAACAACAGGCCCACACTTTTCAGCAGTCTTTTATTTTCTGGTTTTATTTTAGAAAAATTGCGCCACGGGTGTCAGTGAGGGCAATTTCATTAGCTCCGCGGCTGATTATTGTCAGTTTTTTATCCCAGCCTGGGGCGCTTTAAAACCCCAGAGCTGTAGCTCGGAAGAGCAGGAGGAAACGGCGGTTCATGGTTGCCTGACCGAGGCCTCGCAACCATGCCATGACTTCACACTCCATTATTAACTGGTCCAATAATGTTTCTGTGTGTATGTGTGTGTGTGTGTGTGTGTGTGTGTGTGTGTGTGTGTGTGTGTTTAAACACTGGATGAAAGCTAAAATGTGGCACTGCCTTTCACAAGGGTATTGCCCAACATCGGGTCCAGTAAAGTGGCTCCTTCAGGGCTGTGATTTTTTAACCACTGTTGTGAGACGAGAGGCTCCTAAAAGCCATGAGATGGACCTCTCATTCAGAAAATCTGACCGGCGGTATCCACCAGACGTCTGAATGTGAATGAGTGTGTCGTTCAGCTTCCTGTGGCTCTGATGTGATGTGGTTCAAAGACATTCTGTGAATGGGACGGACTTCCTAAACATCTGTGAGAGGTCCCAGTGTCTGTGGGCCCCGGGGCGGGGTCTTTAACAGACAGGCCAGCGTAGTCAAAGAGGCTTCGTCCCTGAGCCTCACATGCCTGCTCCTCCCTCCGCTCCCGACCCACGGACCTCCTCGCCGTAACAAGGTTCCATTGACGGCGGCCGGGCTGAGGTTTGGGCTTTGTTTCGCGCCGTTGTTGGCGTTCCCCTGTTGACCCTTGGCGCTGGAGGGATCCCACCCAGTGCCGGTGACTGGTCATTAGTGACAGGCTGTGGCAGAAAGCACTTTGAAGGCATCTCAGCTAATTGTCACGTCATCCCCGACTCGCCTTGAAGCGCCAGCGTGTAAAAGCAGCGTAGGTTAGGCGGGGGCCAAAGGTCCGTTCTGACTAAATGGACTATGGAGAAAAGGTTTAATGGATTGAAAAATAACAAATTTATCATGCTTAATAAAGCTATTCAGGTCAAATTGAGCTCATGCAGGGGGTTAAATCGCATCATAGCTTTCTGGCTCTCGACCTTCACTGTTAATTGGGGGCAAAGAAGAAGATTTTTCATTCACCTAACTGTTGCAGAGGAGAAGGCACATGATTCTCCGGCTCACAGCTAACCGGGCGTGAGGCCCGAGCAGCCGCCACCACATCTGAGCGTTACAGGAGGCTGACTACTACTGCGGGAGGGAGGGAGAGAGGGAGAGAGGGAAGGGGGGCCTGGGAGAAGGGTGAGCAATTAACAGCAGCGCCGAATCAAACTGATGTGCTGTCAGGCTGGAGCCTGGAAGGCACGTGTCATCGGTGAATCAGCCGGCAGCGCGGCAGCCGCTCATCCATTCCCAGCAGCGAAGGTAAACTGACCTTCACTTGCATTACTCAGCAGACTGATATCAAAACAAACTGACAAACTGGTAAATCTTTTCCTGCGACCTGCGTGTGGCCAGGCCGCTGGCTGGAAAGAGACTTTTTTTCAGCAGATTCTCTATCGCAGCTAGTCCGGGGATGAGCGCAGCCTTTATATATCGAGCAGGGGTTCCTTCACTGTGCACAGCGTAAAATATTACAATAACAATGTTAGATTCATTACAAGCGTTTATTGTGCTTTGGGCATTTTTTGCGCTGATTTGTTGGGAGCTTCTTGGTGGTGAAATAAAAGCCTCTGGAAGTAATTACAGAGTTCAGTGAGCAGACAAATAACACTTTGTAAGACAACCAGCTTTTACACAGCCTGCTTTGAAAATAAGAGCACTTTTATAAGAACTGCTGACCAATCAGATAGAAAAAAAATATGTTAAAAGCTAACAA
Source organism: Tetraodon nigroviridis (assembly GCA_000180735.1). Lineage (NCBI taxonomy): Eukaryota > Metazoa > Chordata > Actinopteri > Tetraodontiformes > Tetraodontidae > Tetraodon > Tetraodon nigroviridis. Next base: position 4,222,609 of record CAAE01015019.1, read on the forward strand.
CAACAGCTCCTCCCATTAAGGAGCCAAACATGCACGGTTGCACCTCTTCCCTCGTGTGAAAGCTCCTCCAACATGGTCTCTGCCTCAGCGGGCAGCTGCAGCCATGAGCAGCGGTGCTGTGATGTGTTCTCTCATCTGGGCTGGTTTGTGGGCAGATGGAGCAGACATCCTCTATCCTACTGCTGGGCCTGCTAATGTGGAAAATGTTTGACCTCGATTTTCCAACCTCGGTTAAACAATGTGAACGGTGACTAAAGCGGGGCGGCGCACAGCCATCGATCAGCCTCTGAGAGGTGAATGACGGAGGAGCTGGTCCGCTGGATCGTGTTGGCTCAGTGCAGCCAGACCACAAAGCGGAGGAGACTCCGAGGGGGCCGGGCCGGCCGTTTGAGAGGCAGGCTGAATCAAAGATGAGGGGCCAGGAACATCGAAAGGGAGGAGAGAAAAAATGTGGGGACACAGCGAAAGAAAGGCTCGCAGTGAAAAGTCCGTGTGATCTATTGCACACATTAACCCCTCCCTCCGCTTTTTCTTTCTGTCAATTGTTCCAGGAGCCAAAGAAAACACCGGGACTGAGCGCTGAGAGGCAACGACAAGGCACATGGAAGGGGCCGTGACGTTCACACCACGCTCTACTGCCAGTTGGGAGCTGCCCTTTTTATTTCTTTTTGTGATTTTTCGCAGTGATTTTAAGTTACGGCCAACGACTCTGCCTTAATTGGCTGCAAGCGAGATCTGCCCTGACTGCTGCAGCATCAATTATGCAGCGCCATGTGTGCGTTGTTCCCAAGCAGCAGTTAAAGGTCAGACAGGACTGTTAGGGCTGCGGTAAAGGTTTCAGAACAAAATAAAGCTAGATAGACAGTTGTTTGTTGGGGTTTTTTTTTAACATTAGTGCCTGGGATTTCCACTGAAGACTGCTCAGCATTTGGAGTTTTTATGATGTCATATTTGGCCCTAAGATGTGAGCAGGAAGGCACCATTTGCCTCTGTTTTTTTTTTTTTTTATTCTTCTCCATTCTTTTAAGAATGAAAAATAATTAAATTCTAGATGGATTCTAGGCACCAGGATTCTCCCAGATACTGAGAGAGGAACGTTTCTCCTCTAGATAGTTAACTTACCCGTGGCCGAATGCGACCGGGCCCACAGCACAAAAAGGTCATGTTGCCTCTATAGACCCTGCAGAATGAACCCAAAGCAGGCAAAAGCAGAACCACGCTGTTAATATCACCACCCCTGCAGTTAAAGAGAAAAACACAGGAAGATAAATTTGGTCTGTTTTGTTTTTCCAGAATTACTTTCTGTGTGAGGTTTCACTTCATTTGATGCAGTTGGCATCCAGTTGGTTTCTCTGCTGCTATGATACCTCCAAATAACAGGATGTGCTGTATTATATGATCTGTAATTATTTCTGTATCAAAGCCAAAACCAACAAAAGCTCCTCACAGAGTCCAAGAGGTAATTTGCACTTGTCCGACTGCCAAACAGAGGACAAAACTGTCCCTTCCGATATTTGGGACTTTGCAGGTAATATTGCAACTATTTCCACGGAGAGAAGTGAAGCAGAGAGGCTTGATGTGGTTCCTCAATCAGCCCCAGGCTCCTGCTAGGATAACCAAGCGCTGGTTTCATCTGTTTCTGTACTTTTATATGACATTTTTAGGTTTGCCGGTTCTAACCAAGGCTGAAAACAAACCTCTTGTACATCTCTGGCAGTTTGTTTGAACAAGCCTAATCTTTGTTAAAGTTCCTTTGGATCTGCTAGAGCGCTGATCCCAGTTTTGATTCATGCTCTTATACACATTGATTGAGCCAATAAATCATCAGCTAAACACCGTAGGAAGGCTGTATTTCCAGTTTTGTGACACTTTTGCTTCCCCTGCACCATATTCCTGATGTTAGGAGATTGTGCTTCTTTTTTTTTTTTTACAGTAAAGCAGAACTGTTGCACATGTTATGGTTTTAAAGTAATTCTACAAGAGCAAAAACAAGGATGGATTCTGTGAGAAGTGATGCATCTGTCTTCAAAGAAACCACATGTGACCTGCTTCCAGCATCGAGTCGGCAGCACCTCGTGCAAGCTGGTCCTCCACTCATCCTCCTCTACCTTCAGCTGTTTCCTCTTGTTGCCATGCAGATGCTAACAGGCGGCGCAGTGGATGTCAGTCGTAAGGAAATCTGTCACATTCAATGAAAGAAAAAAATGCCATATTGAGGCACATAATCGGCAGCTCTCTGCCAAATAATCCCCCTTCTTTCCACTTTTCCCCCAGTTCCTCCTCGCCGTTCTTTCGGAACAAAGTCGGTATTATACACTTCTGGGCAAAGAGCGAGGAGAGCCGAGGACTTTAAAACGAAAAGCAAAAGGTAGCTAACGAAGAGATTGACGCGCCTTGTTGGTGCTCTGCATTGAAAGTCATCACTTTTCACATGGGTCACTTGAAATTCTGCAGAACACCGCCGTTGCTGCCGGCTTACATAGAGCGCGCCACATTCTGGTGCTAATGACAGGGTTTGGCTTCCAGTGAGAACACTTGAACCCTGACTCACTCGCTCAAGGCAGACGCATCGCGGCGAGGCACCATGCAAGCGATTCTAATGTGTTTCTCTGGCAGGTGAAAGCGTTTGTGTCAGGCAGCTTCTGCATTTCCCTCAACTTTACTAACTGGAAATCTTCCTGTCCCCACTCCCTGTGAGGAATCCACGCCCACGGCCTGCACATTGTTTGTGGGCTTTAATCTTATTTGTCTGACGGGCTGCAGAGAGTGTGCAGCGTAACGCAGTTTATGTTTCTCCTCCTCGGCTGAAAGACGATAGGAGTGGCTCGGTTGCCATGCCAGAGCTTTGAAAGGGCTCTTTGTGCAGAACCCTGGTCATAGCCAGGGACATCCTCCTGGTCTTTACTCCAGAGTTCCCCCAGATGCTGCAAATTGTATCTGATGTGTGCCGGAATGCAGGCAGTGCTTAATTAGTGGTTAATCTCAGATTAGTTTCCCATATTGAAGATATGAAGTCTAATTTTGATCTCTCTCAGTGGGAGTTTATGTAGTGATCACAAACTGTTGGACAGCTGTGTGCAAGGTTTCTACAATTAACATATTTGATTATTTGATATTTTTTTGTAAGCTGGCCAAAACCTCCTAACCCAACCCTAACCCTAGGGAGCAGTAACTCACAACTTAAAAGCGAGGAGCGCTTGCAACATAAATCCATCTAAAGCTGTGTTCTGTGGCCTAATTAAGCAGCACTGTGTTCAATATTTTGATCATCTGATGTTTATAATTCAATACACAGTCTGTTACATTCGGATCTGTCTGTTCCCCAAACAGGCAACAGCAGCAGGGCAGAAACCTTGAGCAGGACCCGGCTCACGTGGAGGAGGAGGGGAAGTGGGGCGTTTATGGAGACACTCAGGTGGGATCTGATCAGGATTAAAAGACCTAAATTAATAATCTCTTTGCCCTCTTCCTACAGGGAAAAAACACCATCTGCCCCAGCTGTTTGGGTTGGGTTTTTTTAGATTTAGAATTCCAGCTGACTGACTCTGACCTCCTGGTCACCAAGCAGTGAGGATGTGTCCGTGCGTGTCCGGGTCACTTTCACGGACGCTGGGGGCTATTGGCCATGATCTATGGCACCAGCAGGGGGGGTGAAGCTGTCAGACCTGACAAATGCCACATTCCTCTCTCATTAATTGCTGCAACGTGAGCTGTGATCATCAGTGGGGTGTGACACGCGCTATTCAAAGAGGAGGAATTTGTGAAAGGTGTGTATGTCTTCTGGGCTGCAGCAGACCACTGGTCTTCCTCTCTGCTGCTGCTGGGCTTGGGTCCTGCTCGTGGTAACAGCACCCTGGGAACGCTCATGAGAGGAAGCGCGCGTCGGCTGAACCGCAAAGGGCAGCCAACTCTTTTTTGGGTCGCTCAAGGTCTTATGGGAGAAAAGAAATGGGTTATTTCCACGCATTTGGAGAAAAAGTGATGATGCAGCAGGGATGAGCGAGGGAGATGAATGGGATGTTATATAACTTAAACCAGTTTTCCAAAACCTTGGTGCTGAGTTCATGCTGGAGGGTTTTGGTGGTAAGGTACTATTTGACGTGCGGTTTTAGGAGACTGGCTTGTTTGGCTGCAGCCGTGTTTGTCTCAATCTGCAGCCTTTTGGGTTCAACCTGAGCTGCGTGTTGTGAATGCTGCAGCGGAGACACGGTTACGCGCTGATGTAACTTGGCAACGCATGTGCGTGTGGGCACATGGACCGTGCGGTGCACCGAGTGAAGCAACAACACAGTCGACAAAGGGGGAGTTTCCTCTTGCAAAGCGCATGCAATCCCTACAAAAATTCCCGGTGACTTCAGTTCCAAGGAGGTGGTGATATTCATGGGAGCACGATTCAAACTCCCTCACTTGGAGTATGTGAGAGGAGCTTCGGCAGCAGCTCCGGAGCCACCGCGCTGCTCACTTTGCGCCTCTTTTAAACCTCAACAGATGGATTAATTGCTCATAAGAAATAAGGGGAGTCGCGCAGAAGGAAGAAGCGCTTGTTAGTTCAGGTTGAACGTGCTGAGAGGGAAGCAGCACGTCGTCATTTCACCGCCTTAAGTCACACCTTGGCATTATGAAGAGGTATCAAGGCAGTTTTCATTCATTGGAGAGGATGCCGTCTTGCTGAACTCGTAAACTTGTGCTGAATTGGTTTAGAGTTGCTTTTTAAAATAAAACCGTTACGCACTCTGCGCCTTCCGCATTTAAAAAAAAACAAAAAACAATAATAATTGCAAGCCAAAATGGACCGTTCGGGACTCTTTATTTTCATAGTAGTAACTGTTGCACTCGTGCAAATTAGTGACAGTCAAAAAGACGCAACAGGTGGTGGAAGGACAGGAGGTGCAGGAGCAGACCGGACAACCGCGCAGCAGTCTCGGGACGGGAGTCAAGGTCACGCGGTGGGGCGATCAGGTGAGAACTCTCCTGGTTCCAGCCGCTCCGGGAGTCCGGTCCGCCTCCCCAGGGGCGCGTCGTCACAGCGGGAGGGCAGACACACATCGCCGGCGCGCCCAGGAGGCGCCTACCGGGAGGATCTGGTCTCGGCGCCGCGGGAGGGCGCGTCGCGCACCGCCAGGTACCCGGTGAGCCAGCAGCCCCGAACCAAAGCGACCCGCAGGCAGAACAGCAAGCTGAGCACTGCCAGCGCACGGAGACTCTCTGGGTAAGGAGAACACATGCACAGCCCAGTCTGATACCAGCATGTTTTGGCCCATCGGGCTGTTTAAGCCATTAAACATTCCCACTTCCAGGAAGAATGTGTGTGACCTATTTTACTGCACACGCTGGTTTACTGTAAATTGTTGGTGACTCACTTCAACAGAAGCCCTCTTTAGGACATGATGTAATGCACAAAAACACTGAGAAAAGTCTAAATAAAGCTCAGATTCTGCTATATTGTATATTGCTGTTCTCAACATGAAAATTGAAAGATTTATTATTAGAAAATCAGTTTGAATGAAATGATTCGGGTTTGATGCAGTGTCCACGGTGCAGAGAGTGGGTAATATGCCCAAACTCTGTGCACTTTGCCTGTGGCCAAGTCTAGTGGCCCTCGCAGTCTTGGCTGAACATTTGTAATTTAGGTTATAGTGATCAGAAACACCTGTTTCTCCACTGCTCTTTCATTGCTGCAAATCCCTATTTTTTAAAGTTTCTTTAAAGAAGAGAGGAAAAAAAACCCCTCCAAACAGTCAAGGGATTGTTTCCATACTTTCCTCACTTTCCTACTTGTCAAATTAACCCTCCGTGTTCCAGTCGTGTTTGTTCCAGAGGGACACGGAGGAGAAGAGATTGTTTATATAATAATTAAAAGATTGATTTGAGTGACTCATCTCGGGTCACCGATAGTAAAATATGGATGACATATCTCTTTTCTGTCATAACAATGCCTCTTGGCTTTCAGAAAAGTGTTATTTATACGGGGACCGGTTTACAAGCATGAGGAGGACTCGATGGGTTCGCCATCTGGAGACATGCTGTGCACTCACTTGGCAGGAGCTGCGGTACACTTTCACATTTCAAACTTTTCAGCTCAACTGAGTGCACTGAAAACCCACACCTCCAAGCATCTGAAAGAAAAGACAAATATGGGAGAGCGAGAAGAAGAGGGCATCGTTTTCGGTTGCGACATGAAACAAATGGCTGCTGGTACTTGCCAGTAAAACATCATTTTATTTTAAATGAATGGGGTTTTTTTTTGTATTAGAGTCAAATAAAGCAGGTGTCACTTAGATCTACGGGAGCATTTGGTTGTAACATCCTTCACGTGGATTTGATTAATTACTGTCGGCCAAATCATCATTGGATGAATCATCTCTGTCTTTCATGACACATTTCCCCTCAGGCCCACTCTGCTTGCTGGGTTCACTGGTTTACCCTCACGGTGACTCAGTCTGGCCCCCTAGGAGGAGCGGCCCAGACTGAGCACCTGTCGGACGTCTGGGTGACTCATAGCTTAGTGGTGAAATAGTCTCGACCTGCCTTAAATACGGCTTGTTTCTGAACACCGTGTCACAATATAACCCGAGGCAAGTTTTCATTAACAGACGTATGACCCTTGATGGGCTCCAAATGTGATGATGGAAGTCTTTGGCACCTGCGCGGCCCGATCGGTTTGATTTGAGACTAAATTAATCTCGCCAGAGGGCCCAAACAAGCGCGCATTATCCCTGTGACGCCTCGCTAACATTTCCAGCATCAAATGAATGAAATCCCGCCGGGGTCAACGAGTCAAATCCATTATCTCCCCCAAGTCGCCGTGAGTCAGGCAAGCACTTACTGAAATAGTTTTTGAAAAGACGGTGGGGCCCAGAGCCACGCCAGCACGTCCAGTGTTGCCCTTGGCCTGCGGTCTGGTACCTTTTCATCCATCTCAAAGAAAAAGTTGGCCTGGGCTGCGAGCTGCAGATTAGAGGGTGCAAAGACTTAAGATTTAACTGTTTAAAACGTGTCATCTCTCATTTGCTCAGTGATTTACAGAAGATGCGGGGTGGTTTTCATGTCTCCAGTGTCTCTCATAATCCTCTCAAATCTCCGATTGCTCCGTATCCACCCTGGGCTCTCGGATAACAGAGCGAGGGACTTGTCGAGTCCCCGTCCAGATAGAATTTCGTGACTTGCCTGAATTTTTTATCCAGGAAAATGCAATTATAGTGTAATCTCCAAGGTGCTCATATCAATGGGCCAGCCACATCAGAGTGATCCGAAACTAGGACAGCGTTTGGAACCAGATCAGTCTGTCATGCAAAAGTTTGAAGCTTTACACTCTCCTTCTCCCTCTCTTTTTCTTTCTCTCTGTTATTGCATTTAAAAAATGAGCTATCAGTGTGTCATTCTTACTGTCTTCTTTTTTTCCAGACCCAATGTCTGTGGAGGTCAGCAGTGCTGCTCGGGCTGGGCTTTGGCACCCGGAACCAACCGTTGCATAAAACGTAAGAGAAAAAAACAAAAAAACAAAACCACACATCCTGTGTCACATGTGTCATGTGTTATCTGCATAAATACTCTTTCATTCACCCACAAGAATGGCTTCCACTCCTGGCAAACTGATGTCATAGATAGTTGCACAGCATGTGAGCACATTTGCTTTTATGATGTGTATTAGAGAGTGTGAACTGCGTAGACAGCAGGACGTTACCTTGCTACATACTCAGACTGAAAAACAACACTGTAAATGACTTGTAATGAAGATCCCATCAAAATGAATTGGCCAATGAATGTTTTCCTTCAGCCTTACAGCTCCCACGATCGTGGTCTTCTCACATTGTCTGCCTATTCTTTGCATGTCTTGGAAATTACTACCACTTAGCACTTGGCTCCCCTTTTTGACACAAGCCCTTAATTACGGGTGGGGCCGATTCTCTTTTACTGGACCGCAGGAGTATTTGCCAGATAATTAAATGTGGAACGGGAGACACCAGCTGTGAATGCTTAATTGACCACCGGCTGCAAACAAGTATTTTACAGTAATTTTAAATTGTTGCTATTAAGGCTGTTGGGTCTCATCGTGGCAATCTTCTGAGGGGGAATGGCCTCCAGCTGTCACGGCATGCATGGTTGCAATTTTCACATTTGTGACCTTAATTGTTAGCAAATAATGGGTTAGAAAGAGCAAGTCATCTTTGAGTTTTGCAACTGTCTGTCTTCTTCCCCTTTTTGCCGTGCGTAATCATGTTCGTCCTCCCTGTCTCACACACATACATACAGAGTTAGGTGTTAACACACATTTCAGCCAGTGGATTACACAACAAGCAGATTTGCCCCAGCAGTCTCCTCATTAGATATACTTCCCTCCTGCTCAGTGGGAAGTCCCAGTTAAGGATACACTTACCAAGGTGTAAATTACACCAACGCCGAGCAAAAAACAAATAACTTCAATCTGCCCGAGAATACCAGACCCAGTCTAAGCTGGCTGTGTAGAAGGAGCCAGTGTCCGAGTGGGCCAAGGGTCCTTCCAGCCATCTGGACCCTTTTACATTTTGGCCCTGACCCAGGTCCAGCTGGAGGCTACGCTCTCATCAGCTGAGCGAAACCCTATGGCGGGCAAGGTGCCAACACAAAGGCCCCAGACCCGAGCTGAGATTGGAAGCCCCACATGGTCCTCTGCAGGGGGAAACAAGGCTCAGGCTCTCTTCATTCCATCCCCGCCAGAGAGCCGGATCTGCTCGGAGATGGCAGCGTGAAACAACATATTCACAGTAGGGGAAAAAAAAGGACCTAGCCTGTTGAGTGGGAGCATAAATAAAATGTGCTGCAGCCAAGGCGGGTAGGGAAGCCTCCCTCCATAAGGATTAAAGTAATGTCTGATATTAAGAAGTGTCAGCTGCAGGCTTTATCCGACTGGTTCGGTGTCTGGTGTTACGACTCCGTAACAAAGCCTCCTTGTTCAAAAGGGTTGAGCTCAGAGCAAATCTATGACAGGAATTGGATCACTTATTGTCTAGGGATAGCGCCTACGTTTTTAGAAATGTGTTTATGAAATGAGCTATGTCTGGGTCTCCGTGGGTCCGGTCGGGGATCGTTGTCTGGCTCTCTGAAGACTTGGACCTGCCCATGTTCTGGCACGACTGACGCTGAATGTGCCTTTTTTCCTTCCTTCGTGATTGATGCGTAGCTGACATACATGTGCATTAAAGTGATTTAATTTGTTGAGAATGGCCAAGCTCACATGACAGAGCGCTCTCATGTGTTTACTCTGCCTTCCTAAGGAGTCTTATTGAACCAATTTATGGTTAATCGTGGCCGAGAAGTAAATGTGTGAGATGTTTTTTGTTCTCGGACCATATGTGGCATGGCATATATTCTGGATCTAGATTTGTATCCATACCAAAGCCCAGTGCCATATTTTTGCATATTCTTACCTCTGTGACTGTTGGGAAATAGCTCCAGCACCCCAGTTTCCCCCTTTGGCTATGAGAAGATAGAAGGATTATTTCAGCGCTGCAGCAAGATTTAGGGTTCCAGTCATATAATAATCAAAATATAATTTTTTTACTTTTCTGACATGCCTTATAATCCAAATGGTCAGTTCAAGCTTGAATTTGATCCAATAGTTCCTCGGAATTCTTCAGCTCCACATCATCATTTATAAAAAATGACACAGCGTGGAAATTTTGGGCACTTCACAGTAATCACTAAAAAGGGGAAAGAGTTGAATAAAGGTTTACTGTTTGTACTGGAGGCAGCCACAGGAGCCCATTTATACAACTGCACACCTCTTAGAAACAGAATTAGAGTGAACCGTTTTTGCGCAAATACAGCAACCAATAATTAGATGCTTTATAGTGTTTCTTGGAGTTTTTGGTCTTTTTGGAAAAAAAAAAACAAAACCCAAAAACTTGGTGTTAAGGGTGCAGGCTGGTGATTTACCTTTTGCATAACAATATGTTTTTCAGCCATATGTGGCTGTAAAAGGTTTCTTTGAAAGGTGACGAGGAAGGATTTAGAGCTCCTACCAGGTGACACACTGGCACTCATTCAGTCCTGTGACCTTGCGATAATAGTGCACGTTCCTATAGAACTCTGCATTATGCTGTACAGCTCTGGCTTCCTAAGTCGATAGGGATTGTTTGGATTAATGCAATTTATACCACACACAGTGCTGATGCTTCAGACTGGATAACGCTAGGAAAACCTCCCTGCTGCAGGGAGAGAGGCCCCCTTTATGTTCAAAGTGAGTCGCTCCCTAAAGGACAGACTTTTAGTTCCTGTGGGCAAATTAATTTCATCACTCTAGATCCTCACAGTGTTTTCTCCAAAGTGTGCAGTCCATATGGCACGATGTTTCAAACTGAGTCCTTGATCTAACTCTTTTGCTGTGAAGGGGTTTGCAGATTAAAGATGCTATCATTCACGTGGTGGGTTAAAGTTGATTTGGGTCTCCAAAGCATCCAAACTGAACTTTGTTGTTTCAGTGCCTTCCAGCGTTCTTGGCCGACTGTGCCACACAGATTCCCGTTCTCTCCTGGCTGGAATGGAAGTCTTTGCCAGCCCAGAGAGAACTTTCAATGCAGAGTGACTCGGTTCTGTGCCTCAGTCACCAGAGGGGGACTTTTCCTGCTTGTTTAGCATCCAAATGCTTATTCAGTCATACCTCCATTTTAGTCAGGGTCAAAGAATGGCCTCAGAGAATGACCCCCAGCTCCTCCGGTTCTAAATTCTGCTGTTTGCTTTGACCTTACAGATTTATTGGATTCATGGTATTCAGAGTAATGTATAACATGCATCCATTTGGTCAAATAAGTGGTGTGTTTTTCTCCCTCAAATCACAATTTCGAGCCCACAACGCCTTCAGAACTCCAACCGGCCGTTTTGATCGGACAAATGGGTCGGTGTAATATTGCACATGGGGTTCAGAGGTTGCGGCTCATCAGTGTCGTGCTGTAATTCCTCTAAAAATGTTGCTGATGTAATTAATATTTGGCTCTTTTTTGCTGCAACATGTGCAAAACAGCTGACAGATACACATGCATGTAGGAATATTTCACGACTTAAAACACTATTAATATATTAGCATCAATAGGAGCCGCCTTACTTTTGAGGCACTTACTGTCATACTACAACATGTGCAAATATATTTTGGAAAGTATCTTAGAGCAAAAAAAAAAAAAAAAAAAAATCAAATGCAGAGCTTGAAAACTTGTGGATGTATAAATATGTCTTCATTTTGAGTATCCAGGCAGAATCAAAGAATTTATGGTACAACTGTTGGAGCTGAACTCTGTTATGGCATATGCACCTAATCAGATTGCCTGGGATCCCACGGTACCAATAGCGTTAAATGCTGCTTTTCAGCAGAGCCGCTGAAGGATGAGTCAATATGCTGGAGAAAATCGACTGCATCCACGGGTAGCTGGATTCATGTTGAGCTGAGAACGGCGATGCTTTCCCCAGCAGGGCAGCAGGAACAGCTGAGAAACAGCTTGTTTCCCATGAATAAAAGGACACTAAACACCACCAAGCCTACTAATCAGCCTTTTCTGTTTTTATGACAACTGGGGGTTTAAAAAAAAAATAAAAAACAGCGGTGATTCTGCTGACGCCGTTGACATTGCTGCTGCACAGACAGCCGCAGAGGTTTTCTCTGCTTTATATGTGTGTGTGGATGTGGATTTGTGAGGGTTGTGCGACTTACAGTTCTGCCCCACAGAGAGTTATGGCCCATTAGACAGATCCTATAATCAATACACACCTCATCATCCCCCAGACCCGTCATTAACATATATGCCGGACAGCCCGTTCTCGGTCTTTCACCTCTCCAGCTGGTTGCTGGCACGTTACAGTTGGATCCTGTTTTGGCCCCTCTCTCCACATGTTTTTCTAATTGCTACCATGGACTAAAGTGTGGGGAGTTTAAAGGTAATGCTCACTGTTCGAACCCTAGGAATCTCCTGTTTTTTTTTTTTTTTTGCTTATTTGTCTGTTTTAACGAGCTGCTCTAAAACACAAATAATAGGAGAGTAAAGCTGGCCTCGTAAAGTGTAAAAATATGCTTCTATCACACCTTCGCTTTTTGCTTATTGTGAAAAAGCTCCCAGGGTCTGGCAGCTGTCTCAGTAGTCACTTTAAAAGCAAGTTGGGGCCTGATTGACACTTATAAAGCAACATGAGCTGCACGCACCCCCTCTCCCACAGACGTTCGACTTGTTTAGCGAGGCCCAGTGTTGGTAGCATGTAGCCGACCGTATATCACTGCACCTTTCTGCTTAAAGACCATATGGAAGCTGTTGAGATGTGATCCCTCAGGAGAATGAAGACTGTGGATTTTTGGTGAACAACACTCTCACAGAGCCAGATTTACAAGCCGCCGGCCCACGCCCTCAGGTCCACACATCTTCCACAGACAACCCCAGCATGTGGCTCATTAGATGTTGAATGTGGAAGTCTGAGGTGGGACAGCATGCACCTCATTGCTAAAAGTAATGCTCAAGGCATCATGGGTCAGCTATGAGTTAAAGAAATCCCCTTGCAGACCTTTAGTGGGTCAATAAAAAGCAACATTTTTTGAACAGAGAAAAATCCCATCTGACATCTTCACCTTTTATCTTCACCTTTTTCATTTTAGAATCTGGTCCTGCTTAAAAAACCCCCAAAACAAAACAAGAACATCTTGCTGTAGGCAACACAGTTAGCCTAAAATGATAGTGCTGGCACCGGCAACCATGTGGAGATCACATGCTGTAACAAGATTAACACTCACTTGAAATGATTTGCTTTGAAAGGCAATTGTATTAACTGCTCAATAGTCCAATTCTTAGTTCTTCAGAGAATTGTCGGTCTGTTCCCAGCTGCCTCCCACAATCTTAAACACTTGACCTATTTCATGAAATCTGTCAGGGTCTGTGGTTGCTCCTGAAGAGAGGCTCCTGCTGTCATCACAGGAGGTTTAACAGACTTCATTTACGGTCTTGGGAGTTTTTATAATTGTCTATGCTGCTACCAATTTGCAGCACTCTAAGCATAATGGGAATTTTAATCTGCGCATTCGAGTTTTTATCACCACTGAAAACCATTTGGGAGCAGCCACTGTACAATGCTCAAATTAGCTTGCTGCAAAGATGGTCTCCAGTCTGGTTTTTTAACTTCCTGCGTCCCTCCGAAGTCCACTAAACTCTTATTTTCAGAATTCCAGCTTCTAAAGTCATAATGGGACCTAATGGAGTCAGTCCGCGGTCCCTAAATGTATATGAAAAATGATTGCCATTATGCTCTCATTAGCAATATTACTTTCAGAAAGAAACTGGTACTTTGACCTCTGTGGAGATATTTCTTCATGCTCATGGTGAGTTAGGTAAAATTTTAGTTTCAAATTGCACGTGGCTGAAAGAGAGCACTGTAAAGATTTGATGGCTCGTGTTTCTCCGAGTCAGAGAGAGGGCAAGGTGAATCTCTGGTGGGTTGTAATGGGATGGAAATGAGCCCTGAGTTGGAAATGTCAGTCCTGTGCAGAGGCTGTGTGGGAGGAGCACAAATGTAATTTTCTCTCAATATAATGCAAACCTAAGCTCATAACAGGTTAAGGAAACATGGACAATATTTTAATTGGTTAGGAAAGAGTATGGCTTTTGTATAAGTATGCAATTGCTGTGATTACCTAAAATCCAAGCCTGAACTTTGACTGTAATGCTCATATTTGTCCACCTGGGACCTCTTTTTATAGGCTCATGTGGCTCTTCTGAGTTGCTGCAGCATTTCGTGCATTTTTGCTTCTTTCCCTGCAACCTTTAGACAGATTCCCATCAGATTGATCAAATAGGTCTGCAAACATGAAGCCTTTAATGACTGTTCATTAAAGTATTACATTAACTGCCAGATAGCTTCAGCCCACAGAAAGACGTCTCCACAAGCAATAGCTGACTGTTGCTGAGTCAACAGAAATGTGGCAGAGCACACAAACACAATAGCGTGCTAGTACACAGTAAATGCCATCGTTCCTTGCATAGCTCGTTGAATCAAGCTCTGTGTGGGGTCGAGAAAGAACCACAAATCTATCTCAGGTATCTGAAACGTTTCTTATAGACTTGAACAAAGTTAGACCTCACACCCAAGCAAATAATGCCTCCTTATTAATGATGTGTTTTATTCCTGGTTCATCTGGATGAAAATGTTTGTTTGAAAGGTTCAAAGCTGCCAACATCAGTCTGAACTGTCTCCTCTTTTCAGATGACTGGGTCTGGACACAATCTCCCAAAACTTGGCAAGTCTGTTTTTGGTCATAATTAAGGTTGGAGTGCTAATGCCAGGAATGTTTGCCGTTTCTTCTCTTTCATTTCGGATGGATTCTCATTTTATGACCCTGGCAAAGTAGTAATTGCCACACATATTTGTGAAATGGATGGAATGTGAGGCAATTAGTTTTAATGATGTGCAAGACGAATGTGCGTGACAGTAATTACTGTGACAATGTGATCGACAACCCAGAGGCAGGGCCCAGGGACAACACAGACGGGTACCAGCAGCGTACTACCCAGCCACGCAACGGGCTTCGTGTCACTGACCCATCACATCTATTGTCAGTACAGGCGACGTGTTTGTCTGGTGTCAATTTTGTTGCTGAAAACGGGTCACATGGCACATGATTGGGCGCATAACCCACTAGCAACCGGCCGTGACGTGCCCGCTATTATATCCCTTATCTGCCTGGTCCTGTTTCTTATTCGGACTAAAAACGGTTTACTTGAAGAACCCGTAATCGTTGAGGTTAAACAGACTCTGGACGAGGCCGTGGCACGACGCCAGCCTGTGCTGTAGTTAGCTGTTGTACTTAGGCCCCAAACAGAACTTAGGCAAGTTTTTTCGTCTTCTTCTTTATTTTATCACATGGTGGAAAATTCGAATCACATTTAAAGTTAGACAAACCCAACAACCGCATTTCTGTAAATGTGTACACTTCATCAAAAAATAGCTTTTTCTTCTGAGTAAGGAAAGACTCAAAAGAATTATATGGTTAAAACAAAATTAGCCCCACCACAAAGCTTAAGAGAGCAGTGATTGTCTGACATTTAATCTCCAATTTGTTGGTTTTTCCTCCTACCACAGGCTGATGACGGCTAATGCTGCCGGCTTTCAATTAGCAAACATTCCAAACTGAAAAACTTCAACAGATTAGGACAACATATGTGGAAATATGGCAGCTTTCTCGCTTTAGATTGGCGCTTGTGCTGGTTTGGTCTGGCCTGCTTTCGCTCGAGTCAAACACAATTTCATCCAATGGTCAGGGTTTTAGTGCAACATCAGGAAACATACAGCAGGTAGTGAGTGGTTCGCTACCAGTGGGAGCCCTTGTCAGGCTACGACTTCTGGCTGCCAAGATTAGCTGCAGCATTTCCTTGGCGCCCAAAGCAGCTGTCTTCAGCACTGCAGTTGGCTCCGCCGCCACTAACCAGTGGCCTAATTTTCTGTCTGAAGTGTTGGAAATCTATAATCTATAAACACCATCGACTTCGTACATCTTTGCCACAAGAAGAAATGCATCTTTACCCACTGTGGAAGTCCCTCAGTTTTCCAAATATCTGAAGTGTGATGGGAGAATGCATGGGTGGACTGGTAGAATGACACAATTATTTTTCCATGACCATAAAATGACCTCAGCACTGTGTGTTTGTAGACTATTGATAAATACCGGGAGCACATTCCTTACTTTTATGTCCTGCAATTTTTTTTTTTTCTTTTTTCTTGCTCGTAATCCCTTTGATGAGGTGTCGGGTATTCGCAGTTGACAGTTATTCCCATTTGCTCATTATTTCATTACCTCATGCTTTTATTTATTTTATTTTTAAGCTTCCCATTACAATGAAAACACACCCTGGGGACCAAATTGGGGATATTTTTAGGAAAATGTTCCATCTGGAAACGTCAACGTTGTTAAACGGAGCCACGAACTTAGCAAACGGGTATTGCAACCTCGGTGAGAAATCGGATAAAGGGAGCATATATGTTTAGACTAAACAGGGCAGTTTAAAACTCAAGAGAAATTGAACACGACAGCTCCTCCAGACTCTCTGCTGAATGAAAAGACAGAATGAGCCGAGGAGGAAAACGAATGGCCCCTTGATTCAATCAATTTAACCTGAGCCGCTGTTTGGAGATCAGGGAAAACCATTTCTGCTACCGCTGCTTTGTAGGGGGTGGGGTGTGTGTGGGGGGGTGTACATGTTCCACATGTAACCTGCTGAAAACTTGATATGCATCTGTGCTCTCTCTTCAGCTGACTGCCAGCCGCCCTGCCAGAACCGTGGCTCCTGCAGCAGGCCACATACCTGCGTGTGCCGCTCGGGCTTCCAGGGCCCCCGCTGTGAGGAGGTGACTCCAGAGCAGGTGTACATCCGCGATGGGGGCAGTTTGAGGCGCGTGCAGCCAGGGATCAACATTTTTCAGAAAGACCAACAGCGCAGAAGGCACCCAGAAAAGGCTGCTGATGCTATTAAGGTGCAGACCCCACGACCTGCGACCACCAGACAGCCAGTCCACACAGTGTAAGTGTTATCCTTCAGTGCAACAAATAAAAGTTGGAAATTACACATATGAAGTGATGTACTCTAAATTTTGGTTTGGACTAACCAGAGGCTAGTGATGCATTTACTTTTTGTACATTTAGCCGGATAATTGGTGCCTAATAGCCAGCTTGCCAATGGAGCGGTTGGGAATATGCCGACCACCCACATGCTAATCCATCCAACACTTCCTTTTTGTTTTATCAATTCTGTCCTCTTTATTCACCCATTGTGAAGCTGTCCTCTGTTTCAGCCCCTTGTTTAAATATTATAAATGATGTCAACACAATAATAATGTATAAAAAAGAAATAACTCACAGATGGCAAAAAGAAAACTATTTCTCCGCTGAACCTTATTTGAAAGCTCTAAAAGGAACGGTAGCACATTATGTTGCCTGTGTTTATCTTCACCATAAATCAAACCAAATGAATGGGTTCATAAGTTAAAATCTTAAAACACACCGACTTAAACAAATAACAAGTACAGCAAGTACACATTTTCTACATTGATAACAGATTTGCAAACTGTAGAAAAATATAACTTTACTCACTGGACAGAAATATTAATCCAGACTATTTGTTTTAAAAACACAAAGTAGGGTCATTATTTTCTGTGTGTTTTGACCATTTCTGTTGATGTCTAGTGAAATGTCTCTGACTATCATTTATCTAATTGCTCTAATGATAGTCTCCTTTAGTGCGATCAGCAGATTCTCTAAGGACACCTCATCAGACGTGGCTAATTGTTACTTGGCCTGAACAGTCACCATTTTAATGTTTAGTATTCTTGGACAACATTTGTCCTGATTAATCACTTAACTATTACTAGAAATATTTTCCTGATTGAGGAGGCTAAAACGGAGGTATTATTTTTGTGAGAATGTTTTGTTATTGCTTATCTCGTTGAACTGGAGACGGGCCTGCTAAGTTTCCAGTAATCCAGTCATGCTTGGTGTCATAATTACTTTGGACATTGACTCATCGTTCAATTCTTTGTCATCTTAGTAATGTCTCCCCACCATACGACGTATACGTCATGACTTACACCTGACATTTACTCCGCTCCTCGTGCACATGATGAGGTCCTTGTGGCAGTGTGTGCTTATGTTATGAAATTACAAGCCGGCCCATCCCCATGTGTGGTAGCTCAATGAAAATTAAATGTTTTTGCAGATCCTCCTTCCTGAGCTAGTTATCTCGGAGTTATAGTAAATTCTTCAAACAATATAAGACCTCTGGAGACCGCACAGTTGCTATGCATATGTTTGCTTTGTTCTTGGTTCGCAGTGCATTTTTGCGTCCTGACTCATGCATCTGGGACAAATTAAAAGAGATGTGTTTGCAGGTTAAAAACTGTAAGAGGCAGACAGTGTTTGTGAGTCACAGATGCTCCTGCAATGACTGTGATGACTCCCAAAGGTGACTAACGCTTCCTCAGAAGTGCTGTCAAATTCAAGAGGAGTCATTTCCCGCCAAATGTCCATCTGTCCAGCTCAGTCTAATCCATTCCTTTAGTTTCTGGAACCAGTAGGAATCGAGCATGTTAGAAGCTGCTATTTATTTAATATTTTATTTTAGTATTTCTATGTAAAAGTTTTTGAGTAATTCTAGTTCAAGGTTTAGAGTCTTCGGGGTTTGAACAACATTCCCGGGATGCATTGCCTGGATTGCTTGGTTTCATGTGTCGGTCTAAGGTTCTAGTATTGGCAAGGCTGGGAAAGCAGAAGTGATGTGAGGTCACAGAGAGCGAGAGTCAGACGGCGAGACTCCAGTGCCAGAACACAATTATAGAGACAGAGGAGAAGCAGGGAGTACAGACGCCCTCGACTCAGATAGATGCTTTCCTCGACCCTTTTCAGAGAGTTAACGGCACACAGGAAGCTCCAGCCGGTGTCTTTTCATTTTTCATTGGCAGAAAAGGTGCACAGTACTACATTGCTATGTTGTTCCTGGAGTGGACGTGGCTTGTTTTATCAGCAGCACCCCGTCAATGACCCTGCCTGTCAAGCAGTGCCAAGAAGAAGAATTAGAGTGGAGAAAAAATGGGTCTAACAAAGAGAAACAGAATAAAAACAATGATAATAAGCAAAAACATCATTTAGAACCTCAAACTAAAATTACTTTGAATGAACAGGACAGAGTGGCTGCTCGGTTTAAATTCCAGAACTCCGTTCCATTCAAGCAGGGTTGCTCCTTCTGACCTTCCTGGTAAACTGGCTTGTCTCTGTCTTGTCAGCTTTGGTTCACAGCTAGCCAACCCCGCTGTGCGCACGTGCCGAGAGGCGGCAGACGGGGAAAAGTCAGCTTTATGGAGGTTTGGCGATGTCTATATTTCCAACAGCCGGTACAAGAGATTTCAGAAGATTTTTACTAAGCTCCTGTTACGACCTAATAAGGATTATCATCTTACAAACTGTCTTATCTGTACAAGTAGCTTGTCAGTAAATGTACTTTAATTTTCTAATATTTTTGGTACTGGAAAAATCTATGTTTCATTGCTCTACCTGGACAGAGACAATGTTGTTCACACTATACTGCACATATTCCCTATAATATCGGAGCTACTCATGGATTTCCAAATGATGATTTTGTGTCAAATATCTACACACAAGCAAAAAAAAAAAGTAGGATTTACATAAATGTGTCTTTGCAATCAGAAAAAATGCTGTTAAAGCAGCCTGTAAGACAACAAAACAGCAAAACACATTGCTCATTATAGGAAATGGCTTGAAATGCTTGTTTTCCAACCAGATGCAACCTCACCTTAGAGGTGCAGACTCACCGTCCATTTTCCTCTTCCTTTCAAAGAGATGTGTGCATGTGCTGTACTCGTCTGCAAAAGAGATTGCAGACATGCTACATTAAATGCCTAGCAGTTTGGATAAGATGCGCATATCTGTGAGAAAACATCTGGCTTGTAGGCTCTTGGAGGAAGAATTCAGAAATCTGTTGTGTGCCCCATTAACGATGGAAACAGTCCAAGTAAACAGGCACAACAGTCCAGCATAAAGATGCTGTGATGGGATTTGCACTGCCCTCACAGATTGTCTGACATGATAAACGACATTCCTGTCGTTCAAGACTTCATTGTTTTAAACATCAGTTCTTTTTGGACAAAGGAACCTTTAACAACAATATTTTAGACATATTTCCAATATAATGTCCAGTAACGCTCCTTTTCTCTTTATCTGTCTCCACTCCTCCACCGTCGAGTGACCCAAATTATATTGTATAGTTAGCTGGCAATAAATGCACGTTTCCCTTCATCCTTCACTCTGGAACAATTGTGTTTCATTGAAAATTGAAAATGATTTCCCACAATCACCCTGCTCAGCAGAAATGAAAGAGCCTCCTGTCATCACAGGATCCTGTAGATCTCAGCTCCCAGTAGGAAGGTCAGGGCCACTGGTGGACGGTCTGAGGCTGGACTTGCGATAATGAGTGGAGGACACAGCCACTGGCAGAGTACTCCCCTCTTTTTCTGACGTCAGCCCCCTGCAGGAAGCAGAGCAGTGCCGAGCAGGATGCATGTGCATCACAGGTCATCTGTCTAAAGTTCACCTGTAGCCAACATCGACTGTTGGCAGCATTTGCCTAGACAATAGAGACGTGCGCTCAACACGAGTGCAATCAAGTTGTCAATGACTGATTTTTTTTTCTGCCGATTTATTAAAATCCATATGGGTGGACCAGTAAATACCAGATCTTAAGTATCAATCCAAAAAAGAGAGTCTTGGCTCGCCTCAGCCCTACTAATCACAATAGGTTTTTCATTTAAAATGTTTTAAATTTCATCCTAATCTTCCATCTGTCCTGCCTGTTAGAGTATTTGTGGTGCAGAATTTTGCAGGTTTGGGTGGTAATAATTGCACAAATGGAAAACATATCATGAGGTCAAAGAAAAACAAAAACATCCTGTGACGCAGAGTGAGTGACTCTTCGTGGGGCGATGCATATGGCTTTCCCTCTATTACCTGCTTATTTTTGCTCCACCATTTGGTCAGTGACTAATAGGGCTGGCGGTGGAGGCTTGTTGACTCAAGGCTTTATGCATAGCCGCACAGTTGTTTCTCAGAGGAAACTGTGGTTTCAGTGGGAGTTCTTCATGTTAATCATGGATAACTGGTTGCTTTCACTCCCACTGCAGACAAACCGCACAGCTGGTGCTGGCGGGAGCCACTGTCAAACTCTTCTGGGTGACCTCAACACCTGTACAAAAATATTGTCAGACCATCATCGCCAGCGTTCTTGGTTAAAATGATCGCTGAGTCTGAAGTACTGGTTTTGGAAGAAATGCAGAAGCTGAGAAAAAAAAATGATCACGTAGCTGAAAGGTGCAAATGGAAATTTACTCCCTTTGACATCACTCAGCTGACAGAATAATAAATTAGGGGAGTAAAGCTCACCCGCACCAGCTTCCCGTCTCAGAATATTCTCCATGCCACGACGTTGATCACATCAATTTTCTCATGAATGAAATTTAAACCTTCTGCCTGGGAAAACTTTCCCCTCAGCCTTTTTCCAAACATACAACAAACATGATTTGTGATTTATTTCTTTCTGTTTGTACGTGTAAAAGCCTGGTGGATTGCAGCCTGTCTCACATGCCTGTTATGTAGTCTTTGCCTTGACCCCAGTCCCAGCGAGCATTTGTAACATCCATGAAACAGACTCAGCTGTGCACGCAACCATGTCTTCAGGTGAACTCTAAGTGCAGCATTTTTGTCAGCATTTTTTTAATCAGAAGTCTCCTACTTCTGGCCTGCCTTGCAGCAATTCAGTTGATCAGAGCTATGTTGAAGCGGAAGATATCTCAGGATGCCATATAGCCATATCGATGCCTTTTTACTTCCGAACCGCTGCAACCGCACTGCTTTCTGTGTTTCCTAGGTCTCAAATTCACAATCTCAGAATGCTGATGCTAAAACAGACACACTGGCAGTATCGCTTGTCCCCTGGAGGTGGGTCCTTTCTCAGCTGCAGGCGAGTGAGTAGAGGGTAACGTGACATATTTAAAGACTCTCATCTCACGAAAATCTATCAAAATAAATAGATGAAACGATAGCTCCATGTAATCTGTGTAATATTCTAATATTAACTGCTGAATGACTCTCTTACTACCCTTTACTAGTTTCAGTTTTGCCTCTGGGCCCAGTTGTTGCAGCACAAGCCCCATCCCCCTGAGGTGGATGGGTGGGGGGCCTTCTGAATGTATCCATCACCACTTCAATTCATTTCACCAAGAATCTGGCTGCTACTAGTGAGATTCCTGGAAGTCTGTCCAGACAGAGAGCGTGATTTAATCCAGCCTCTGTGGCTGGTGCGATAAACCCTCAGACACACCCAGATTTTCACAAGGGGAAATAATCTGCCAGGACCCACAATTATCCAAGTCAAAATGACTGGAGATGCTTATCAAAGAGAGACGTGGCCCTAATTGCTCACTGATGTTTGGCCTTATGTGGCCATGCGCTCATGAAGAACTTGTTTCTGGAAAAAAAAAGGATTATCATTAAAACACTCCACATGTTGCTGTGACTGGGCGTTTTCCTGTTAGTCACTGTTACAATATGGGAGCTACACTACTGACAGGTCTTGGTCATGGTTCATATTTGCATCATTCAGTCCCATCAGTTGATAGAGGACCAGCTCAACATCTCTTTTAAATTTTAATAAGGTGTAAAGCAACACAGGGTCCTGGTAAAAGCGTCTTTGGTAAAAGCCAAACTGGATCTTTTCAGAAAAAGAAAAAAATTCTTTTTCTAGAATCACAAAACACAGAGTATTTAGGCCAAACCAAAGGAAAAAAAAAACTAAAAAATGAAACCACATTACAAACAAGTTGTAATTCAGCTAAATACAACAACAGTATTGTGAAAATAACTTTGGGGAGCCTCGTTATATTTATTGCAGTATACCGAAGTTCAAACCTCAAGATTTTATTGATTAAACATGCAGCATTCTCTAAATGATGCATAAATGAGTAATTTCTGCAGAAAGTCAGAGCAATGACACATGTGACCACAAAGGGATGTGACCAATTGTGTTATAGACGGTTTAGTGCCCTCACTGGGTGGCTGAAGAATTAATTATTTTGCTACCCACTGAAAGGTCTTTCACCTCCTAAAATACACCATGTCTGCTCAGCGGGTCCTAATTCTAAATTAGACCATGCATGTGTTCCCCAGACATAGGTCAACGATGTGCCAAGATCCCTCATCCACTCACAACAACGTAAACCCAAAATACCGCATTAACCCCATTAACATACACCCAAAATGACCAAAAAAAAGCCAGATCAGCATCTTGCTGTAGTCTTCCATTTATGAGTGACCCACATTTCCTTTCAGGTCTTCGAGACATGAGCAAAAGACACAAGTCATGGGTGTCTCAGCGAAGGTTTGGAGCTGAGGAGGAGCTGAGGAGCTTCCTAGAATAGACGGTGAACTTTTCGTTGCTGCAATCTGTGGGCTGTAAAATGTGGGGCACCACCTGTTGTTGAGCTTGTTGCCTAAAAATGTCTTTCACTTCACATTCTCAAACTTCTTTCAACGACGACTTCATTCCTAAACGGACCCATCAGCGGTTATAGTGAAATGCTGGAAAGTAGTTGAGTAGTCCTTGACCCCCTTTGTAGTGAACAGTGTTGTTTTGCACGAGTGCTTCTTAGCAGGCATGCTAAAGTGCATGTCCCGAACACACACTCATAAATTCTGCCTTTCCCTGTAGCCAGGAGTGTTCACAGTTGTTGAGCAGTATAACGTTTTCATTGTTTCAGCTGCTGCTCACTTAATTTGTCAGATATTTTTCATTCCATTCATGTAGACGAATGCTCCTCAAGTCCAAGTGCAACATCTGAGATCAGCATTTTTAACAATTTATTATTTTAGCCTAATTTGGCTGTGCTACCCTGACACTAGCTATGGTAAACTTGTAAATACGACATGAAGGTAGACAGTAAAATACAATACAATACAATACAATACGATACAATACAATACAATACGAATACAATAAACCCTTTGCATCACTAAAAAGAATAACAGATCAGTGGTGTTGCATTTATCACCTGTGACTCTGATGGTTGTCACCAATCCAAGGCCTCAGGGGCTTGGACCCAACAACTGTTGCAGTGTGACCTAGAAAAGGATCCACTTCACTATTGCCTTTCTGTTAAAAGCCAAAATGCTCCTTCCAGCACTTTGTTTCAGTCCATTTTCTGTTTTAGCTGCCATAAGCCAGCACTCCTAACCAGTAAAACGCGGATTCTGACTCTGGAATTCTCAGACATATCGAAACGAAACATGAGCTTTGCCAAGTTAGACGTGCGCAGAGCCGTAAGTGCTGAAAGGTCTGGGGAAAACTAATTTAATATCACAAATGATTACCTCTTTCCAACTTTGCTTAGCACAGAAAGCCTGGCAAAACTAGGTTGCCTGTCTGAAAAATATTAGTTAAGATGCGTTGTTTTCATGTGGAGATTTATAGACAGACATAATGAAAGCAGCATCTGAGGTTGGTGTATAAATCAGCTGTGGGCCATGCGTGGCTTCGTAGTGCCTCGCATAAACACTGTTTGGGGTTCATCATGAAAGTTGGCTACGTAGCTGATTTAAGATGTAAACAACAGGCCTTCTGCGAGGATCTGGGTCACTGCATCTGTGCGTGTTTGTGGCTGTGTGGCAGTAAAGGGGATCTTTGGATAAATCCAGAATTTCCTCGTCTGTCTCCAAGGCTCCTGTTTTCCTGGGGGCAGCTTCCTGGCACCTGAACAAAGCCACATAGCTGCACCTCTTTATGGAGCCTTCCCGGCGCACATGTGCTGTGTACGACAATAAATATCACCAGGCTGCGACACCAACAGAATCGGTTCAAGGTGCTTAGCAGTTGCCTTAAATACAACAAGATTTAGTGTCAACATTTACTAGAAATCCTCAAATGCTGAGTGAAAAGGGACCATTTTGCCACTTTACCTAAGGGCTCTGTTGTTATTAGATACACTGCATGGTGATGTTTGGATTGTGACTTTCACAGTCTGTGACAACCTTTGCTCTTTTCCAGTAAGTATTTAGAAAACTGTTATCAACGAGCTGGGTTCTGGATCCATGAAAAAGAATTACTTTACTAATCATGAAATCAGACTGAGAGTTTTAAAAAAAGGATTGCAGCATCACAAGGTTTTGCAATTGACAGTGATATTAAATATTTTTCAAATTATTTGATCAATTTTGGGAGTAAGCTCAGAATGATAGATATGAAGATAGCATTGTGTTATGATAGAGTCAGATCCAGGAGTTGATAATTAGATTTAGTAGCAGATTTAGAGCAAATGCAACCAGGGTTGAGGTTGGGGCTAGCAGCTATTGGCCGATTCTGATAAAAGAGCTGACTTTCTTTATGATCAACAGCAGGCAAACCTGGCAGACGTGGCCAAACATCAAACAAATGCAACGGCACAATGCAGAAGCAGGCCAGCTAATATTCTTTTTCAGAAGAAAAAAATCAAGCTGTCATCAAGCTTAAAATCTTCAAAACTGAAAACACTTATTTTTTTCTTCCAAAACCTGAATGCCAAACTCAGACTTATCATGTTTGGGCTGTAGCTCTGCACTCTTTTTCTCTTCACTGCTTCCTCTGCCAATGTCCTTTTTCAACCTTGTTACTTCTACAGTGATGTCTGTTGGAGGCTGAGCTGAGATTTGCTCACCAAATTTGGCGTTCTGTGCCTAAGTTTAGCCCTGTGTACTGCAAAACCTTTTTACATTATCATTACAGGCAGTTATACCTGCAGTGCATTACCCTTAAATTTTTATACCCTCGACATTATACAGTTTATTTTAAGGCTGACTGAAAATGCATTTATCTACAAAACCTACAGCACATATTTTTTTAATAAACACTAATTCTTTCAAAATAGGATCATAGGTCACACTAGACGCTAGAGGCTATAGCAGGGTTAGACTCTGGTTGATCACACACATTATTCACTTGCACCTACTTGTAGGTGCAATTTAGAGACTCCAGTCATCCTAATGTGCAGTCTGAAAATGTGAACATTAGGATGACTGGAGAAACTGGAAAAATGTGACATGCAAACTCTTTGTGGAAAGGTTCAGTTTTGATAAACCCTCACCTTTACCTCGGTGCAGTTTAGTTACAAAGTTACATTGTCCAGAAGCGATAGAGGAGACATTATTTAGCTTGTCACAATTTGTCATTATAGCACTGGTTGTCTCACCTTTGACAAAAAGGATATAATTGTTTAAAGTTTTAAATAAAAAAGTTTACCATGTTATAAGTCTTGGTACATTTTAAAAGTGCAGTCATATCATGGCGCATCTGCCTGAGCTTGGGAAGTGGCGCATCTTTTCAGAAGTCCTCAAGATTGCATCCAATCAGTTCGGAATGAGTTGTTCATCATCGCTGCCATTATCTTCAGAGGCTGCCGCGAACTCATGATGAGAGGAAGTCACTTTGACGCTGACAGTAGGAGACGCAGGCTGAACAACATCTGCCCGAGTTTAGGAAGTGGGGCAGGAAGCGTGCAGGCCAGGTGTCACTGTCAGCAATGGAAAAACCCGATCATAGTTTGACGTACTCGGCGTTGCTGGGTGAGCCATCGCCTGTGAGTCCTCACCACCTTGACACCAGAGCCATTTGCACTTCCTTATGTCACATCCTATCCCAGGAGCCGCCCTGGAGAACCAAGACCTGGGTCAGCAGCTGCCAGTGATAGGTGCCGTCTGTTGTCTTTAAAAAAGATGACGTAAGGGGGTTTGTCTCCTTTAGTGGCCTGTTCTGGGTGGCAGGAATGTGGCCTGGACTTGATATGTAATGAGACCTGCACAGGCTTGTCCCTTATTTTAGCCCAGGTAGGACAGGGAAGTCTGGCTGGTAGCACAGGTGTCCCACCTGTGCTACAAACAGCTTGCATTGATTGTACCTGTGCTACGGTACCTAGATTTAAGAAATAGTAATTGTTAGTTTTGAAATACTTTTTAGTTTCGATTACAGAGCCTTCTTTTACACTCAAACAGGTTTACTTGGTGAAACAATGACTAACCTCAGCGTTGTCCATCTTTCCCTTGCTCCACTGTCATGGCAAATTAGTGAAATCCAGATGTTTTTAAACATGACTGAATCTCAGAGCTCTCCAAGCTGTGTCAGACTCCCAGACTGAAGGTAGGCTGTCTGGCTGTCTGTCTGAGAGGCACGCGCCCCCCCCAGGCACTCATATGAGCTCAGCTTCCAGGTCAGGCAATGCAGTCTCACTAATTGACCCAAAACAAATGCTTACCGGTAAAAAGCATGCCCTTTGCCAGCACCGGTCAGGCTTTGTTCTTCGATCCAAGTTTTAATACTTCCTTCAGCCCAGTGGAATCGCTCAGGATGTTGAAGACAAAACAGGGAGTTCATAATCTAGTCAAGCAGACACAATGAGTGATGGAAAGATTTGGTACTTCTGAAGTGAATATCTAATGTCTTTAATCGCAGATGTTTCTCCATAACAGGCCCACACAACCGACCCAAGGAGTCTCATTCCTGTTGCCTGAAGCTTTATTTTAATTAAGCGATGATGAAAGATCTTTTATGCCAAACTATCCTGAATAGAAAAGAGGATCTTTTATTTACCAGGGTCTTTGTAATCTGGCACATGGCAGATGTTAGGCCTGTAATTAAATGCTTAACAAATGATACGGTGTTCCCCAAATCATTCCATCTCATCTATAAAAATTAATTAGGCAAAGCAATGACCTAATGGCATATTTATCTCAGAGGAGTTTAAGTTTTTTATGGCGCCCAACAACCATCCTTAGGTTGATTTCACGGTGTTCTGCGTACACTGATAACGGGTGTGTCCTCAGGTCCGTATCTACATCTGGAATGTTAGCTTTTGTCATGGAGTCGCATGTTTATTTTCCTCCAATGATGTCATGTGACAGGACCCAAGTGAGACGGGGACCTCCTGACACCTCCCCTCAGCAGACTGGGACTTCTCGTACTGTGAAGCGTTACCCATCATCCTCCGCTCCCATTACCTCCAACGCTCTGCCCAGTAACAACGGCTTCACCAACAGCCGCAGCAGCGTGCAGAACTGGACCGGACAGAGGAATGGACACAGCAGCACACACTCTGTTAACACCCACAGGCCTGCCAATGACAACCTGCTGCACGGACACTTCAGCAACGCATTATCACCAGCAGGTAAGCTTCACAAATGCATCTGTGTGTATACATTAGGATACATGTGTGAGCGTCCCACTGTCTTCTGTAAGAAGAGCATTGGCTGCAAGAAAAACAAGCAGAAACCATGGATATACTTGATTTTCCCACTGTCACCCCTCCCAACCACATCTGTGGCCTACATCAGGACAGACCGGCAGATGTTTGCTATCAGCAACATCTAAGCTTGTTTGTCTGTGTGTGTCCGCTGCGGAACCACACTGTAAAGACCGGGAGTGTGTCCCTGAGTGTACAGTTACTTTAATATCTCCAAAAGTCTGCCACCTCTCCAACGTGACAGGTGCTGAGCCTCGTTGACCACAATGAAAAGAAATGCGATCCCTAATTTCGACACTTTGCCAGCCTCCCAGCCACTATCCAGCAGGCACAGCTGTCTGCTCTTCATGCGCTTCCTTTTTTTCAGCCTGCATCAGAGTAACAGCTTTTGAACAGGTTCCCACCATTACACAACATTCACTTGCACTTACGCTGCCTTTGTCTTCCTCACTTGTACGCACATCCAAAACACCCTCTTCTAAAGATAAAGGGCTTACCTAAGTACTCTCTCCCTCATTTGCTGGCCCGTGGCACATCAGTCATCCTGCTACAGCTTGCCACTGGCCAGTTGTTAGCACACACCCTCACACACTTAAATAAACCTCCCTTTGCCCAGGAAGGGAGTGTGTCACAGTCAGACTGAAAGAGGAAAGATGAAGATCATCTCCAGCAAGCTGTTTCCGCTGCTGCTTCTCCTCATGCAGGTGTGTGTGTGCTTTACAGGGGCCAACCTGACTGCCAGCCTGGACCGCATCAAGATCGTCTTTACACCGATGCGGTGTCGCAGGGTGTGCAGTGGCAACCGCTGCTACAACAGCTGCGAGAAGGGTGACGTCACTACGGTCTACAGCGAGACCTCACAACAGCAGCCGCCAAAGACCCAGGGCTTCCGACTCTGTGAGTATCAGCTCTGGTCTCTCAGACTCTCTCTGCCTTTCTGAACTGCATATCATCCTCTAGTTCTCTGCTCTCAGTATCGTTCGCACTTGTGTCCCGATTCTCACACACTTAACTTTTTTTTCCATCCTACTTTTCCATTCCTTTTTTATTGGGTGAGCCTGACAAAAAAGTTTCCCAGTGGCATGCTGTCTGTTGTGAATGCCAAGCCCAGAGTGGAGACAGAGTGGTGCAGATGAAAGAATGAGAGCTTCTCTAAAAACTCACTGTCACTGAGAAGCAGAAACGGAGTCGCATAGAATAAAACGCGGGCTCTCCAAAAGGGGCCTAATCTCCCCTTGCACACACACACACACACACACACACACACACACACACACACACACACGTGTGGCCAGTGGTCCCACGCTCCCAACACTTAGCCCCATCTCTTTGCGGTTTACACATCACGCTCGGCCCCGCTGTTAACCATTTAACGTGCTCCCTGGGAGAGCAGGAATGAATGAAAGCGGAGAGGGAGATGCAGAATGAGAGAAAGAGTAGCAGCATGAACAGGATTTCATAGGGATTACATTAAACCTTCCATTTATCCAGGGGGCTTTGCTCCAAATTCACACAGGAGTATCCATGGGAAGGGAGGGGACGGTCAATGCCAAGGGCAGGGTCGTACCCTGACATGTTTCTTAGTTTTCTCATCAGATGTAAGGGTCCGACCAAGGCTCAGACTAATTACTTCTTGTGGATTAGAGGCTGTACATACCACATACACACGTAAACATATAAGTCCAGCCTGGACACGGTTCACGTGAATACAGCCACACACCAGACTGTTTTTAAAGGTCCTGACTTATGAAACAGGCTGATGTTTTAGATTTCATGACCTTTATTGGGGTTTTGGAACAAGGTTTAGATACTCCAAACACTCCAGGATCACGATAAAGGCCTTTTCTGGAACATTTACTTATGCTGGAGGAACAGTATTTTCTTTTTTTTCTGCCCATCCTTGTTTAGTATTCTCAAAGTCTTTCTTCAAATCTGAAAACAGGTTGAGAGGACAGTACTTTCCATTCCGGCTTTTATCCTGTTATTCCTTGGCTGTACGTGTTCATCAAGGAATGTCAAGTGGACAGCAAACAGTTATCTCATGCTGTTGTTATGTTCCTTAGACAGAGCAGTAAAATCTGGCTGGATAATTACAACAGGCTCTCTCAGGCTCTCTCTCAGTGCACTTCCTGAGTACAACACTTGCCATGAAGCCTGATAATAGATCGGCCTGAAGTCTGTTTATTGGGTGAGAAGTGTGCACGCATGTCTCTATGTGCGACTGAGATGTTGTTAAATGGTCAGACAGATAGAACCTCACAGTAGGCCAACGTCTAAAAATAGTCCCTTTCCTGTGTCGAACTGAGACTGGCCTGGAGTTGTAAAGCAAAGCAGACAATTTAATTATTGTTTTATGCCCAAACTGAGTTTGTCTATATGAACAACGCTGTTCTGTCTTTCCCATTTATTTAAAGCCTGGTTCTTTTCTGTTTTCAATCACATTCTCAACCCTTAATCTGATGCATTCCCCAACTCTTTATTCTTATTGCACCCCTCCCTCTCTCCCTCCTCCTGTATGACTCCAGTTAACACTGTATGACAGGACCCTTTCCCTGCATGCAAACAAGACAGCCCTGCATCTTTCTGGTCCATGGTTTTTTGTTTTGTTTGTTTTATTTAGAGCTTTGCTGCTTGTCTTAAGGGAAAGATGATGCAGCTTCAAGCATGTTTCTCACTTGCAGCTCTTTTCATCTCAGTGTACGTGGAACATCTGTTAACTGCAGCAGCTTTTACAATGTCCTGAATCTGCAGCGTGTGGTGGCTAGGAAAGAGTTGTGTCAGGGCGAAACTCTGCAGAGGGCAGCCTCAACAAGATTCCGAGTTGGCACTTACCTGTAGGAGTTTTTCTCTGCAGTAAATCTCAAAACTTCACCAAACTGGAAATTGAGTCTGATTTTATAGTGTGTTTATATAACAGTTTTGGGTTGTTGGTTTTTGTTTTTTTTAATCTGAACAAAGCAACTGCTCCAAATACTGCCAGCATATTTTAGGTGTTTATTTTAAATGCTAACAACTCAAAAGCACTAACGGTGACTGGAAGACAGCAGAAAATACCAGTGAAGGAGGTCTCACGTGGGAAGCAGGGCTGTGTCTTTGCTTTAAGGAAACTTTATGAGCGTCATGTGAGATGAGGTGTCCGGTGGTGCCAGAATACACAACAACGTGGCCTTTTCTGTTTGCAAACAGAGCCTGTCCACATAAAACTCTGCACATTCCACTTCTATTAGTGCTTCTCCTTCTGTTTCTGATTACATGGACGCGTGTGTATGAGGACACATAAAGTTGTATGATTAAACGTGACTTGCCCAATCTTTTTAAACTATATAGGGAATCTCTTGCTTCTGTTAACCATGCCGCTTTCCTTTCTACAGTCTTTTGTCAGATACCCTGTCTGAATGGAGGCAAATGCATTGGCAGGGACCAGTGCTGGTGTCCCTCCAACGCGACGGGAAAGTTCTGCCACCTGCCGGCTCCAGTCCCCACAAAACCCACCACACAGGGCCACAAGGACGCCGGTCCCCAGGGGCAAAAACCTCACTCCCACTCCATGTACACGTTGCCACTATCCAACCAGCAAGGTAAATGTCCAGTAGGTCTAGCCTGGCAATTAGGATGTCTGCTATTGGTGAATTGTTTATATTAGTACCTTTAATTTTGCTTCATCTAGTTATTTTGATATAACTGATTCATGGTGGTGTTTCCACTTCAAATTAGTTTGCACACAAGCCCATCCCTTGTCTCTGAAGACGGCTTATCGTGCAACACTCTGCCTTTACTGGCCAACAGTCAAGGCCAGACTATTTTAGGAAGATTAAGTAATGGATGATGCACGGGGAGTCGTCATATCCTCCTGAGAATGCTGCTTTTATCAAACAGGAGTGGATATAAGAAATACAGTATCAACATCATGACCTTGTAAAAGACAAAAAAAAGAGAAACATTTGTTCAATTTCAACATTTTTATCTCTTCCTCCCATCTGATTTAGCATTATCTCAGAGCATGGTTTCTTCCCATTCCAGCTCTTGGATTGGATTTACGGGTCAGTCAAAATCTACAAGACATGTTTATTGTATTGTCATGTCAGTGCAATCTGTGTGCCTCATACATGCAGGGAGGTTGCTTTGTGCCCACGGCCTGTTGATGAAGTCCTATTTTTTACATTTTTTCCTGAACTATCCCGGCTGCCTGTGTGATTCATGACAGTGGGTCAGGATTCTAGGGGGAAATAAACCCACAAAAACCCCTGGCACTCCTTGAAGATAGATGCTGGCTGTGGGGAAGGACAAAGACTCCTTTTCCCCATTGCAACATCTGTTCCACTCCACAACAAATACTTTCTGTCCTTAAAGATTTGATTAAAACCAGCTAATCCGAAACTCTTTGTTATTGTTGCTTTGTAGAGTTTTTTTCTCGACAGTTTGGTCGTAAATCCAGCTGTGTAAGTTTATTCTGGATGACATCTGATGTCTCACACACTACAGGTTTTGTGAAGGACATTGCTCCTGCATTTGTTTACAACTTGGAATCTGCCACTGCTACCATCGGCATTATTCTATTAAGTGTGGGTCTGTCCTTCTCCAGTGTCTCTCCATCCATCCCTGGTGAATGTCCACATTCAGCATCCTCCAGAGGCCGAGGTCCAGATCCACCAAGTAGCGCGTGTCCAGCCTGGACAGAGACCGGTCATCACAGAGGGGGCCCACTCGGTGCAGCAGCGCTCCCAGCCAGGAAGTGTGCAGGAGTCAGCCACTGAGCAGGGGAGCAGACACCCACACACCAGTCACACCAGTCATACCAGTCATGATGGTCGCAATGGTCACAATGGTCACGGCTCTCTCAGACCTCACTACCCTCAGAGTGAACATGTAGGAAGATGCTTTCAGGAGACAGTGGATGGACAGGTGAGGAGTCCTGCTTCCCCCGTCACATCTTCTTCCTTCTGTGTTTTCATTAGAGCCACCAGAACCTTGTTCCAAACAAAGCCCCTCCATTGACTCTATGTTCTGTTTATTTTGAATCACTTGGTTTTGCATTTGATTTTTCTTCTAGTATATTTGGTATGCATAAGAATAAGGCAGAGAAAAGAGCTGCATCTGGGTCTGGTTATCCTGCACTTGTTTGTTGGTTTGTAACAAAGTATTTTTTGGTTCTATTAGGTTTGCAGTTGCGCCACGACAGAGTTCTGCCAATGGCATTCCTTGTTTGCGTGGAAGTTTCATAGGGAGTAATAAAAAACTCATCAGTGCTTTTCCAAAAAGAACTGAGTATGCAAAACCCCAGTCCCTGTTCTCAGGCTCACATGCACAATGCTGTGCTATCCAAAAGAAAGTCCTGTGTGTTCTCTCTTCAATTTTATAAATTCTATTGTCCAGAAGTCTCCTAAATAAGGCCTGATAGGAATCTCTTTTCACAATTGGCCAGGTTATGAAGCATGCAAAGAGGTTCTTACTCGACTGCATTCTGTACCAACTGACTAGTCTCAGATGTGTGTTTTAATTTGTCCTTTCTGTGAGGACACGTACACACTACACGTGTCACAATCCAGCATTATTCTGCAGGAAAACCAGTGTCCATGCACAATCATGTCAAACTTGTGCCTCGTGTTCAAGACAGATGTTTGTTTTGCAGTGTGGTAAACCTCTGCCCGGCCTCACTAAACAGGATGACTGCTGCGGAAGCATCGGTGCCTCCTGGGGCCTAAACAAGTGTCATAAATGTCCAACCAAACCAGGTAAGCCATTTGTACCCAGCCAATCAGTTCTGATCGTTTTGTTGTTCCAGTTGGTTCCATAACACACTGAAATTAGAATATTATTCTGTAATATAGACTAATTGCACTCATCCTGTTGATTTTATGTAAAACTGCTGTGCTGTTGCTGTGTTGATCACTTCTTGCACTATTATCCCTGAGCTATTTGACATACCTATTCACTCTTGCAGGTTTTTATACTCTTATTACACAACAGTCCTCTTTGTTTGATTGCAAAACATCCTCTTCTACAAAACCAAGTTAGTTAAAGAAAATGAAAATATTTAGTTTGAAGATGAGGCTTTGGTAGGTGTGCCACCCAGTCTGCAAGCAGGTCCGGCCAGCATGCTTCCGAACGATTAGGCTCTCGCTCTTTCCCAACCCGAGCTGCGGTAGGTTGGAGAAACAGCAGCAGGGTGGTTACATGACAGCAGGCGAGGTGGGCGGCGATATCCTTCACTGTAGGTGGAGACTTTAGTTGTCCTGACAGCCTGATGTGTTTTTTGGAGGCCTCGTGGGAAGCGGCTTTAGTGGCACAAATGAACACTGGGTAATTTCCTGGCACTCATAAATAAAGTCTTCTTGCTGCCATGCCCGTGTCTGAGCAGCTTCTAATAAAGAGCAGACGTCACTGATCCCCCTCTTATGTGTCTGTGGGAGATGCCAGTTTTCGAATCTGCAACAAATTCAAGGTCCTCTTAAGACACAGTCCCCTTTTTTGCCTCTAATTCTTCCCTCCTTTGAAGTGTGACAGAGGCACAAAGTTTACTCAGTTTTGTAAGTGTGCTGGACGGCAGCAGATTGTCGGCCAGGGTCACATTCATGCAGGAATAAAAAGGAAAAGTCAAATTGAAGCCATGTAGAATGTCTTGAGGGGAGCTTTAACAAGAGAGATGCTTTGAATTCCTCTGGAATGTTATTGTTCTCGGTTTAAATACTTGGCTAGATCTTTTAGCTGCATTCTTTCCCCACTGGCCCTGAGGCTTTTAAACGTGTTTGACAGGAATGATAAACAACCTGGACACAGTGAGAAATGGTGTTGCTCTTTACATTTCATGTAGACAATGAGCCTGTGCTCAGCTCACACTGCCGAGAAAACAGCATCTGTTGTTAAGTACATAATCATCTCATCACAAAGGTCCAGTTTTAACCTAAAGGTGTGCCACTTTCACCTGACAGAATATAGCTGGTTTGCAAATATCCTGTTGATGAGATTTACTATTGCTCCATCTCTTTTTTATTTTAATAAAATTCATTAATTATGGTTTCACGATGGCCAGTATAGTTGATCATCGCCTATGCAAGAGGTGCCCACATGACTACATTATATTGATGTGTATTATTTATTAGAGCATATTGTGGATTTTATGTCATTCTAGCAGCAGCAGGGGAGAACATTATGACATGATGGAAGCAAGAATGCTATCCAATCTCGGTGGGAGTCGAAAGCCATTAAAAGCCTCTTGCCTTTTAAAAGTCACATGGTAAAGATTCTGAGCTTGTAATGAGATCCAGATCAACTGGTTCTCTGATTTTGAAGTGGTACTGCGACGAGAGCCTTGATTTGAATATCAAACAAAAAAATTTACGACTCATTTTGACAGGATTTAAATTTTTCGCGACTCTGACAATAAACTGACCGATTAAAAAAATAATTAGGCACAACAGTTGCACACATTCCACAAGGGGCTTGTGAGCAGACAGGACAGTGCTGCAACTGGAAAAATGTTTTTGCATAGTGAGACGAGAGAGAAAGCATGTTGTAGTAGTATAGCAGTAGATAGTAGACACATACATTAACAGAAGGCATAACAACCTTTCAAATCAGACACAATTACAGCTTTAGTTTTCAGAGGATTTGTGAATTTAAATTCTAATTTATTCAGAGATCCAAGGAATCCTGAGCGCAGCGAACTGCATTATTGCTGTGCCTTTTCTGAGCCATACTGTTTGACTGTGTATAATTGCGCTGGCACCATCCCATTTACTGTTACTTTTGAAAATACTGGAGCTCCACAAGCCATTTGTCTCCCCATCTATCATTACTGGGCAGCTTGCCTCTTTACGATTCTCCACAACTGCAAAGGGGGCTTCCCAGGGAGCCACATCAGATGTCCTCAGGGCATAAAGGAGCACCTTAGGAGCCTCAGCTTCTTCCTCAAACCTCCTTTTCCTGAATCTTCAGGGTCATAATGATGTCAATGCTTGAGCACCGCCCTCTCTTCCATGTGCCTCTGTCATGATGACACTACTTTTCTTGAGATTTAAATCAATTAAGTCAGATGAGGCAAAGGAGAAGGAGGGGGCCCACAAAGCTGTGCCGCTGCCTCATCGCTCCATATGAGCTCATCCTTTCCAAATGTCCCATTTATTCCCTGGACATTTACTGAGACTTCCACAAAGGGGTCATGGCCGGCGCATATTGCTTTTGATTAGTGCCGGCTGAACACATACATTTGTTAATGAGCACTGAAAAACAGAGATACAATGCCTCAGAAACAGTGAGAGAACAGATGCACTGGACCAAGTCCACAGCAGCTTCTCATGATGATTAGAGGAAGACATCACGTCTTTGACAGCGTATGATTCATTTAGTGTTAGCATGGAATGATGGAATGGACAGCAGCAGAGCCAATCAAGGCATAGAATAATATAAGAAATAAATCCCATTTGGAAGTTGTCATTTAGGACTTTCAATTACATGCAAGCTAACATGAGTGCTGTTTTTTATTTACTATCAGGATTGTTCTGTGGTATTCATTATTATTTTGAACAAAGGATTTTGAAGGAATGCAAAATAAAACAACAACGTTTGAAGATGTTACATGGTAAATGTAAACGTTCCTTTTTTTTAAGTGTAATTGCTTTCCTTCAAATTGTTTTCTCCAATCAAGCCTTTGCTCCAAGGCCAAGCAGAGCTGGCACTGCCACTCCAAAGCCCCAAAACTTTGCACAGTGATTAAAGAGCTCTTTTTTGGTTTTGTCTTGTGGCACCAGAATGTCCTGTGGCGACATGTCAAAAAGTAAAGTTCTGGAAAGTTTCCTTGGCTTCGGTGTAAGCTACATTCACTGAATGACCCCAAACGAAGTGGAACCAGCATCAGTCGCTTCGTTCTCCCCTCTTCTCTTAGACAGAGTTAGATTTTTCGTGCCAGTTCAGGGTAGAAGCCCAACACCAGTGCTGCCTTTGAGGAAAGTGTGCAAAGCTGATCGGAGCTCTGCGATTGATAAACCAGACTCCCCAATCACCCTTGAAGAACAGCGCCAACGATGGGTGGTCTATGCTGCAATTACACAAAATTACAGCTCAGGTTTCCTTCTGTCCATGAACTATTCCATTCCCTCTTCCTCTTGTTTCTTTGTTTTTTTTATTTTACATAAGCCGTCTTTTTATATGAATGCCCACAGTCCCCTTCTCTCCAGAGCAAAAGCAACCTTCACATTGAAAGGATACTGAAGGGATTTACTCTGATTTGAAAAGACACCACCAAGGATGCTGAATTACACTTTCAGGTCATGGAATTTGAGCAAATATTATTGAACAGTTGCCAGTGGAATGCACAACACAACTGAATGGAGGCTGACTCGAAATTAGTAAAGGGTGACAAAGTCTTTTGTTGAAGAGGGCTAAATGCGTGGACAATTGGAAGTTGCTGTTTGTTCCCGTAGTGGATACAGCCTGATCTACAGTCTTTGTAACCAAGGGTGAGCGCTAATGATGTGCAGTCAGAGCTTATTCTTGCAGTACTGTCGTCTTTATGGTTTGGCTTTTCACATAAACGCCTGTTCGTAAACAAAAGGAAGAGGCATTAGAATGAAGGCATTGTTGCAACCACTGGGGTAACACATCTTTTATTTTCTCTTTTTTTTCCCCAGGTAGGGGTTATAGAAGAGAGATTATGAAACTTATTTATGAATCAGACAAGATCTTTTTAAACTTAGAAACTGAATTATTTATTCGGCACCAAGGGTCCTTGGGTGATCAGCACTAATACTTCTTTATGTTAATAACCCTTCAGAGAATGGACCCTCTGAGCTGAACTCTGATTCTAAGTTATTTTAAACTATTGGTGACCACAGAGGTTCTTGCCTCCAGGCTAATAAGCTTTATTGAGACACCCGGACCTCCCCCACTGGGCTTCCACAGGCATGTGCGCACTGCTGTACCTCAGGCCAGACTTTCCCTAATTTTATCGCTGCGGGAGGGCGTGCCCACCGGCCTACCAAAACAGCTCATTACCCAAAAACTTTGAACATGGGATTAGAAGAAGTGTGGAAGAGGATCAGGAGGCAGTGGATGGGCAGAAACAGGACCGTCTGCTTTGACACAGTTCCCTCTCTTTTGCCGTTGTCTCATACACGCTGACCCACTTCAAATTTGTTAGCCTTCAGGTACATTGACTGCGCCTGGTCCACTGGGTCACAGCAGGACCAAAACAAAACTCACCTTTAGGAAACATTCCAAGAAAGACTCCATGTAGCCCAAATTCCAGTCCCTCTATGAACAATAA
Organism: Tetraodon nigroviridis; assembly: GCA_000180735.1. Lineage (NCBI taxonomy): Eukaryota > Metazoa > Chordata > Actinopteri > Tetraodontiformes > Tetraodontidae > Tetraodon > Tetraodon nigroviridis. The sequence continues at coordinate 4,260,689 of CAAE01015019.1, forward strand.
CATACAAACATATACACAACAAAATGGGACAACAAAGCTTTACGTTTTCATATCACTTCTTTTAACTACTCTCAAATCTGTGACATTTTTTTGTTGTCACCTTCATTTTGCCTCAGCTCCAGAAAGTTGAAAGCAACACAGACGGAATCCGATTATTTCTGATCTCCGTGTAAAGCCAAAGTCTGTCATCACAACCATTGTTCCAGATTCTTGTAATTCCCGAAACATGGCTAGGATTATTGCACATGATGACGCCAAGGATTAAAACGGCTGTTAATCAAGTTCTTTATTTGTTTAATCTTAGATTGTCTCATCCTGAATATGGCTCTCCAGTAAGACTAAACTTTGTCTAATAAATTCCAACTGAAGAGAAATCTTTCTTGCATGTCTGTACTCTAAATGTGCAAAATACAGTCATGGCCATTTTATTTTATTTTTTTTAGTTTTTCCGTGTAATCTTTCAGATTCGAATTTGAATCGAGTACAGCAGTTGCAAACAATTCTGTCATGCCTATAATTATGGCATTATTCATAACTCCATCATATTTTTTCACTGTAAAGTCTTAATTTTAAACACATGATTTTTATTTCCTTGCCAAAACAAAAAGAAAGGCAACATGGGCCTGTCACCGTCATTTTACCCCTACAGTAATCGTCACTCGACGCGAGCACTCTTACCTGTTCATCTTTTATTCAAATAGCTTCACACTAGAAGTCAGGACTGCCATGTAGGCTTCCACCATGTTTATGATGTATTCACTTCCAGCAGCTATCTCTCACGGTGAAGGAGAGGTAAATTTAGCTGATTTTAAATGCCGTTGCGTGTTGTTCTTATATTCTGCTTGGTGGCAGTGCTGACATGTAAATGTGCTTAATGGGCATCTGTTTCCATACACTCACCACAGAGACCAAATCTAGATCCTCACATCTATTTTTTTTTCTGCCAAGAAGCTCAGATCAGTAAGTTTTATGATCTTCTCCTGAACCCTGACCCTTTTCGTCTAAATGTTTGCATTTCTCTGTGTTTGCAGCATATGCAGTGATCTCCAATGGGCAGGTGGAGTGTTCCAAAGGCTTTAAAAGGTTGAATCTCACACACTGTCAAGGTATACAATTAGCCTCCGCAGGGTCAGAGTTCAGTAGCCAATAAGCAGCTGGGGCTGCTGGTTTAATTGGTTTTTGGTGTTCTGAGTGCAGACTGGTACGGCCAGCTGTGATTAAACGTGGCTCTCTAGAAAGGCAAAGATCAGTTGCTCTCTGATCTTCCAGCTCCACCATGCAGATGTAAACAAGCTCAGAATATGTGCAAGAAATCAAAAAATGTCTTCCATTCTTTAGCTCCTAAGACGCATCCAATCGAAAAGCCGATTTCACGTAAGAGTAACCACACGCAGTGGTCTCCACAGATGGTCTTCCTCTGCAGGCTTTAAACTATTTGTGTTTGCCAGTGTTGTTAGTATACAGCACTGGAATTAATTGACATGAATAAATAAACCTTGGCCAAGAGACAGAGGAAAAATGTACTGCCTAATCTGTGAACAATGAAACCAATGCTGACATGTTCACTAACAAAATGTAGCCTTTCCGACAGCCTACTTAAGCCATGTCACTGACTTGATTAATGTTGTCATAATCCAAAAGGCAGTGCTTGCTGAAGCCCGTGGAGTGCAACAACATGACGGTCCAATGGACAGCTCTGATTGCATTTCCAAAGGGCCTCAGTTCCTAGTTCAAAAAGTTCAACATGTTTTCTGCTCTATGCTGCACGAGTTGACATGTAAAGTTCCTGATTGTATTTAAAAAAAAAAAAAAAAACACACATTACACGTATTCATACAAAAAAAATGTCTTCCTCTTGCCATGTTTTTATTTTCCCTTTAAATTGTTTGTAGATGTTTCTGCGTTTAATTACAGCGAGGAAGTTTGCCACATTTCTAAAAGTCTTTGTCATAGAGAGTCTGATGTCTCACACTGGGAGACAAAAACAGGGTCTGTGGGTGTGCAGGTAAAAAATGATATTGAGTATTCCAATGGAACGGAGCTAATTCCTGTCATATTCCATAATAAGATTTGGGTGCACTAGACATTTGGCGTCTCTGAAGTCTGAGCTCTTAGCGCACGCCGACATTCACCTCAGAAGCTGCTTTCAAGTAATATGGTTGGCGGAATTTCTGCTGATCATTAAAACAAAAAAGCATCTGCAGTCCAAGTTGTGGGCGATATCCGGTGCTGAAATCAAAGTCTTTACGAGTCATACAAAGCATCAAAGAGTGACAGGGTGGAAGTCTTGGAAGTTTTACATAAGTTGTTTTACATTTTGGATCAGCTGAATAAAAGCTACACATTATTACATCCAATGATTTTTGACATTCATCATAACACGCCTAGACCTCCGTATATTTGGTTATGCTGCAGGAATTTGCTTGTGAAAATAGCTTTTCCCAGCAATGGTTACTTTGGCTTTACTCGGCACTTCTGTTTTTTCTCAACCGTTCCTGATTGAGGATTTTGAAGGACTCTGGGTTTGTTTCTGTTGCTTTAACTTCCCAAAGATATTATGAGGCTGATGCTGCCAACTGCGTTTATTGTGTCCACAAATAATTTTGCATCTGTCTGTGTGACTTACTAAAGAAAATAATGACAGACAAAGGTGGCAGCAGCCTCACTGCCCTTAGTTTCGAATGTGTCAAACTCATCATTAGGCAGATAAACGCTGGGTCTGTGCCCGTTTGGTTCAGATCTACTGCTGACCTGAACTCTGACCTGATCAGGCACCAGTAAAACCAAACTAATGCCCCTGCACTCCTCCTTACTGGATATCAATGCTTCAGATTGTTAAAAAGTGGGAAATGGACAAAGGTGCTGTAATAAGGTTGAGACAAATACCTTAAGACAGGGAAGTAAGCACCGACCTGGAAAAAAAAGAAGAATGCAGATTAGTGAAGGAGAAACTACAATCAACAGAAAGAACATTGAGGCATTTCTTGGATTTGTTTCAGTCCACAGAATTTATCAGCCCCAATCCCCCCATGAACTCACTTTTTCCACCAGGAACCAAACAACAAAACAAGAGCAGATTAATTAGAATGGGAAAATCGGCTGTGGCAGGCTGTCGAGTTCCAATCGTCAAAGAAATTGGAAAGGACCTAATGATGTACACTTTGTTTAACACGGTCGAACAACAAACTTTGCGTGGTCCCAACGTGATTGCATGATTGAGCCTCTGAAAAATGTCCCCCTGGCTGGCACAATAACTAGCTTGGTTGCCGAAAATTGGCTTAGAGGCTCAGGAGCTCTGGGAGCAGCGAGCAAACTGTAATAGCCTCTGTATCACTCCATCCGGTGACTCGGACCGGGGAGAGGAAAATCCTCTTTATGACTTTCACTAACTGAGGTCGGCTAAGGATGCCATTAACCTTGTTGGACAGTCAGAAGGAAAGTCGCCGAGCAGGATCGTAATTTGAAACATTCAGCTTTTTCCTCTGTGTCCATTTAACTGTATTTCAAGGACAAGTCAAGAATTAGATTTAGATGTCAGCAAGGTCTCTGTGTATGTGTGTGTGTGTGTGTGTGTGTGTGTGTGTTAGGATGCATTTGATTTTGTCACAACTGATTTGTATAATTGACAGACATCAACGAGTGCCTCCTACCTGGGATCTGCAAGAACGCAGAATGCTTAAACACCAAAGGAAGTTACAGGTGTCTGTGCAAAGTGGGCTACATGCTAGACCTTGAAAGCAAAAACTGTGTCTGTAAGCATCACACCTCAGCTCTGAAACAGATAAAAAGTTTGTCACTCTGTCGAGCTGGAAATTTGACCAATCTGCTTCTCTTTTTAGCGGACAAGGCGGTGTCTCATCAGAAGGCCTTATGCTATCGATCTGTGTCAGCGGAGACGTGTTCCCTGCCACTAACCCAACACATCACCAAACAGATCTGCTGCTGCAGCCGCGTGGGCAAGGCCTGGGGTGCCGGCTGCGATCGCTGCCCTTTACCAGGCTCAGGTACAGCTTCATTCAAGACCCATCGTGCCATCCATTTTTAGCGTACCTTTTGAAAAACTGTTGTTTTTTGCAGAAGTAAAAGATGTGACACGTGATCTTTCACAAGTGCTATCTGTGGTGGGCGAATGGATGTTTATCACTCAGCTGCCAGTCAGCTCTCTGCCAGGCTTTTAAAGCAGTTAAAGAATAACCAAAAGTGTTTGGAATAGAAAAAGACCAACAATATAAGAGTTTTCATACTTTGGACGCTACATAACAGTGGGAGTCAGCTTTGTGTTATCACTCTAATCCTCGGAGAGAAACACCGATAATAGACCAGCAAGGCTCCACAGCAGAAATAAATAGCGGGTGCCAAGTGAAACATGGGAAGTAGTTGTCATCTTTTTTTTCATGCCGATCTAATCTTCAAAGTCTGAGAGAAATATGCTGGTTTTATAGAGTGTCTGTACTGGCCAGTGATTCATGGGGATTGTTGTAGATCGGATATCACAGACACAGACCTCCGCGGTGCTGCAGAGCCCTGACAGAGGATACAGACATGCAGACTCATTTCTTACATTTCTACAGCCCAACAGGCTGTTCTAGCCGTGTTCTGGGCAAAACCAGGCCGATTTCATGTGACTCAGTAACAGGAGCCCGTTGACTTTCCACATTGACTTTTCCTTCTGACCACATTTCCTCCTGTTGTCCCTAAACATATGCAGCTTAAATCCCATCTTCTTCAAATTCATCATTTAGTATAATATTAAATTCACATTTCCGCTATTCATGCCATTATTTTCAGTCGCCACTCATCCGTCATCACCGGTGTCTCCCTTCCAGACTCTCTCTGCTTAGGCAGCTGCTGGTTTCAGGTCAAACAGGGTGCACATTGCTTCTCGATAGTAATGGATTCACCATCACTGAGGTTTGTTAGGCTCACAGTCTTCCTCCTAATGTCCAATAAGCCAAACCTCTATTAGGATTTCAGTCACATGCCCAAACAGCTCAAAGGTCAGTCAGCGTCATGTGATCATCTTCTTCCCCATGGTTCTGTTTGTTTAACTTTGTGTTTCCATATCCCACCATTGGGGTTACCCTCTGCTACACAAGTTGCTGAACTGCCTGCTAGTTAGTTCTGTGTTGTAGCAGGTTATGAGTAGAAGTCATCCCGTAGGCCTCAGACTAGATGGCAGCATCCTGGAGAAGATCCAAAGGGTTTTTTGTTTTTTTTTCTGTGGTCCATTGTTTACCTCTGTATGTCTTTTACACCACAGATCACTTCAAGGAGATCTGCCCGGCGGGCCATGGGTACACCTACTCGCTCTCTGATGTGCAGATTTCTGTCAGACGTTTGGGAGAAGATGGTGTGCAGAGTACAGGTTTGTCGTGGGAGGAGCAGAGTCGCCTCTATCCTCAGATCCCATCCTCCCATCCGTCACTGCCTTTCGGGCCACAGTACCCCAGCTACCCGCAGACACCGCAAATACCCCAGTACCCGGAATACCTTGAGACACCCCAAGTGCCCCAGGACCCTCTGGCTCCACAGCATCCCCTCTATCCCTTTTACCCAGACAGAGAGCCGCTTGAACAGCCTCAAGGTGAGAATGAGAAATGGCACGATGGCAAATCATTGCCAGGTAACGTTTATTCTTAGTGATGAAGCCGATGTGGCTGAATGTTCTGTGTTCATGCTTATCCAAACACAGTTACCGCCTGCATGGTTTTTACCACAAACCTCAGAGTCAACAATGCAGGGCAGTTTGCTGATAGACAGTTTTGTAAAAATACAAATATTAACATGATGTTGGGATCCTGATTCTAAATAACTAAAACTGTGATTCTCATTCATCAAAGTAAAACCCTCTCATCATCAGCTCAGCACACACAATGCAATCAACATTTGTCAGCATCCATTTAAGTCAGCAGAGTTTTCTGTAAATACTGTACATCCCCCTGATTCAGAGAGTTTGTGAAGACTTTATTGGCAAGGCTACAGCATTTTGATTTACATAAGGAGATGATTCTGTAAATATTTAGGAATTTTTGTCTTTATCTAGAATACAGGGAAAGCACAACTTTTTTTCACTCTCTGACTGAGAGGATCTCCTGAATGTGATGTAAGCAGTGTTTTATAAGCCATAAAGACCGCCGGTGTGCAAGCTATGTAAAACCACAGGCTGACCTACCGCAAACGTTATGTGTAGTCCGTAATGGTACATGTTAATGCAAACAGATAGTCAGTTTCTGCTACGGATTAACCGTTTCCTTTTTATTTCTTTCTCATGCCAGATGTAGAAACTCCGAATCCGGTAAGTTCTCTCATCATGTCTGCCTGTTCGTACATCTTGTGAAATGTTTGTCTTAGAACGATAATGCACCAGCTTCCTTCGCTGGAAGGGTTTTTTTTTTTTTTGATTACATAACTTTGGACCACATTTTAAGGGGGAGACACACACACCTAATTAGCAGTGCGATGACAAGCGCAAACAAACTTTTTGCTGGTGGTGTTTTTGATGTGCTTTCTGTGCTCTTTCTCCAGCCGGCCGTTGTGACTGACTCACCGCTGAATTATCCAGGTATTTGTCTCTTGGCTTTGCTTGCAGAGAACACAAAACACCCCTTGTTTCCCCTTAACAAATACCTGAATGTTGCCCTTTAATACTCGCTGCGAGCTCATGTAGCATCACTTAAGCTCGTGGCTCAATAATAGTTTTCAGTCGTGCACAGACATGTGATGTGTTTTCAAGGACAAATTGCTCGCCTCTGCGGTGAGGTGGCAGCCTCCATTCACCCCTCATCTGCTCCGCTGTCACGCCAGTGAAAACATTAATGTGTCAGACTTGACTCTGCTCAGCGAGTCTGGCACATTTATTTTGGTCATTGTACAGTTTTTAGTCTGGGGGGTTATTTTAAATGGCTACCCACTGAGTGACAGCTGAGGCAGTGGTTGCTGAGAAAACAAGTTACTGTGTGTCGCTGCCTTGGATGTCCCGGCTCTAACCCAGTCTCGCCCCTTCTTTGCAGAGACGTCTCCTGACTACCCTAACATCGATCTGACCCCAGATTCAAAGGGAACCACCCACAAAGATATAGGTAAAACACACATGAGGAGATAAGCCCTTCAGCGTGTGTAGTGAGCAGGGAGCGTTGGCAGAAAAAAGTGCGTCTTGTAACTTTTTATCTGGCGCGATTTTACTTGACCCATTTCTCAGAGCCAACTTGGCTTGAAGATATCCTGCTGTACAGCAGCTGAGAGGGCAAGAAAACAAAACGCGTTTGCCTCTATGAAGAAGATGCAAAGAATATATGGTTACAGTGGTGACACACAGAGAATGACAGAAAGGGTGATAGGTACACTAATGAAGAGACAAAAGCTCTCCAGTAATCCTACAGGGCGCCCCGTGTAATTGGAAATGAACCAGAACAGCACTAATGTCAGGCTCTATTGTGCATGACCCCTCTCTGTTCAAGCCTTTGTAAGGTCTCCAAACCACCTGTGAGACCACTACTGCATTGTAAAACCTGTTCTTCCATCCAGGATCCCACCAATAAAACAGCAAGATACAGTTCCATGAAGAGCAACATGTGTTCGTGGAATGCGAGTTCTTAGACTTAAAGTGTCTGAAAAATTAGTTAACCATATGTCAGAATTATTGTTTTATACTTCCTGAGCAACGACTCTCTGTGGCTTTTCATAGGTATCAACAAGTGCGCCCTCACCCCCACCATATGCGGCCGCGGTGAATGTGTTCCTCTGCAGACCGGCTACACCTGCCAGTGCGAGCCGGGATTCAAGCTCAGCGCGCTACAGACCAACTGCATCGGTGAGCGCCAGAGAAGTTACACAAGCTTTGTCCATCCTCGCAGTTAGATGTCGACGCCGAACATCACAAAATGAAAAAGATCCGTTTGTTTATGCTGACTTGTTCCATGGTGCTTGACAACAGCACAGTAGCCATCCAAAAAGCTGCCACGCTGCAGTCTTCCCTTACCTCATGGTGAAGGCCTTGGCTTTGCATCGCCTCCGCTGGGCTACAGCCCACGCTGATTGGATTTAAAGTCCCAACTTTGGAAATAAACAGTGCTGGAATACGGTGATGCCCTAAATCTGATCCCTTTTCCTTCTGTCCTCCGCCATCGCTTTCTATTTCCTGTTGCAGATGTGAACGAGTGTGACACTGACCCGTGCGAAGGGAAGGGTCGCTGTATCAACTCTTACGGTTCCTACACCTGTCACTGTCACAGTGGCTACAGCCAGGTGATCACGCAGAACAGGAGGTTCTGTCAAGGTGAGTCCTCTAAATGATGGCAATGGACACGACTAGAAAAACCACCCAGACTCTCTTAGGTCACCTTAAGATCTTGTCCCTCAACACCGTTCAATAAGAAAACATTCTGTTGTACTTAACACGGAACACAATAGTCACTTTCTTTTTCGTGTTCCCTGCTTTTCATGTGAACCGCCAGACATTAATGAATGCAGCATGCCCAACAAGTGCCAAAACGGCAAATGCGTCAACACAGAGGGATCTTACACCTGTGAATGCAATAGCGGCTTTGCCAAGTCCTGGAGAGGCCTATGCGAAGGTGACATGCATGCACAAGTTTTTGTGCACACGTGATTGGGTTACATAATGGCACAATCCTGTCTAGACCTATTTGTTTGCTTCCATGATTAAAAGGAGTAGCACAGTAACAAAATAGCGATATTTTTCTTCAGCTGAGCCAAGGAACAAAGCTGTTCTTGCTCCGGGACTACATGTTCACTTGTAAATAATGACTCTTTCTTTGCATCATTCTGCTTGAGCAGATGTAGATGAGTGCAGAGATCCCAGATCCTGTCCCAACGGTGTGTGTGTCAACACAGCCGGCTCCTACCAGTGCCAGCTCTGCAGTCCAGGGTTTAGGCCTGCTGATGACAGATGCGTGGGTAAGGCAATCCCACACACCACTATAGCACAGCAGCACTGCCACCACTGCTCACACTCGTCGGGGCGTTTCCAACCACCGCCTGGAAATACACTGGGTTTCCCTCCTGTTCGGCAAAAGCTTTTTGTATTAGGTCACGTTTACACATACGAAGCAGCTGCTGTCAGTTTTGTGGCCACAAGCCATATACTGCGCAATTCATGCAACATGTCTGCTTGACATGGAGACACACGGGACTGATGTGTGAAACATGTCATTAAAAAGGTTGCTTTTAAGCTTCAAAAAGACCGGATATTGGATGTTTTATGTACATCCAGGGCAAGTCGTGACTGCAGCGATGATGGCATGCCCCGTTCTCCACCCTCTCTTTATTCAGTTTTTCCACATAAGATACATCAACCGCTCCAACCAGCCATGTCTTCATACCCCCAACGTTGTTGAAACACATTTACTGTGTTATTGCTGATCTTTCGATATCGCTGGCCCCGGCAAAAAGATTGTTTATAATACTTCAATTTGGGAGAGTCCAAATATTTTCTCTTGGCCATAGCCTTAAACAAACGGCCTATTATTGTTGGACAGCTCTGGCCACTGTGCTGTTAGGCCCAGCCGAGGCCATCGAGGCTGCGTTACCACTCCCGGGTTAGATGCTGAACAGTCGCAGGAGATGTATGAGGAGGTCTAAGAAGTCAATTCCCAACTGCAGAGAGGTTGTGACATGCAGACTAATTCTTTCACTCACTCATACTCTAGATTACGGCCTTCTGTAGAGCTGTTAAGTATCCGGTTTGAGAGCACAGTTGGTGGGTTGGGTTTATGCGAATGCATGTGCAGCTCTAAACTTGTGGTGGCCACGTTATGTCATGACCTGAATTGTGTTACTGACCACATCCCCTCTTGGTGATCTCGTTCCCCTATAATTTGTTTGGAAACCCAAGCTTCTGGGTATTATTATTGTTATTCCAGAGATGTGAAAAGCTAAAGGAGAGAAGATCGAGAAACTTCCACTCCAACATTAACTGTAGCTAGGAGCTGATGTCTGTGTATATTTTATTTTCAACTTCTCAGCATCTCTTGACATCTGACGCCCTTATTTACATAAAGAGTTCACCTTTTACTGTAGTTTATCCACACAGGATAGCCTTTTGGTGAGTTTTGAAGCCCGCAGAGCTGCCTGCCTTTTTTCACGTATAATGAAAGAAGAAGGAATAGTTTGTGGTGCTTGTGGTGCCAAACAAAACATACGTCTGAAATATTTGACAGCAACATTTTTGTCCAGATAATATGACTCATTTACTCAAGATAATCCCCAGACCTTATTGTCGAAACCTTTAAAATTAAATTGAGAAGCAGTACAATCAGAAGGAAACAGTCCTCTGCCCATGAATCAGTGCAGCTTTAACTTAATTTAAATTTTTTTCCTCATTAGGGAATAGATACAGACTTTGGCATCTGAGCAACACAAGTCAAATGCTATAGAGCCATTATATTTAAAAGAAGGCAGAGACATCTGCAGTCAGCATTTTCCAATCACAACACATTAGTTGTATAACATGTAAGAGTAAAAATGGATAATTTGGAGTCCATTACAACTTTTTTTTTGCTCTTCTCTCATGACCATGCATTCAGCAACTACACAGACACGTGGAATTAGTTAAGCAAAAACTGTCTTGAACTCATGCTTGTTTAGTTTAGTGTTATTTCAGAAGCAAACATGTACCATAATGAAGTAAAAACCCTTGAATGACCCTTGTTAATGACACCAGGGTGCAGCATGATAGATATAGTACAGTAGAAATTTGTTTTTCTTTTTACCAAAGAGAATGAATCTGTGACTCCTAGTTACATATAAATTCTAATCTATTATTACATAATCTAAAAAAGACAAGAGCCACTGGACCAATGAAGAACTGAAAAAATAAAATTAATAATATCTCATCTTTGTAGGTATACTAATATTATTCATTCCATGTCAAACTGGGAAATATAAATAATAACTGTGAGTGGTGAGGGAGCTACTGGAGCTAAATGTTTTTACTTTCTGCACACTTATGACTGCATGCCTACATGTCCAGAACAGTTGGAGTCACATGAACTCAGTCTTTGCTGCAGGCGTTTAGATGGCAGCACGGAGGTTTGGGTCCAATTGAGCGAATCATGGATAAGCCAAATGGCTAGTGTGATAGAGAGAACAGCTCCATTGCCTTGTTAGCGCTTATCGGAGAGGCCTGAAAGATGCCAGATGATTGAGGAAACCAAGCAACAGACCACACTGACAGACATCTGGCAGTGCCCGCGGCTAAAGCAAACAAGCCCCTGTCTGTGACTCGCTGCTGTGTTTTCATCATCTTTATCACTCTCGGTGGAGCATCCTCTCACCACCTCCGTTGCAGAAAAATACTTTTCCTTCCTCTCTCCCTTTCCCTTCCTCTTTCAGTGTCACATAGTTGGTTTTTACTTTACACTTTAGATTACACCCTTGAACATTTTTCCTGCGTGACATCTTTCACAAATAGAACTCAGGTAAACAGCGTGGAATGGAAAAGACGGCTAATGCTGTAGCTTCATGAATGAGCTTTGGTTCAGTGTGGTGATGTAATGCAATCACCGGTGTTTTACACTCATTTTACACAATAATTATGCCGTAATTGCTTCCCATTTGGTCCTGCACCACTGGCACCACCACATTGTTTTTCTACTTGCCCTGTACCTTTTTTTCTGTAATTTTCCTGTTTTTCTGCTGCACTGTTCTGATAGCATATCTTACATGAAAGGGCTGATACACACATCATAAAAATAACACATTTTCTCACCCACAATTGTGATTGCAGATCCACATCTTTCTTTGGAATTCTTTTTTGCAATGGAAGAAAGTAGAATGTTTTTGTGAACATAAAAAGAGCAGCAACTTTCAACAACTGCACTAGAGACTTTTCTATAACAATTTAATTAAAGAAATTCACAATTAAAAGTCTTTTAATAAGAGCTGCTGTATTCTAACTTCGCTACATACTACTCTCATGTGCTCCTCCTGTCTGCAGATGTAAATGAGTGTGCAAACCAAACGGTGTGCGGCCATGGTAGGTGTCTCAACACTGAGGGCTCCTTTAGGTGCAACTGTTTTCAAGGATACAAACTTTCACCAGACAGCATTTGCAAAGGTAGCAGTCAGTCAGTGACTCAAACCTAATGAACTTTTGCTTCCTACTAACAGCTCTATGAATGCTTCTTTATACGCGTGTTGCATGAGCTCTGTCTGACTCTTTACAGCTTATGAAAAAGCTAACAAACATTACTGGTGTTCTTCTTTTCTGATGCCTCCTCCGTATCCCTCCATCAGACGTTGATGAGTGCCTCCTCCCTGGTGTCTGTCTCCATGGCCGCTGTATCAATCTGGAGGGCAGTTATAAATGTACCTGTAACCATGGTTACCAGGTCACACCGGACAGCCGAAGCTGTGAAGGTCTGCAGAGGATTGTGCTGAGCGTTTGGGGGAAGTGTCACAGCTCCTGGTGCAGCAGCGCTGAGTAATGTTTGAATTCTATGTCTCTGTGTTAGATGTCAACGAGTGTGCGCTCAGTAACACATGCCGTGGAGGCATGTGCATCAACACCCCTGGTTCCTACATTTGTGAGAACTGCAAGCTTGGATTTGGACCTTCTGCTGATGGACTGAGATGTGAAGGTTCGGTTGATGTGAACCAGGTTGAAACCTTGAATTGAGTTGCCATATTTGATTCTTCTCTGCTTCTCTGCTTCTAGATGTGGATGAGTGTGCTCAGGCGAACTTCTGCCTTGGCGGGGTGTGCGCCAACACCGAAGGCTCCTACAGCTGTACCCGGTGTAAGGCTGGCTACAGGGTCTCTCCTGACCGGCAGAGATGTGAAGGTAGATCCCATCTGCTCTCACCACTCAATAAAAACCAATTAGCACACCAGTGCAGTCAGCTCATGGTTAAAATTCCAGCATTGTGAAACCAAATTCCCTCACATTTTATGATATTTTTAAAGTGATATTCATGCAGGTCTGCATGTGTTTTCCACAGATATCGATGAGTGCCAGTCTTTGGATATGTGTGCCAATGGGATCTGCCTAAACTCAGAGGGCTCGTATACCTGTGAGAACTGCCCTGCAGGGTACAGAGTATCATATGATGGCGAGCTCTGTGAAGGTAAGTTTCCATTGCTTCTCCAATTGAAGCCCTGCATGCCACCACATGTGATTTTTTATACGGCCTGTTAAAAATAAATGCTTTTTTTTTGTTTTTGTTCTTGCCTTGAGTCTTTTGGTTTTCCTGGTTTTCCTTTCCTGCATTTGCTTTCTCACTTGTCTGCATTGTTTCCCATCAGATATTGATGAGTGTGCGCTGCCCACCACATGTCCCCGGGGAACATGTACAAACACGGAGGGTTCCTTCACGTGTATCACATGTCAGCCAGGTTTTATGGTGTCTGAGGATGGACAACAGTGCGAAGGTGAGGCTTTTAGCTGTGTTTGTACAGAGAAGGGCCTTTGTTGTTCCTAACAGGTGTGTGTGTGTGTGTGTGTGTGTGTGTGTGTGTGTGTGTGTGTGTGTGTGTGTGTGTGTTTGTGTGTGCATGTGTGTGTGTGTGTGTGTCTGTGTAAAAGGTGAATGTGCAGCTGTAAACAGCATTAGGTGTAAGAGATATGACCCCAAAAGCCCCCCTTATCTGAGCCCAAAATACCTCTTCCAGACATCACATCATAGTTGGATTGTGGACCTCTCTGCCTCTGGCACCATCACTCCATCTTTGCACAACACAATGAGACACCAGCCCTCAAATAGAAAAAAATGATGTCAGACCGACCGTCTGCAGATAGTTCAGCTCAAATACAGAGGTGTCGACATCTTGTGATTACTGATTGAGCTAATCACACCCAGCAGGATTTCTTCATTTGAATCCAGAGATAGTAATTTGTACTCAGATGTGTCTATGCTTTGTGTCCAGATGTGGATGAGTGTGTGGTGGCTAACCTGTGCCCAGGCCAGCTGTGTTTGAACAGCCCAGGATCCTACACCTGCAGGGATTGTGAGACCGGCCTAAAACTGTCTGAGGACGGTTACGGCTGTGAAGGTAAACTGGCTCACAGGCACGACTGCCTAGAGCTGTTAAAGCTGTCAATGTGCTAAACGTTGGACCGGAGTTACATTAGATCACAGTTTAAAGAAATGAATACATTATAGTGGGATTGTAGAAGGTCTTTCCATGGCTCAGTAATTCATCATGACATGATTAATGAGATCAATGCAGCTCAATGACTTCTTTGACAAGTCCAAAGTGGTTAAATCTGTCATGACTTCACTGAAGGCAGTGAAGGAATGATTGTTTGAAAAGCCCAACAAGCAGCCTCGTTTGGTTACATACATCACATATCTTGTAACGTGTGAATCCAGGCCAGAAGGAAGACCCCAACCACTGGTGCGTGTGTGGAAAAAAATTCCCTACAACAAGAGTAAGTCCAAGTTGGCGTTTGATAGGGTTTTATTGGTCAGCACTGATGCCATGGAAAATATGAAATTTCCCACATGAAATAAAGTCAGCTTCTCTTCTGCCTTCTGTACGCTGCAGTCGGCCCGCGCTGTGAAACTCATCCCACTCAGGCGAAAATGAGAAATCGCTCAAGTGACCTGGACTATTTTCTCTGCGAGAAATACAATATGTGGCGGTCGGAGGAATTTCCAGTGATAACGTTAGCGCAGGGAAGGGATTGTTTGTGAATGTGGTAATCAGCCAGCACCTGTAAAAGCTAGCTTTTTCAGGTTTGGTGACCATGCTGCATACTTATCTTTCCACCCTTTTTAATAAAACACTGTCAATGCGATCTAATAAAGAGGGCTTTGCTTGCTGTGTGTTTGGCTGAGTCACGATCAGCCATTAATAATTTCTGAAAGATAAGAGAATCGCCTATCCAAAAAGTGCGCTTTTAAGGGGTCCTGTTGCTTGAGTTGTTAAGAGATAACCTGTATCTTACCTCGCTGTCTTCTACTGTTTCCTAGACATTGATGAGTGCCAGACTCCAGGTGCATGCTTCGCAGGTGTCTGCACCAACACAGAGGGCTCCTTCTCCTGCACGGCTTGTGACCCAGGCTTCACGGCAGCACCCGACGGCCATTCGTGCAAAGGTGCGGCACCATGAGCTTCTGGCTGCTGCTGCCACCAGCTTTTGCGTATTCTCTGAAAGCGTTTTCATCCCATCAGTTCCACCGTTGTGAGTTCTACTATGACAAACATTTGATGTTCGCAATGCCTGTAGAGATGTTTTTAAGCTCTACAGCTGCCGAGCATGTGACTCGCTGGTAATGTCTGAATACCTGTGTGTCTGTGTCTGTGTGTGTGTGTGTGTGTGTGTGTGTCAGTGCAGATGTGAATGAATGTGAGGATAGCAGTCTGTGTCTAAGAGGTTGGTGCATCAACACGGTCGGTTCCTTCAGCTGCTCCTGTCCTTCAGGGATGGAGCTGGTGGATGAGACTACCTGCCAAGGTACACCCACACCCACACACACACACAAACACACACACGGCCAGTAAGACAGTGTGAAAGTACAGCTTTATTAGCTCACCCTGACCTTCGTGTGCGCAGACATGGATGAGTGTTTAACTACAGTGGGACTCTGTGGAGAAAGGAGACTGCCTGAACACTGAGGGCTCCTACATGTGCGTCTGTCCTAAGGGATACGTTGACATCAATGGAAGAACTGGCTGTCAAGGTACAGCAGCATGCTGTCATTAGACCTCTAGCAGTGGCGAGGAGGTTTTTCATGTTGCTTTATGGGATTTGTGTAATTGGGTGAGGCAGAGTTAAACGTTGTCGTAATGCTTTTAGGATATACAGCTCAATTAATTTTCTTATTTATCTGTTATGTGGAACACATTTATTTGCTTAAGTGGGCTGACAGACGGTATTCTCCCCATTCTGTCTTGTCCTGTGTCTGGCCCTCCACTTGCCTTAGCAGCTGTCTGGGCCCAGACACAGAAGTTTGATGTAATTCCACCCACACCCATTGACCCAGCAATTGAACAAAATTGAGGCAGGTCATCGGCAAAGGAGTGCTTTTTTGTCAACAAACTAAAGCATTTTCTGTCAAAATAAATGTTATAAGTTTGGCTCAGGGGTCAGAATTGGATCAGTGCTACTGCTGGTGTGTCTTTGCAAAAATACGAAGAGCTGAAGTTAAGCAAACAGCAGGAAGTCTGGTGGTGAAATGGCCTGTCGTAATCTGAAACAGGTACAGCAGGTCTGGATCGCTGCATTGGACTTAGGGCAGTGCTAGAACAGAGAGGAGGTTTTTAATCAGAGCATCTTATCGAGATTGTCCATCGGCTCAGAGAAAAACTGCCCAGACTGCACCAGCTACTTTGGCTGTGTGCCACCACAAATACAGGTCTTTAATTATCCTATAAATCAGCTGTTTTTATGTACTTTTATGTCGCCCACCAATGTGAACGCCATGTTGACACAATAAAAGCCAGATCCCTCTGACATGAGCCTGTGGGGGTAAGGTAAAGGGAGGAAATGTGTGTTTTTCCCCGGACACACACTGACGCTAAAATGATGCCTGGCCTTGACTGGGACGATCCTTCAGCAAAAACCAATCAAGCATAATGGGGAATTCAGTGCAGAAACACTTTTTAATGCAATTTCAAATGTGGAGCGTGTGCCACAGCAGACGTTAAAGTCCTTGACTTGCCTCCATTGCTTTCCGGTCACAGCATACTTCTGTGTTTCCTTTAATTCTTGTCGTATGCGCCTCCAAATGGCTGTTTATCATACTGTTTCTGAAACAATCGTCTGATTATCAAAATTTGGACAAGAAAAGCAGGCTTTTCCCCCTCAATGACTCTCTCCTACCGTATCTTTTTGCCCGAGCACTTAGAAGTTATGTTGTAATGCTGCAATTATCCAACAATCCACAGCTAATCAAGCATGTTCTCTCCGTTCTCTCCATTATTAATTTTTTTACGAGCTGGACGGAAATGTTCTCAGCCCGGAAA
Source organism: Tetraodon nigroviridis (assembly GCA_000180735.1). Taxonomy (NCBI): domain Eukaryota; kingdom Metazoa; phylum Chordata; class Actinopteri; order Tetraodontiformes; family Tetraodontidae; genus Tetraodon; species Tetraodon nigroviridis. The sequence continues at coordinate 4,277,618 of CAAE01015019.1, forward strand.
GCTAAGGTAGATGTTTTTGTTCTCGTTTATCCCCTGTTTGCCAGTGTGCTGCTAAGTGCCGATGTGTCTTGCGTTCAGACAGGCGCTTGATTGCACAAACTTTAACGAGAAACTGTTATGCAAAGTCACAGTATTTTCTCCTGATTTCTTGAGGGCAGAGCCTAAAAACTTAGTAAACGTGAATAGTGAACTTTTTTAATGATGTCTCTTGATTGTGGGCCATCCATCTCTCCTGTTTGGGGCCTCAGATGTGGACGAATGCAGTAAAGACAACGTGTGTCGCCGAGGACAGTGTCTGAACACGGACGGCTCCTTCCTGTGCTTGTGTGAAGCTGGTTTCAAATACAGCGATGAAACAGCAGACTGTGAAGGTAAGAAACCGTGTTCTCTTTTCATCAGGAACAATTGTAAACTGAAATGTCAGCATTGGCAGTTTGCTGTAGCACTGTCGGCGATGACAGGTTAAGTATAGCCAACAGGGTGGTTTTCAAGCTTGGCTTAGAACCTCTCTTCTATAGTGTCGGCACTAAGGATGCCTAAATCACAACGCTGGAGCCCTAAACTCCTCTCCTGGCGATGTAATTATGAATGATCCCTTTGTGAGTAAAAGGTGTTTCTCCCTTGTGGTGCGTCTCCCTTCAGCTCCTTCACAAGTTCTTTAGTTGCTCTTATAATATTGCTCTTGGCTAGTCCTGCTGCCTGTTGCATTTTACTGAGCACAGCTACACCGCAGGCCTCCTGGCTGGCTCCTGCTGTATCGCCGTTACACTGGAAACAGAGGAATGCTTGAGGGAATACAAGTGTGTGTGGGTGTGTGTGTCAGCGCACATGGTTGCCTTTGCGCCTCTACTTGTCTTACTGACAACATCTGCGGCTCTGTTTGTTGACGTCTACACAGACCAGAATGAGTGCGAAGACTTTGGTAGTGCGGTATGTGGCACCTGGCGCTGTAAGAACACCATCGGCTCCTATCTCTGCTTCATGGGCTGCCAGTCTGGCCTCCAGGGAGAAGACAACACAGACTGCGGTGAGTGGTTAAACCACGCGTAGTTAGAGTCAATTATGTTTAGCAGAAACAGACAGAGGGTGGGGGTAGCTGTCTTTAGGCTAAAGGAATGAGATGCATTTTATGAATTAATTCTCTAGTGAACATGGACTGCAATTCAATTTATCTAGCATGTGGGCTCTGGTTATAT
>CAAE01015019.1:4287978-4366872 GCA_000180735.1 Tetraodon nigroviridis
CTCCATTACGCACCCTTCTACGCTATGGGCCGGGTGCTTTACTACCACCACTACTTCCCTGCAATGCTCTTCAATAGCATGTTAACAGGTACCAGATCCCGAATATTTGGACCGCTGCCATTCCGTCTTTGAATGGGTCTAATTTTCTCTCTGCGCAGGAATTACATTAGACATTTTGCTGAAAAACTTGGATGTGGTTCTCCGACCACCATGCTGTGACTGGTTGCAGAGATTTGGGCAGACTGCCCTTCTCTTTAGTGTTTTTTACAGGTATGTTGGTGAAGGTTTCGAGCTAAACCACATCACATATAGTCATAAAAACCATCTCTCTTTTCCAATAAACAGATGGAGTAATTATTGCGGAGTAAATAGTTCCTTTATCTTCCACAGCAGCCACACTTTCTGATTATTCTGTCAAACATCTGTAGACTTCCAGAAAACCCAAATCTCATATTTCTTCTGTCTTTTAGCTTCTACTTGTTCCATCCACTCTCCTATGGCATGACAGGCCCTCTGGCACACAATGCAGACAGCACCATGGCTGGCCTCAAGTGGATGGACTCCTGGGAGTTCTAATTACTGTTGCACAAGGAAATTACAGGTGTTGATTTTCAGTAGTACTGTAGGTTTTTAAATTAGTTTTTACTGTATTGTTTCCATACATGTATTTGTGTGTTTTTTTTTATAGTGGAGAAAGAATGTTTTACAAGGTGCATGTAAACAAGTACAATATAACTGACAGACTTTTAGAGAGGTTCTAAATGGACGCAGGTCTTAAGTAAGCCGCATCTTAAATCCAGTTGTTATACACAAACGCAAGTGCCTGAAAGGTGATGTATCATGGATTCGAACAATGCTGCATCAAGAACATGTTTTAAATTGTTGGTACTAGGTAGTTAAATTATGTTTGTTATTATTTTGATTTAAATGCTTTGTGTTTTTAAAATTAGCTACTGACATTTTAATAATGCAAATCAGTATTATGGTCACCAGATATTACTTTTAATAAACTATTTTTGTAGTATATTGTGTATATTTATGTCCATGTTGCATCTTTATTGTGTAAACAAAAAAAAAATGGTTTAAATTTTTAAAAAATTATTACTTACTGGTGTGTTTGCCAACCATAGATGAGATTGATGGTAGTATTAAATTTAACTTGCAATGCCATGTTTAAGGGTTGGCAATAATCTAAGCGTTATATTTTTTTCAAAAAATTTAGGAAAATAAATAAAAGCCTGTGGAAAAATGACCCTAGAAAGCCAATTATTTTCAGTAATTTGAGAGCTTAACCTATTTTATTTCTGCACACTCGTGCCCCCTGGTGGCTTGTTTATGAAGAGAGATTATCTTTGCGGTGATTGGCTGTCGCCTGTCACGTGACTAGACTGAAGATGGCGTCTCCGAATGGAGGTAAATTTTAATTCCTTACATTGTTCCTCTGTGTATAAACGGACAAATTGACATTGGTAAAGACTTTAACTTGTTAGCGTCTAAGTTGTAGGTCTTTGCACATAAGCAGAGACGTAGAATTTCACACATCGTGGTGTTTCTAATGTTTCGACATCTTTTTTTCCCGTTGGCTAAAGCTTTCATTAGCTGCACTGTTGTGTGTGACGAGTGTAAACAAACTCCAGCGATACACTACATCACAGATGGAGCAATAGGGCTCCAGTGACTGGTATTTCCAAGCATAAAATCTCCTAAAAGATTTCAGTTTAGACAGATAAAAGCAGAACCTTATGTTTACAGTGTGGTTCATCGATTTCTTGCCTTGACAGGATTGTGGTATCCTTTGCTGACGTACCATGAACGGTCCATTAAGGACGACATTTTGCTGTTTGTGGTTATTTTTCAGTTTTATTACAAACCTTTTTTATAATTATATTGTCAACTGTTACGTTTTCAACTGTAGAATACATTTTTAAAAAAGGTATCATTGTAAATATTTTTGCAATATTGTGAAATAGACAATTATTGACCCACAATCGTAATACTTTGTTCATTAAGATCATTTGTTGACTATCTTTTAATTAAAATGCTCTAATGACTAATTTTAAGATGGAGGTACGGAGTGAAAGTGTCTTTATTTATATGTCAATGTGTAAAAGAGGCCCAAGTGTAGGTAATCTTTACTCTGCCATAATGTCACAATAATGCAACGGGAAAAAAATCTGTCTAATAAATTCTAATTTTGTCCGATGTTTGTGTCGGCCAGGTGACGATTTTGAGTCTTCCTTGTTAAGCTTTGAAAAGTTGGACAGAGCATCGCCAGACCTCTGGCCAGAGCAGCGTAAGCATATCTTTTTTTGATCTTTGTGCAGTTAATATAAAGTCATATTTAAAAGTTTTCTTGTCCTGTTATCTTGTCCTTTCACACAGTGCCCGGAGTTGTTGAATTTGCTGCCTCTTGTAAAAATGTGAGTTTATTTTCAGTCATCTGAATTAACATATCAGGAGATAGAATAGAATAAAATAAGGAGCTAAAACAGGAGCTGCCTAGGGCCTCCACAGTGGGGTGCAGAGGGTGGGAGCAGTTGCTCCTGATGGATGTCAGCCTGGCCAGCAGCCTTCTTGCTGCCACCTCTTCAGTGGAGTCCAGGCTGCAGCCCAGGACGGAGCAGCTCTCTGAACCAGCTCGTTAAGTCTCTTTCTGTCCCTGTCGGTTTGGCTTTCCCTCAACACACGATGGTGTAAAACGCTGCTGAGGCCATTACAGTGTCATATTGTCATATAAAACAATGTTAATACATGGTCTTATCAGCATTCTATCTACAGTAATAATATTTGCTTTTTATGTTGTTTTTTTTACTAGCCCATCACTGATTCACCCCCCAAGTGGATGGCTGAACTAGAGAGTGAGGATTATGAAATGTTGAAAGGTAAAAAAAATGCTTTTTAATAATTTTTTCTCATTGTTGCCAATATTTGGGAGCCCGTTAGAAACAGCTGCACAAATTTTTCTCAGAAAGAGTTAGTACAAAATCCGTGAAAAGAAACCGTTTCGTGTAGATAAGCTATGTGGAAGGAGCTTTGGTGTCATGACTGCTTTCTCTTTGTAGAGCTGGGTAGTCTGACCACAGCCAACCTGATGGAGAAGGTCAGAGGGCTTCAGAATCTGGCCTACCAACTGGGCTTAGAGGAGTGTGAGTATCCGAGGAACACACACCCCAACCAGTGGATGTTTCAAAAAGCAAACAGCTGTTCCACGCAGACACCCTCTGCAAATTTCCCAGTTACCTCATGTCACCACTAGATGGTGCTGGTGGTTTTCATTACACACTTACACGCTTCCTGGTGCGCTTTTCACGTACCAAAAACACTCGAGCAGATTGTGTATTTACATGAAAAATAAGCAGTTTTAAAATTTAATATTTTGTCCGGCAAGAATTATAAATTTCCAAGAAAAACCCGGCAGTTTGACACAGGTAAATTTATGGACTTTGGTCACTCTTGTAAAACTGGACAAGGTGAAGAAACAAGGTCACCACACAAGTGCACAAGCATTTGATGGATGACAAATCTAGTTTTTAATCCTTAATTCACTGCCTCCATTGTCATAATCCCCATGGAGTGTGGATTAGACAGATGTAGCTAAGTGCTTGAATTTTCCACATATATAAATGGGTATTTATTTTACAGTGAAGAAGACACACAGGCAATTGTTACATATTTGTAGAAGTTAGTTTTTTGTGGCAATGTGTTAGGTAAGTGGGGGCCCCAATAACTGCAGAGAAGCATACCGTTTTTTTGGGTGTCACAGATTCATCCTTCTCAAAGCTTTACATTTATGTCATGAACCTGAGGGCAACGGACACAATGACGGTTCTTATTAGTGTCAAAGCCCTCCTGTAATGGGTGCATGTTTAGTGCTCTCTAGTTTAATTTTCTCCTTTTCCTGGCTGCCAGCAGAGGTCTTATAAATCTCAGCTACTTTTTCATCATGTTTGTGCTCTCCTCACTACCCATAAACGCGACTCTGCGGAGGGGACAGGATTTACTACCCCTCCCCCCCGTAAACATGTGGCCCATTAAAGAGGAAGCTGGTTAATGGGCCGAGCACAATCAAGCAGTGAAAACTCACCCTGCCCACTGCAGATAGAACACAGACCCTGACCAGATATTTTTGCAAGATTTCCAATAAATACACAGTACCTGAGCGGCTTTCCTACCCCCAAAACAAATTGTGTCATTGGCGCTAACTTTTTAATCAATTTTCGGCACATATATATATTAGGATATCTGTAGTGGGAGTTGTAATGCATCTGTACTGGCCCCTCCTCCCACCTGTACCCCAAGCACTGGTCAGGAGATGCTGGCCCCGGGTTGTCCCTTGAGGGACCTGACGCGTGCCTCCTCTTTAGGCCCCAGCTGTTCCTCCGCCCCGTGATGAATGCCGCTGTTTTAGGCCACTGAGTGTGGGCATCAGGCCCCGGGGGTCTCTGGGGAAGGAAAGCAGAGGACTCTGACAAGTGCTGTTATTGGAGGTAATTGAAAGCTGAGTGTTCCCCTGGGACAGGCTGCAGGGCCTTAGCTACCAAACACCAGACTGCTAGAGCTGGCAGTGGTGCTCTGTCACACTTGTGGGCCCAAGGCCGCTGAATACCATTTAACACTTTTACGTCCAGGCTGTGTTCCTCCTGGGGAATCACCTCTAATCTGGACTGTAGAATGAGAGCATAATGCAACACTACGATTGTTCAATACCTCACATTAAAAACGTTATTATGCTCTTGGGGTGGTTTAACAAAGGATGCTCCCATGTAATCTACCAACCAGCTACTGGAATATCCAGTTAGGTCTGGTTTTAGGAGCCGGTGTGTACAAATCAGAGTAACATCGGATGTCTGACTTTGCAGCTATATGTAAATTCAGAATCCAAGTGTTTTTTAAAACAGCTAACAAATGGTTTAAAGGGCCAGTCAGCCGTACAAACACATATTCCTAATGTGAGCCATTTTAATTTGAACTTTTCCCACTTTTCCCACATCCTTCTGAGCCTCTGTGAAGCAGGTTTACTGACCTCCTATAAAGATGTAACACATCTGCTTTGACTTTTTCATGGGAATAGGTGCTAATGCTGTTGTTTTTGTTGAATGCACGTAAAAAAACACGTCTGTGCAGCAGAAAACATCGGCCCCGGTTTGTTCTGGTTCTAGGCCCACCTGTTGACCCCTGTGCAGGCTCCTGACCATTGTGGGGTCTCTGCATCTGAAGGGGAGATTGAAGGTCACCTTCTCCTGACAAATCTTAATCCCCCCACCATATTCACCACCACCTCCTCATCCTCAGGATCAATCTCTGGCCTATTAGACGCCCGACGCCGCTGAATATGATTGCATTCACTGGGGCCCACTGGTGCTAATGTGCTCCCATCAATCCATCAGGCAGGCTGACCGCGGGGCGGGCGGTTATGAAGTGCCTGCACTGACAGACGCTGAATGAGGAGCAGGGGGCTCCTCCCCATGGCCATCTTCATCCTCTCCCACCCCTGCTACTCTTCCCTTCTCATGTCTCCGTGGGCTCAGAGTCGCAATGAATAGCTACGTTGTGCTTCTCTTGAAGGTCACACCTCCCCTAAAAGGAAAGTGAAACATGAGTCTGGGGGATTCATTTTTCACGTTCCTGTTAGTTACTGTTCTACAGCTTGAGCACCTGAATCTCTCAAATTGGCCCTTCTTTTTCCAGCCGTGCTTTTTTGCTGCTGAATTTGAGATCATCTATTGTTTCGCCGGAGTTTTTCTGCGAGTGTAGCAGGTCGCAGCTGGATCAGATGGACTCGTCCACGCCTTCAGCAGGATCAGGGTAGACGCCGTGCGAAGCCCAGAGTTTAACACACGTGCATACACACACGCAGCTCTTCAGCTCGCCGCCTCTCTGAGCAGATCGGAAATGACACCTCATTTCCATAAAGGCATTAGGAATTCATTGGATTTTCTTTCCCAGCTAATCATAGTGTGGGTGTAAAAGCTTTTAGGCTTTTTAATGAATGATTTTTGACTGATTGCCTATTAATAAGGACACCTCTTGAACAGGCATAGACTGGGGCAGAGGTTGGAGGAGGTACAGATGTGTTTGTTTTCTTGTGTGTGTGTGTGTGTGTCAGCCAGGCGAAAATGCATTGGAGAAGGAGAGGGGAGGTGGGCCCTCTCAGTTGGGACATAAAGAGGAACCAGTGGCTCCCCTGGGAAATCATAGCTCGTGTCTGCATCTTAAATATCCCTGTGAAGTATCAATAAGTGGGTAATTGAATTTTGAACACAAACATGAGCGTCGTGTGTATGTGCTGCTGGGTTGGATGTGTGTGTCTTGGAGGACTCCTCCTGCGTTAGTGTGTTTCATCTTCTCTGTGTCTCTCTCTCCTCCCGTGGGACGAGGGCGGCAAAAGAGGATGTTAAATCCATTAAATAAAGCTTACGGGCTGTAATAGCTGAGCAGCTCTCTGAGACGGGCAGCGAGGGTCGTATCAGTCCTACTAACTCTTAATGAAAGTGAATTGGGGCAGTCGGGGCCAGGGTCCAGGCCCCCCGCTTAACCTAGGTGCTCATCTGTCTTTGCAGCTAACAGGAGTCCGGCCGCTCACGGGGAAGCTGCCATTGAGAGAGGCAGGAGTGGGCAGGTGGGGGGAAAAGGGGGTTGTGAGGTGATGATTACTCTCATTATAAATACATACACCAGGGGTGTCATGGTGGGGGCTGGCAGGGGACAGTCGTACCTCCAGACAGGAAGGAAAAGAAATGCTACAACAATGTGCAGTAGTATTTGTATTAACAAATGAGCCCTCTGGATTTTTAGGTTTTCCACAGTTCTCTGTATATATATAGTAAAGTAACCAGCTCTTTTTTTTTTTTATAAGAAAAAAAGCTGTAATGTGATCAGATCAGTTTAAACCTAATGATAATTAGATAGAAACAAATCAGCAGGGCGAGGAGATGACCCCACAGAATCCATAAGGTGTCACTTAGTATGGATGGCAGGCGTAACAAGATGCTGATAAACTTAGTGCAAAATTAGCGATTGACCTTTCTAATCAACTAAGCAAATCTGTAAGTCCTCCTAATCAGTATTGATCCTCCCCGTTGTACTACCAAGCACGTGTAGCAGTGAACGCTCACATGTTTTTGAACGATTCCCAATTCCAAAAATGTCAAATCAATTAAAAGAGATATAAATAAATACAGATAACCTATTAAAAGAGATATAAATAAATACAGATAACCTATTAAAAGAGATATAAATAAATACAGATAACCTATTAAAGAGACCATTAATAACGTGGACTCTACAGCAATATTTACTGTATACATGTGGGACTGAAGGCAGAGCCCATTCTCTTCATGGTTTAATGAAAGCAGAGCCCACAGTTTTAAACGGGCGACTGGTTTATGGTTACTGGGGTGTTGATGGTGGCGATCTGACAGACTGATCTGCGCTGTAATTAATAGGACGCCTCTGGTGCTCGAGAGGAGTGGCTGAGCCATCCTTGGTCTGTATTACAGGTAGAAAAAAAGTCATAAAAGGAAACATTAATGCCACCCTGGGCCACTCCTGATGGAACAGCTTCTAATAGAAAAGTGATATCAAGGTTGTTGTGACTCCAGGGTCATCGCGGTGTAATTGCTTTCCCTCGCCTAATTTTGATGGCTTCATTTCAATCTAAAGCCCGGGCGCAGGTGCAGGGGTCTGATGATGACTTTGTTTAGGGTGATTTAAAGAGACAGCAAAGTTCAAAATAAATCCGTCCTGTTCCAATTAGCATAATCTTTAACCTAATGAGGGACACCTCAAGGTGACGTGGCCCCCACGCCCAGATGCACCATTATCAATGCACACCGGGCAGCTCATCTAAATTACTAACTGGCCCCAATTTTTCATTAGCCAACATGAGCGAGAGTGGGCGAAGCCTCTTTCCATCCGTTCAGACAGACCGGAGCCAGCCAGGAGCCTGTTCTTCCTCGTTGCTACATGAAACTAGTTCTCTGCTGATCTCTACTTTTATACTTGTAAGTGTGTGAGGCACAAGTTTATTTAGTTAGTCCCTAAAGTAGGTGAGGGAGGTGCCTCTTTGTGGCTCGGAGACCAAAAAAAAAAGGAGCCATCAGCCTCGTTATCCGGAACAAAGAATAATTAAAGCATGAAGATGATGATGATGCCTGAAGTGCTCATCGTCTCTCTGAGATGACGTGCTGGTCGTCTTCGGCAGCCCTGATTGCTCTCTCGCTCTCACAAAGACTCTCAGGCTGTGGACTCATTGTTGATATGGTTCATATTTCTTTGCATCTCTCTGTGACATTATCACCAGCGTGTGAAAACAACCTTTACCTGCCTGACGTACAGCAGAGTTGACATTCCAGTCCTCTCAGAGTCCTTTTGGTTGTCCAGAGGTGAGGTTTCTACCTATATTTTGTGTCTGTTCTCTGTTGTCTGGGTGAATTTCACACTCTGCTGCGTCCATCCGTCTGAGTACTTCTCCTTCACTACGCTGAGACAGCAATCAAGCAAAACTCTTTGGTAGCTACATTTCCATTTACGTTTTCCTCAATGAGCAGCTGTTGATATAAATTACCTCCCAGGGTGACACTGCAGATATTAAATACATGTTTAGCATTAATAAACAGTCCACAAGTGTTTCAGGCTCCATGAAATTGTTGTCTAGGATTTATTTTTTTTTGTCCTGTAGCAACTTTCTTGCTGTCAGTTTGATAGCCTTAACGGCAGACAAACTGATCCTTGGTTGTACTAATGTGTGTTTCTTCTTGTCTACAGCACGGGAAATGACCAGAGGGAAGTTTCTGAACATCCTAGAGAGTTTCAAGAAGTGACTTTTCTCTAACAAGCCCCAGAAGACCCCAGCCTACAGCAATTTAAAGTAATAAACAGAGACTGTACGGTAAAACCACAAAATCATATTGGTTCTCTCTGCAGAGGACCCTCCTGGAGACTAGCAAGGTCACATTTCTGTGAATATCTTGCTTTGAATAAATGTTCCATATTTATTTTTCCACACATTTGTGAAGATCAATAAAGTTCTAAAATGTGATTACCTTTAATGTAAGGGCTTTAATAAGCTGTTGTTGTTAGATTTGCCGTCAGAAGGACTAGCTTTGGCCATGAGACTGTTCAACTTCTAATCGGGGCAGTAACGTCATGCCTCTCATTCCACAACGTGCCCCACCTCTGTGGCCATGAGTGCTTTCTCCACTACCAGGGCAAGTTTTCCATTTAATGAGCATTGGGAGCTGGGTCTCCGACACAAAACATTGCGTAAAAATAATATTGCTCATTGTCATTGCCATTAATGAGAGTTGACATAATTACTAGGACCATTTCTTTTCTAATTAGCACACTTCGGCCTTGTCTGAGCCAGCGGCCGGGCAAAAAGGGAATCAGACAGGCATGGCGAATGGGAAACAAAAAGAAGTCCATCCGCCATAATTAGGTAAGACAATGCCTCGGACTGTTCTCGGCTGGAGATGTCGCTGGGGCCCCGGCCGTTCACTCCCAACAAGTTACACTTCTCCCCGGGCCACTAATAAGCCCCTAATCGTCTTTCCGATTCACACGGACAGAGGCCACTATTGCCTCGGTGGCTTCACCCCCTGCCTCTCAGGCGGACCCTGGTTCACCCCTTTCCAAAATTATTTATACAGTTCTGTAAGTTTCACACAGTTCGGGGTCCTCTGAACACAACATGGCTGAGTGGTGGTGAGCACCAAAATAATGTCTTTTTTAAATGTTGTACATATATATTCTGACCAATTGTCGATCTTTTTGAAATTATTTATTTATACTGTATTTGAATCCACTCAGATCCCAAGATGTTTTCCCTCAAAACCCACAGACAATGTGGAAACTTGCCTAATGTGACAGATCTGGGTCGTTGAATTACAGTATGTATTCTTTTTTTTTTTCCTTCTTCACGTAAAAACACACCGGATCGTCCTCTCACCTGCATATTTTCGTGTATTTACAAATTTAAGGGCTGGCGGACACTTGTTGGTGCTGAATTGTGCGTTGCCCAGGGCGTAAAGCAACTGGATGTCGGCAATATGTTGCAGGCACCAGTTGCCGTGTCACCCGCCACCGCCTAAGGAAAGGGTCGGTCCCCCCTCCCCTGCAGAGCTGCACACTCATCCACGCAGGGACGAACCCTGTCCTTCCAGGCCTGACCTCGCATGGCCTCCGTGCCCCGACAGCCGTCAATCCAATGTGCCCGCGACTCCTTAAATTAGCTGTCAATTAGTGCAAATTAATCAACTCCTCGCTTAATTAAGCAATCCGACGGGCAGCTACCAAACATGTCTTTGTGGGGAAGCCATGAGAACGCTGCGGGGTTTGTAAACTCCATTCTGGGGAGGACAAAGGAGGGAGAGAGGTTCAGACCCGGCTGCAGACACAAATTAGAAGGGCGGACATTGGATTTTTACTCAGGTGGGCTCACTTTTTTTAACCTGTATTTATCAGCGGCTCTGTGGCCAGTATTGTAATATCATTTTCTTGGTTCAGTTCCTTCTGATATTACAGAGGTGGGGAGTTTCACTTTTTTCAGGAAGACGCAGTTTCTTTTTAAAGAAGTGTGCTTTCAATAACTAGAAGCAGAACAGTCACAAAGATAAAGTAAAAGTAAACATCTTACAGATGCATTTATTAGATCTAATAATTCAATTTTAATAAAATATGCCGCTAACAAACATTGCAGAAAATTCTAGCGTGATTTAAAAAAAAAAAACACTCAAGAGAAATAGCTTTTTGGTGGGCGAAATAGAGGAATTAACACTGATGTCCCACCAATTGCAGGCCATCAGCAAGGACTCCTCCACATTCTACTGCGTTACAATTTTAGAAGATGGCTACTCTGAGGAAAAAACAAACAAACAAACAAAAAACCCTGAATAAAATTAACAGACAACTTTAATTCCAGTCCAGGGCGGACACGCCCCCGCCTCATGCAGGCCCACTGCGCAGGATCGGGGGTGGTTGTCAGCAGGTTGGCCCGGGGGGGTGCAGCTGGAATCCCGGCCAGACCCGGAGCCTGAACGCACCGTTGTTGCGTCAACGTGGGGTAACGAGGGAGCGAGTCCTCCGCAGCAGGGACCTTGTTTTATTCCTGTATTTTTCCAGTCGAAGTAAAAGTTGTGTGCATTGTTAACTTTCTACTGTTTTCTTCTGTTATTTGACTTGAGGGGCTTGGCACAAAATATGGCGACGGGAGCGAAGGAAGCAGGATTTGGAGGAGGTGGTAGGTAAACAAACAAACGAAAATCCCAACAGCTGTTTGCTTTTTAATCTGCAGCCGTCAGATCCTGCAGATCTTTGATGGGCAACCCAATCTACACGAGTGACTGAACTAAATCTTCCCCTAATCTACAGCCTTATTAGGCGCCATCTCCTCCGCATGTAAATCAGCACTCAGCCATTTTCCTGCGCAGATGGGTCGTTAAAAACCAACAGAGTGCACGATTTTCCTTTAAAAAAAAAAATTTAAAAAAGTTGTAAATGGCAGCGAAAGGAGCTGGAGTTGAGAGAAAGTGTGAGTGAATGGCAGGTCATCAAGGTTGGAACCTTTCAGCGTTAATAAATGAGTCGATCCCAACAGGCGGTGTAGCATTAGCATATTCTGATAGCATTGATTTCTTTATAAATGGAATTTCCGCTAAGTAGGCCCTAATTACTTTCCAAGCCTTCCAAGCTCTAATTGCAGCGCAATATTTTCTCCTCCCCAATCAGCTGCTCCATTGGCAGTTTGTTATAAATCAAGACTTTTCCGGGAGGATCTAGACAACTTTACGTGCCTGAATATTCCTGTGACCCTTCCTTTTCCTTCTTTTCCATTATATTAGATTATAGGGGGTTTTCCCCTATGGTTACTCTGCTCACGTGTAGTCTATCAGTCGTTTTATTTTCCTAGGAAATGAATAATTTAATCATCGTTATGAACATGACGAAGAAGTTCTTTTTTATGTTTTATTTTCCATTTACACAATTAGTATCCGGCAGTAAAAGAGGCCAGAAGCTTTGCATTGATTTTAGATTATATAGGAATGGTGAAATGTCTGTGGAGATTCTCACTTTTTAAGTTGGTTAAAAATTTTAAGGACCTAATTTATACATTTTACACTGAACCTAAAACCGTTTTTAAAAAATCAAATAGCAAATAACAATGGAAGTTAGCTACGTAATTTATTATTAGCAATATTATTTAAAATATAATAACAACAACAATAATAATAATTTATTAGTCACAGTTGACCCATATTTCCCCACAGAAATAGCCGCCGCGTTAATCTGCCCGCTGGTGCTTTCTCTTTGAGATTTGTGCTGTGGGATTGCCCCGTGTGTGTGTGTGTGTGTGTGTGTGTGTGTGTGTGTGTGTGTGTGTGTGTGTGTGTGTGTGTGTCTGTCCAGCTGTCGTTTTCAGGGTCGCTTTGATTTCCGTGCGATGACTTTCCCGTATGGCATCTGGAGATCAGTTATCTATCCATGTGAGGCAGCGGCTGAGAGATCATAGTCCGCGCGCGCGTGTGTGTGCGTGTGTGTGTGTGTGTGTGTGTGTGTGTGTCATGCTGTTCCGTGAAAAGTGCGTTGATTTAGTCCGGAGATCATTTTCGAACCTGCAGCATATCAAAGGTGTGAAACTAATAAAAACAAACAGCTGCATGAGCAGGAAACGGCTTCGGTTTTAATCTGGGGAGATTTCCAGCCGATATTTCGCTTCGATTCTTTTTCCTAAATTAATTAGAAACTCTGGACGCCCCCAGTCCTACTGTTTTCTCTCTCCTGGGCACTCTGTTCCTCTTGGTGCGTGTGTGTAGACTGAATCCCGCGTTTGCTGGTGGAGTTCTGAGGAGGCAGATTGGCGTCTGCGAGCGCGTCGAGCGCATCCCTGATCCACAGGAATCCGGAATCCTTGCAGCTGATTGGCTGCGGGGCCCTGCCTCTTGTTGGGATGGACCTGTTGGATAAAAGGACCATTTTTTCTTGTGTTATACAGAGGATCATGCACCGGGGACCGACCAGACACCCTGCGCAATAAGAGGGGGAAAGGCCTTTTTCCGAGAGCATCATGACGGGGAAACAAGCGGCTGTGCTGTCGGAGCGCTTAAACTGACGGAGAAAACCTCTCTGGGCGCAAATGGCGGCTCCAACAGCCACCAGCCGAAGAACAGCGCCACCCGTCCACCGCCCAGGTGCACTGGCTTCGGCATACAGGAGATACTGGGGCTCAACAAGGAGCCCGCCGCGGCCCCGAAGAGCCCGCTGGAGTCGTTGCCGGCCGGGGCGCATCTGATCGCCGCCAGATCGCTGCTGGGCCCCGCGGGGATGGGTGTCGGTGTCGGTGTCGGCATGGGATTAATCGGCCCCGGTGGAATTCCCTCCTTTTACAGCCAGCCTGCGTTTCTGGAGACGGTGCTTTCGGACGCACATGACGCTCAGCTGCAGCCCCACTGCAGGTCCGCGGGGCCGCTGGACGCCAGCCAGTCTGCCAGCTCAGGTGCTCCCCGCTGCTCCCTCTGCGCTAGCTCTTCTCTCACCGTTTACTCCCGCAGCATTACTGGAATCATTGTGCAGAATTATAGGTTATTTTTATTTCGTACCCAATATCTCAGCTGCCTTTACTCTGAATTTTAATTCCTTTGTTGATGTTTGTTTTACTGCAGATTCTGAAGAATTGTCCTCAAACGAACGAAAGATGTCTAAATCCTCAATAAATCAGAGCAAGAAACGAAAGAAAAGACGTCACAGGTCAGTGGTGTTTCTGTCCATTGGAATTATTTTGTGTTTGAAACACGCGTCAAATTATTCCTGTGGCCAGCTGGCACCAGTTGGAATTTACCATCTAAAAATATAGATGTGTATTGAATTATTCTTCTTAATTTATTCTTCTCAAATACAGTAAAATGTATTACATTTTTAAAATGAACTTTTCAACGCAGTTCCATCCATCACAGTTGAACTCTGTCCATTTTCAAGGAATGCGTCCTATTTTTCTATGTAAAATAGAACACGTTCTTTCCTAATTTTAAAGTAATGTGGGGTTTTTCAAGGACCATCTTTACCTCGTACCAGCTGGAGGAGCTGGAGAAGGCCTTTAATGAAGCGCACTACCCCGATGTCTATGCTCGGGAGATGCTGGCCATGAAAACAGAGCTGCCTGAAGACAGAATACAGGTAACATTTGCCTTTTAACGCTTCTGCTTGGATCATAATAATAATAATAATAATAATAATAATAATAATAATAATAATAATAATAATACATCAGTTAAGCTTAATTTAACAAATTAGTTAAAGTGAAATATTTTAAACTACCCCCCCCCCCCCCCCAAAAAGAAATACGTGTTTAACGTCTGTATTTGATTTTGAAGCAAATTTTATTGTTTTAATTAGTGAATCTACGGCCGTTTTGGCAAGTTTATTGATTTCTTTTCGGCAAATCTTTCATTTTTTTATATTAAAGATGCAGATTTAACATATTTAACAAGATAATAACGGCAAAAATATCACCAGTCTCTCAAATAAAGAGCTTCATTAATAAATGTGAATATTAGGTGGACTCACATGCATTAATACAGGCCGTTTGCAGGGACTGGTGTTGCCAACAGCTTTAAACATGCACACAGGTTTACAAAGCGACAAAGCGTGAACTCACAGGTGCCAAGAAAGCCGCTCAGATACAAATGTGTGGTCTGCAAACGCGTGAAGGAGCCGCCTGGCCCCCAGGCGGAGGCTCCGAGCGCGGCCCCGCCGCAGACCCACCATCGGCGGCGCCCCTCCAGCCCCGCTCCCCTCCAGCAGCCTCGCCAGGCTGGACCATCGCTCCTCGGCCCGCAGTTGGATGTGAAACAATTTGTCCTCGCAGAAGGAGCCGCTAACGACCTAATCAAGCAATCAAGGCGGAAGAAGATTGCGGTGCGACCCGGACCATCCATCTGTCGAGCTTCGCCTTTTAATCTCGTTCTCATTACGGGAGCGCAACAGCGCGCCGGAGAAATGATCAAAAGGAAATAAATAAATAAGGCCCGCCGCTGCTCCCACACCCTAAATAAAATGAACACCCAATTTTCTCATTGAGTGTAATTAGTTAAATCAGACTGGCTGGGGAGGCCGGCTGCTGCAGAGGCGCAGGGAGTTCAAACGAAATAACTACATTGAATTTATTAGCGCGGGTCAATGGCGCCGTTCCCGGGAGTCCCGCTAGTTTAATTTCCCGTGATATTTGCCCGCCTGGCCGCCATCGATTGGGCCAGAAATTAACTTATTTTTCAATCAGCCTGGAAGTGCCCCAGGGTCACGCCTGCCCACAGCTTCTGCGCTGGCTTCCTTTCAGGCGCAAAGACGCAATTTCTGACAGAAAAAAATGGAGACTAGCTCCTGTGAAAGAGGCGCTGTCGTTGGAATGAAAATAAAGCTGGAGAAGGGTTTGATGGTTTTTAATTGAATACCTGAGCTGGAAGCCCTCCTGCCTGAGCCTGGGGGACATGAGCACCTGTGGACGTTGTGGAGAGGTCAAACGGTCCGAAGGCTCCGCAGGTAGCTGGAGATCAGCCCTGAGAGAACCCAGAGATCCTTCTCACCTGCAGCCTCTGCAGCCCACCCATCCAGACGGAGTGGCCGAGAGGCTCCCGGAATCTCTCCAGCAAGAAGGAAATATCCATGGCTTTAATTTCCCTGATAAGGCCTGGACCTCTTATCTGGGGTTTCAAATCCTGTTATAAGAATCAAAAATACAAACAAAAACATCCCTGCTCAAAATCAATTCTTGTGGATCACATGCAGCTACAAAATAATGAAACAAAGACAACATAGGTGCTGGTGCAGCCCCTAGTTGGAGGGTTGTGGGTTTAAATCCAGCTCAGAAAAGCAGATTATTTGGATTGAAGACCGATGAGATGCACGAGACTCCCGGAGGTTCTCGTCTTGTTCTTTACGATCATTAAAGATTACTGGAATGCAGAAACTCAGCGAACCTCTGCCGATGCTGACGTTTCCCCCCTGGTGCAGGTATGGTTCCAGAACCGCAGGGCCAAGTGGAGGAAGAAGGAGAAGTGCTGGGGCCGCAGCACCGTGATGGCCGAGTACGGCCTGTACGGAGCCATGGTCAGACACTCCATCCCTCTGCCGGAGTCCATCCTCAAATCCGCCAAGGACGGCGTCATGGATTCGTGCGCGCCCTGGCTGCTGGGTAAGGCTTCGCCTTCCACCTGGACCTCGTGTGACCTCTGACCTTCGCATGATCCGTTTCTCCACATCTTTTCTGCTTTGCTATTCATGCTCCCGGGCGACATTAACCTCTAAACTAGAACTATCTTTTGCTTGCTGTTTTCAGTCCACGATGGCTTACCAGTCAACAGGTGCTATTCTAAATCTGAATACCCGCAACTCTTTGCAGGGATGCACAAAAAGTCAGCAGAGGTGCCGGCTCCGCCTCTGGAGGGAAAGGGCGAAGCGGCCAGGCAGCCGACCTCTAAGAGGATGGAGGAGGGCGAGGCCAAGGAGGCCCGCTCAGAGGCCAAGTCCACCATTTCTAAAGAGGAACTGAGGGAGAACAGCATTGCGGTGCTCAGGGCCAAGGCGCAGGAGCACAGTGCCAAAGTGCTGGGGACCGTTCCCCATGACAGACCCCTGGAGGGCCAACAGGAGAGACAGGTGGCTGAGGGCCAAGCCAGCCGCCCCCTGAGCCCCGCAGAAGAGCCCAGGAGCCCTTAGACAATGCCCGGCCCCCGGGGACCATGCGGCTGCGTGCACGTGTGAGGGGACCTAACCAAACGCTGTCCGGCACCTTCTTCTGTAATCGGGCCTGCATCCGGGACACACACGGCCAGCGCGGGCTCCGGACTCAAGATGCAGATGCACTTTTTCTGACTCTGAAATGTAGAATTCTTGTTGCTTGTGCGCAGTAGCCATGGCTCCAGTCCCTGAAAAAGTCCAGCGTTAATATTGGTGTATATACTGTACATCACATACAGACGAGTACACGGCTGTGCCACGCGTGATCAGCTATAACGTGCTGATTGCGACTGTCAGTGACCTTTGAACCACACGGCATATTTCATGATTAGTTCTCAAGTCACGTACCTCCAGTTTCAGTGATAGCTTGTATGGAGGACACGTTCATTTTAAACCATAGACCTTGAATGTATCCCTCTAAACATTCCCATAACCAGCTAATTTTATTGTAAAAGGCGAAATATAAATAAAATGAAATTGAATGTTAAGCCCCTGAGCTATGTGCTGTTACCAGGCAGCACCACCAGGGGGTGCCCAAGCCCCGCTCTGGCCGCCAGCAGACAGGACGCATCATGACGTCATCTGCTCCTCTGGCGTGTTCGGTTTCAGTGTTAACTACGGAAATGTATGGCAACACGCACCCTGATGATGGTCTGTTCAGCATCGGAAACTGAGTGATAGCAAGACACGTGTGTAGCTGTAGATACGGGCAGTTGCACTACACTGCACTGGTGCACAGCTGGCCCAGGCTCATGCACGAGGCCTCCCTCGTGTTAGCACATCTGGACAAATTAGCACCAACTGATGTTCCAGGATTTATGATATCCGATACAAACCATCAGGAATGACTGGTTTTGATTCATAACAATGTTAGCTCACTAATTCTGCTACATAAAGTACATGTGTTTATGTGTTTGTCGGATAATTGTTGTCTTTGTTTCTGATAAGAGTTGTGAGGATGTTGAAATTCATGCATAGAAATAGGTGCACTGTTGACTATCGGAGGTATGTGATTTGAGATGCAGCTGCTTGTTTATTCTTGTATTAAATGAGGTTAAATACGAACCATCCCACCGACAGTACTGTGTAAGAGAACGAAAGTAACCGATGTGTTATATATTTCCTGTATATAATAGTTATTGTTTTCTTGAATTCTGTTTTATTGTAGTGTTTGTGTTTTATCTGAAAATATGTATAACTCAAATACAAATCACCTTTTACTGAATCTAGCCTTCCGGTGTCACTTTATTCAGCTCCGACGGTGGGCCAGAGATTGTCGCTGTACCTGGAAATGAAAGTCAGGGCACCGGTGCTTTGGGGACAGAAAGACGAGTAAAAGTGGCCCCACAGAACACTTCGACACTTTCACAGACGCCATCGGCGGGCAGCTCCAGAGCTGCCTCATCCTCTGGAGCCAGCTGGAGCCAGCTGGAGTCCACCTCCCACCACAATCCTGCGTCTGCATCAAACGCATCCATCAGACTTGGCGACTGAACCTCGCTCCACCAGTGGGTGCTTCTAATGAGTTGACCACTGAGTTCTGGTCCAATTAAACAGAGACTCGTTTAAAGGAGGCAGACTGGCTATTATCAGTATGCTGCTGCATGTCTCTGCACTCAATAGCTGCTCAGATTAGAACCATAATGTCAGCGGATGGGGAAAAGGTTGCTAATTACACCGTTGACAGAGACAAGGATGCGCATGATAATTATTGGTGGCCAGGAGACGGACTGGAGCGCCACTGACAGGGAGTTAAAGGTAGGCAGAACAAAGGGTTTAACATTTAGGAGCTAAATTTAGGTACAGTTATTGGTTAGCAGGACTGTTATTATCCTTTTTACATCATACTTTATCTCTGCGTGTATCTGTAGTAGCAGTTAAACGTCTTTTTCCTTTAGGTCTTGTGCAGCTTGCTATTCAAGATGCTAATGTTAGCATAGCAGCATTCGATCAAAGCAGAGCGTTGCTAACAACGACACATTTATTCCACTGGTGGCCGGCACACTGAAAACACGTTGGTGTGGATACTGGCGACCAGCAGCGGAGCAGACGACGAGAGAGCAACATTTATATATCTTTTACGCGACTTACCACTAATGGCCGCACCTGAGCAGGTGAGTTCAGGCGGCGGAAGAGAGGTGGGATTATGCAAATAGCTTCCTGTGACGACGACATCACGGGACCGGAAACAAAGCGACAATTTAAGAAAACCCGTGGGATCCTCTTTTATTAAAAGTGAACGACAGCATCGAAGCAAAACACCTCTAAAATGGTGGGAGACCTTTGAGAGTGCACGACCGGAGCGCCTTTCCGGACGCCCCGAACGCAGCGCCATCCTCCACAGACCTCAACCCAACTCAGCGATGGAGGCCAAGATACAGAGTAAGGATTATTTATCTAAAGTGCACAGATATTTAATCCTCTGAGAGCGGGAGAGACGGTTATGCAGGATCAGATCTGCTGAAGATCAAGCTGTTTACATTAGACACGAGGAGGTAATTCGCGCTATCTGATGAAGACCATCATAAGATCATCTCAATCCGGGCAGAGCGAGATCAGGGCGAGGTTTATGAAAAGGTTTTTGCCTAATGCAATATTAACATTCAATTTCTTTCCTGACGAGAGTAAGAGCAATATCATTTCATTGGTGAGATTAAAACCAAGCAGGTCATTTTGGGAAGATGAGCCGAGCCGAGAGACGTTTTTAGCCGTCCATCAGAGGAAACTGGTGCTACTCTGCCCCCTGCTGACCACAGCGGCCGGTACAGGAGAAGGCTGAACATGTTTTGTAGTAAAATACCACAAAAGCGTAATATTTACACACAGTAGTTGTTTTTTGTTTTTTTTTTTTAATTTTACTTCAGTGGTGCAGTGCAGCCAACCAAACATGACCAGACAAACTGACCTTTGCCCCAGAAATCCGAGAGTCCTACAACTCAAGCCACAAATAAAACACACACATCTCACAAACTTGTTTTTTTTAATACATTTATTTTCATGGAAAAATATTTTACTATTAATGAGTATTATTTCTCTAAGGGGTGCAGTGTGTAGTTGTGTCCACATGGTGGCAGACTTTCGCTACCCATAAATAAACCTGCTGTAATTGCGATCCTCCTCCAAATGATGTAGCGTCCATGTAATAGCCCAGTTAGTGGGACATTATGTATATATTGATATATCCGTCAGGCCTAAAAAAAAAATCCATATGATAAGCGTTTTATCTGGCATCTGGATCAATGTTTGTCTTCTCTCATCTCTCCTCCAGTGTTTGCCGCCATGAGGTTGTCTGCCGCAGGTTAATTGAGACAGGAGGACTGATACTGCGGCTGAAGGATGTGTCCCGGCTGGGGCCTGATTTCATCTACTGGGTTCATTTTTCCTCCACCAAAGCTGCCCTTGGTTAATCACGCAGAGCCGAATAGCTGTCTTTTCACCGCCCCCACCCCACTGAAAAAGGGCCATCATCTCAGTGCTCTAAACATGCCAGAATACTCAGCACTCTGAGCCGATGCATAAAATTAGCACTTTATCTGTGAAATAATCATCATAAGTCAGTGCCTTTTTGAGTGAAAAAAGAAAGGGATGTGGATGTGATGAATGTCTCTTGAATGTCTCCCAACATGGATGCTTTAAGCAGGTTAAAACGAATGCACCTGCTCTGTTTGTTCCCTCTCGTTAGCTGCTGTTTCAACGCTCTGCGGTCTTGAACGGTTTTACTGGTTGCAGGAGGCTCCGGTCACTTCTGTGTCCCTGGAAAACCTCCCTGAACAACAGACAGTGACTCCTGTGTCACTTGCAATGAACGTCAGTTATCTCTCCTGACTGTTTGGCCCAGAAAGATTGATAATATGTGGCACAGCACCGGCAGCAATCTGCCACAGCTGCAGCCTCCGCTCTTCAGGCCGGCTTCACCCCGACACCAGCAGCAGCCCCGCGTTCCATTCCTCCCTGCATCTTATTTTACATCAGGCCTCCTTTAGGACTGTCTGATACTGGGGACGCAATTAAAAGCCACCCTTTCCATTTAAAGCCTGCAGGAGAACACAAAAAGAGCAGAGGGGGAAAAAAAGACGTGCAATCTACACTTATCAGGAGAAGCGAAGCACGGAGAGATAAGCACAGCGCTGCCTTGTTGCTGAGGAGTGATAAATGGAGCCTGGAGATGACTGGGAGGTCCTTATCGGTCCAGACGGTGTCCTGGCACTCGGAGAGCCACACTGCTACTGGACGAAGGTGTGAGATAAGCATGCGTATGTGAAACGCTGCAGATACGAGCCCACTGCTGTTAAAATTAAAGTGTGTTTTGGAAAACAGAGAGAGAGGTGTGTGGGAGGAAGGGAGGCTACTGGGTGTGGTGCTGCATTGGTTGTCTTCATTTCCTCGTGCTCTCTGGAAACATCTGCTGGGAATACAGATATGTGGCTCTCAGCAGGGGGCTTCATCTTCTAAAAACATCCAAACTGATGCTCAATTGCAGATATTAAGTGTCAGGTTTTTACTCTAAA
Organism: Tetraodon nigroviridis; assembly: GCA_000180735.1. Lineage (NCBI taxonomy): Eukaryota > Metazoa > Chordata > Actinopteri > Tetraodontiformes > Tetraodontidae > Tetraodon > Tetraodon nigroviridis. The sequence goes on from CAAE01015019.1 coordinate 4,309,215, forward strand.
CGCACATCAGCCACATTTGGCTGCGGCCATTAATCCAGCTCACGTGCTGCTGGTTTAATCCAGCCTGTCACCATTTGCTGCTGGGCCTGCTCCAGTGAGGCACAAGCTCAGCCGAAAGGGATCTTCAGGTGATTAATGGCAGACAAAGGAAAAATAAATTCAGCTTTGATCCTTAACCTGTGAGGTTCGGTGGGAGCGCTGGGACATTTCACCTCCTTGAACTGCTGAAAATCCAATTTAACTTTTTCAGGGGAACTTGGCGGCTGCTCACCACAGTTAGAAGGCAGAGGATACAAACTCACACACAATATATGAATATTTTAGCACTTTTCTTACTTTTATCGCCACTCCTGCCTCTCTGTAATGTTGTAAAACTGTCAGGTTTGGCGTTTTGTCTGACATGTTCTTCTGCTTCAGCGCAGCCTCCGATCCAGGTTGGGCCCCTGCAGCTACACCGTGATGATGAGGCCAACCTTCTCCACAGCTGGGCTGTAGGCCTTTGGTGCGACCACCTGCCAGCTGGTTTCCCTCCCTTCAGCTTTCCCTTCACACTGACATAGACAAAGACCCTGGATTAGGATCACTTTACCTTCATCAACAGCTCTGACACTGTGACTCTGCTGCTTCATTCAGCAGCATCATTAATCAGTCATGAATTACACCACTGACGTCACCGGTGGGGCTGCTGACCCAGAAAGTGTCCCTAAAATAATCAAATATACATCAAATACACGAGTCTGCATCTAAATCCGAGTGTGGATGAGCCTCAAACAGCATGTGTGTGTCTGTAATCAAGCATGTCTCATGTAGCAGTGCCGGACCCAGAGGTCTGGAAACCCGAGGACGCAGCACCAGCTCCGCCCTCACGGCCTCCCTCCGAGGGTCTCTGCTGCTGGCCAGAACCACCACCCTCCAACGTTTTGAGCAGCTCTGAGAGAAATTCCTCGACAGCCTTTTTCTGGTTTCCGGCGAAGCCATTTTGCAGAGACAAAAGCAAAGATATTCAGGCATCTGTTGAGCTGGAGGAGGAGGCGGCTGGGTTTTCATCAGAGCTCTGATAAACATCTGCGAATTTTAGAAGGCCTGTCAGAAGAGCCGTCCCCACTAAGGCAGCACTGCTCTGACGCAGTCTTGTCCCTTCGCCTGGTTTGTCTCCGCTCGTTCATCACTTTGTCCTCAGCAGAGTGTTCAAGTTTGCCGCTGGTTTGACGGGCGAGGAAATGACTTTAGTGAACTCGGGAGTTTGTTTTCCTGGAAACAGGCGCCAATAATAGCTGCATTTAAACTCAAACAAACGCAGGGAAATATTTGCAGAAATTTAGATTCAACCATCTGCCGCCTCTTTGGAAAGCTGTTATTATTGTGGGGGTGGATGACTAATAGAATCCGCTCACACACACACACAGAAAGAGAAAGAGGAGAAAGAGAGAGAGAGAGAGACAGAGAAAGAGGCGTGGGTGGTGCTTCCTGTGGAAAGACAGAGGGAAAACATATGCAGCGCTCCACTCGCTTTCAGAGAGTGAGCCCACTTCTGCGCCTGCTGCAGCTGCCAGTGATGAGAGCTCTACTTCCCCACTGAGCCGCGCATAACTTGTTTGAAGGGTGACGCTAAAAAAGAAAACAGAAGAAGAGAAGAGGTGAGACTGTCCTGCTGCACCGGTGAGGGGGAGCTTCTGGGTTTCACCTACACCGGTGGAAATCATGATGATGATGCTTGTGGTGGTGGTGGTGGTCCGTTCGGTCTTTTTTGCTCTTAGAGCCGTTCAGGAGTCCCAAGGCTGCAGTCATGGTGACCCACAGACATCAGACGGCATCCGACAGCTTCATGATCAACCATCATGTCTGTGCGGACCCCCACAGGGTTGAGGCTTGGATTTTTGGTTGTTTTCTGCTCTTATACGTCCAAAATGTATGTAGATGTATCTGGTTGAGCTGCGATGAGCTGGGTGGGAGGGCAGACACTACTACCATGAGAGTACGACAGGTGATATTCATGCCAAAGTAATCGTTTATTGACTGGTGTTGAAGTACACAGTAGACATAAATAACCTTCCCCAGCGCTGCTCACCGACCCTGCCCAATCTGACCGCAGCTGATTAAACACTGACATATAAACGCAGTTGTGGGGTTTTTTTCCCTTTTTTCCTTAATAAATTACAAAACAGACAACACCGGATCTGCAACAGTACTCACATCTGCTCTACAGGAGAGACAAAACATCTTCACATGTGTAAAAACGTAGCAGTGGGACATTTCTTTCATGGCTCTGTCCCAGTCCTCCCCCACTGCTTCCATCATCCGTGAGGTGACGACGAAGAAGAAGAAGACCTCAGCTGTTATGTCCCAGAAGTGAACAAACAACCTGAATCGATACAAGCATCGAGCTGCCCTCCATCCACACACATCGCATTTTTCTTTTCTCCTTGTTGGTTTTATTTTTTGCACTTTTTCCCACAAACTGACTCCTTTCGCAGTCGGCCTAGGGGAGAACACGCCGCTGCCTCCCACACCAACGATGCGCTCCAGACGCTATACGTGCCCGGGCTTGGACAGGTAAGCTATGAGAGCCACGACCACCCCCATGTACATCCCCGTCCCCACGGTGACGGCGAGGGCGGCCATGAACAGGGCTCTTCTGGAGCTTATTCCTGCCCTGGAGAAGTCTCCCTTAGCGTTGGCCTTGCCCGTCTGTCAAAGCAAAACAGAGAGTGGAGTGAGCCGGCGTGTTACTCATCGGGAACGAGTAGGTGTTTTAAGCCACATTTAAGATAGAAACCAAGAAAATACTATGTGCCGACTATCAGTTTCCATGGCGATTAGGTCATTATCCCTCCGACAGTGATAAATGTGTTGTTTGGATGTTTTGGTTTCCTAGCAAAAAAAAATGATCCTGGCCTTTTATATTCTTCTGACACATTATTTCTTCACGGATATAATTGCCACTGCGATTTAAAGCCGGGGCCTGACTTCAGAGAGCCACATTCAACAACTTCGACTAAGGCTGTTGAATGAAGCCCAAAACTTCAATGTTAATGTGTCTGAAGGCCAGTGGTGCTCAGGCCCATCCTGCTGGATGTAGAGTCAATCACCTGAAACATCCACAAGGAGGCTAATGGGGAGGAAAATGGGCTTCGGCAGCGCCGAGTGCAGGTGCTTGTGCCCACTGACCTTAAATAAAAAGCAGTGTAGCCAGAGTTAATGACAGGCTTGAGGTCTCTGGGTCCTTACCTTGTGAGAGTAGTAAAAGGCAACAATGCCCAAGGGCCAGAAGCAGCAGAGCATGGAGAAGATGGTCAGGCCCAGGTAGTCTCTAGGGGGCAGCACGATGAAGTTGTCCTCGCTCTCGCTGTCGCTGGAGCTGTCGCTCTGAAGACAGCAGGCAAATGCAAGGAAATATTTAGCTGCAACGCTTATACATGCATGTAGAGTGGAGAATGGCAGAAAAGGTCAGTGCGCTTATGCCGAGATTGAAATCTAAGTGATGAAAAGGAATGCTGACAGTTGCACTTGGAGTCTGCAAATCTGCCCCTGCAACACGGCCATCGCCACCGCCTCCCAGGACAGGATGTGCTCAGCCAGCTGGAGAGAATTTGGCTCCTCTGTCAACACTCATGAGCAGCCTGACAGATAGCAGTGGATTAATGGATTGTTCCATCATTGCAAGGTGACGGGAGGCACAGCAAGAAGGCTGTCATCCATGTTCCAGAGCACTCCAGGGTCTCCCTCCAGTGCTCCCAGGACTCCAAATCCATACGCAAACTCAGGAGAGCAGCAGCCCAGAGAGCTAATGAATGAAAGGAACACCGCTTGGAACAAGCTGACACGTCTCCGCGGAGGGGACGGCGACGGGACTGCATGACCTTTAGGAGGGCAGCGCCTTCCACCAGCGGTCCCAGAGACAGGCTGGATATTTATCTAGATAAATAGCCTCCATGAGGTGCAGGTTTCATTTGTTAGTCTTGCTGCCTGTAGGGATCAATCAGAGTGGAGAAAGGGGAGGGAAAAAAATGGCGAGATCGATATCTGGGATTGAATCGACGCTTTTATAGATCATTAAAGAGCAGTCGGGGAGGCAGGCACAGGAGAAATGACCAAAGCTGTGCACAGGTAACATTTCTAATTTCACTTCACCTATGCCAGAAGACCGAGTGTAATTATCCTGTGCTATTTTAAGAATCCCCCGTGTACCCTTTCCCAACCCTCTGTCAGGAAGCAGATTATAAAGCTGTCTGTTATCTGTTTTATGAGCAGCGTCCACCTGGACATTCAGGTGAGATCCGTCTAAACGGCAGCTGTTCAGAGCGAATAATCTACCGCTGCTCGAATAAACTGGTGCCAATAAACCCTGGTAATCTCATTTATCTTTGTGGAGGGTTCTGATAGAAGCTGGTCGTCTGACCTGCTGGGGACACGTTTCCAGTCTGATCCAGTACTAGCCATGAGTCCCTGCTGGGGCAGGATCCATTTGCAGGCCCTGTCTCAGTGGTTCTGCGAGGCCTCGTTAGCGTCCACAGCAGGACGGGAGCCCGACACCTCCTGCTCAGAGAAGCCACAGTGTCTGGATCGACGTGCTCCCGTTGCCGCGATACCTGCCGTTTATTTCTGTTCTGCGTCACTGATGTGACTCTGTTGTTAGAAACCTTCTGCTCAGGGGTCATCTTCAGGGGTAATGAACTTTAGAAAGGACAAACGGTTAGACAGATAAAAGGACTCCGGCGTAGGTTTGAAAGCTCCAGCAAACCATCCATTAGAATGAAACAATAAAATAAAGAGCAAGTCCATAAATGTTATTATTAAGATTCCAGAGAAACTAAATTGCTCTGAGTCTGTGTTGTCTTCACCTTCAGTGTGAAACAGTACCAAAGGTGCACTGAAAGCTCTTTGCTGTGGAGTTAAAGCAGGTATTTAGTCCAGACTGTGAGGTAACGCTCATCGTGTGTATACACCGTACGTGCTGTGTTTCAGCACTTATTTTCCCAACCTACTGCTGTCAACAGTTTGTAAAATAACACCACAGGAAAATGACCATTTAGGACAGTGGTGGGCTTGAATTAACGTGTCAAGTGTTGGTAAAAACATCATAGTATCAATTATCACCTAAAATTAGATGAAATTACTGCCAACAAGAAGAAGTTAGCACTGAATAAGTGTTTATAACCACAGTAAACTGTTTCCTAAGATTACATTATATGATGCTCTGAGCTCTAGACGGTTGAAAACAAGTATCCTACGAGTGGGAAATACTCAAAGGCCTGTTGTCATTGCAGTTAGGGATTTATTCACCTTAGCCCAACACTCTTTAGAACTCTCCTTTGTTAAATCTTGTTCTTAATCCCTTGCTTTGCTTTTACAGCCTGTAAATATGCAGTCACTTCTTTTTAGGCACGGCTCTGACCTCATACTCTGGTCCCTGCTCCTCCTCCACCTCATACGACACCGTCTGGATCTTCACATCCTTCTCTTCCTGCCCGCAGTCGAGAGGGGTTTCTGGCAAATCTCCACCCACTACAACGTCCTTGCTCTCAGTGAACGTTGTCTCAAAGCTCTCGCTCTTGGAGTCCTTGCTGTGGAGGCTCGTGTTATCCTTGCAGAGGATGAAGCCTGGCCTGTAGAAGGCCTCCACGGCTAGATGCAGAGAGGTGGCGTCCAGGAACTGCTGCGTCTCATGCTTGCCATTGCTCTCGGCGTAATAGAAGCCTATGAGGCTGTCCTGGTACGGCTGGCTCGGGTGGTCGCACTGGTAACCATGGTAATTGTTGGGCGCCACGTTTCTGTTGGTTTTGCCCAGGAGGGGGTTCTGGAGCTCACTGAGGCTCTCCATGGTGGCTTCTTAACGCGTCAAATTAATCCCAATGTTTTGGAAGTCTGACAGCTGCAAAGACATCAGACGGAGTTCAATTTGTTTTAAATTGATGAAATAAAACACACCTAATCAGCTGCTGTCACAGGTTAGGTCAGCTTTCAGTAAAGTCATAATCTAAGATCTGAAGAAACGTTTGATCTTATCAGATAATCTGCATTCTTTTTACAAACTCCTCACCATGAAATCACCATCTGGGATTCAATCATTGCATCTCTTGCCAGAGTCACTAAAACACCATGAGAGTGGTGGGGGGTGTCGTATCTCACGACGCATACTAATGATAGTGTGGCCTTCCTGACTCACAGAGACATTTGCTGTCCACATATTCAGCGATGCTTTCTGGAGAAAACTTTGTCCCTCAGACCTTTGCCCTTCACAACCTTTGAAGCAAAATACAGTATATAGCTGGAGGTGGGGCTGCGGGGCTGGGTGGGTTTCAGAGCTATTTGACGCGCACGGAGCAGGAATACTGCTGGCCAGTGGCTCAGTCTGAGCCCAGGCGCCAAAGACTGCCTCTCTTCTCAAACCTGCGGTCTCTGCTCTCACCTCCTGCCTGCGAGCCGGAGCTGCTCCCCAGATAACACGGAGTTCCATTACACACTACATTAGACAACAAAAACACAGTCCACACGCACAAATAATTCATCTGACTGGGGTAGATGTGCACGTGTGAGCGCCTGAATACTTAACAATTATTAATGACCACTCTCTCTCTCTCTCTCTCTCTCTCAGCTCTCCATTCCTCATAGCTGAAATGTCATTTGTGTCCTTCTCTATCTGTCTTTCTATATCTTTTTCGCTTTCGCACGCGCGCGCGCACACGCACACACACACACACACACACACACACAGACACACAGACACTTTCTTTGACTAATTTGATCGCAAAAAAATATTTTATATAGCTTTTTCAAAATAGAATATTTATATTTTTTGAAATTGTGTGTTTGGTTTTTTAATATTTCATCCTAGTAAATAACAGAATTTTGGATAGAAACGTCTGAGATCGTCTTACCTGTGGAGGAAAATCTTCCTGCGGCTGTTTTGTGCATCGTTCCCGGCGCAACTGAGTCGATGGAGGAGGACGGAGGCAGCTACTTGACAGTACCAGTGTGTCATATGCTGTAGTAGTTGATAGCTGCCCTCCTGTTATAAAGAACACATGGTATCCGTTTTGAAGGGGACATCATCATCCGGACTTCTCGGGGTGAGCTCTGGCCGTCATGGAACCGCTGCCGCGTCCGACGGGCAGATTTTACGCACCAGGATCCGGCTGCGCTCAGGCTCCAAAACAACTCCGACAGAGGCTGAGCTGACTCCAGCCAGCTGATTGGCTGCGTGCGGTGCGCTATCGGAACTCCGATAACATCCAAACTCTTCCTGCCCTCCCTGCGCTCCTTCCCACTGAACCCAGTGGCCCCTTCTGCCTGAGGTTTCTGCTGTACCGCCACCTCCGCCGACAACAAGGTGCGACTCAGTTCCTTAATCTTCCCCGCCTACTCTGAGGAGGAATCATGTTTGTGTTCTGAAATAATTGCGCTGCTTGCATTGCAAATAGAAGCAGTTTCGTCCCCCCCCCAGAAAACGCCCACTCAAACTGGAAGAACCAACACGAGGCTTTCTCACATCTGCGCGTCTTTCCAGAGCAAATGTGCCAGTTCACCTTGTTATTGTCTCTGCAGGCTCCAGCTAGTTCTGGGGAAATAATCTGCTATTTAATTCCTTCCACATTTATGTTTATGCATAAATAACATGCATTTATCCTGAAAATGCCAATTGGGCTTTCACCTCACTCTGCTAAGCTGCTTATGATTTATATTTAGAGCTGCTGAGGATCACCGGAAACAATGTTTGAGCAACATTTATTTAGACGTATTGTTACCTTGAACATGGACTGATGCCACAGTCTTAAGAAATTTATTCCGCTCATGCTGCAGAATGGATTCACTGTGTTGTTTACCGACTGGGTAGAGTAGAGTACACGCGGCCGTGCTCAGAAGTTGAATACTAATATACAGCCACCAAACATTGGGCGCATATCTTATTCAGAAGCAGCATTCCATCTACATACTCATAAAAATGTCTGGAGTTAATAATGTGCAAGTTCAGGCTCTGTCACCCCTCAGGGAGACGCATTAAGGTGCTGATGGACACTTTAAGGGGGGAACGTGGGGGTGCATTTGTAACAGGGGGCACCCATGATCCGCCTGTCCCCTCCCAGAGTCGCACTGTGCTCACGTGCACACGCCGCTGACGTCTTCATGATGGATACTGTTCCCTCAGGAGACAAGTATATTAAAGGCGGGCAAGGAGGGGAGATTTTCCTTCTCCCTTCGGTCTTTCCCCCCCCCCCCCACCCCCCTCTTTTTCTTTTCTTCCCCCCCCCCCCCTTTTTTTTTTTTCCCCCTCTTCCCTCCTTTTCTCCCCCCCTCCCCCCCCCTTCTCCCCTCCTCCCCTCCCCCCCCTTTTCCCCGCTGCAGAATGGATTCACTGTGTTGTTTACCGACTGGGTAGAGTAGAGTACACGCGGCCGTGCTCAGAAGTTGAATACTAATATACAGCCACCAAACATTGGGCGCATATCTTATTCAGAAGCAGCATTCCATCTACATACTCATAAAAATGTCTGGAGTTAATAATGTGCAAGTTCAGGCTCTGTCACCCCTCAGGGAGACGCATTAAGGTGCTGATGGACACTTTAAGGGGGGAACGTGGGGGTGCATTTGTAACAGGGGGCACCCATGATCTGCCTGTCCCCTCCCAGAGTCGCACTGTGCTCACGTGCACACGCCGCTGACGTCTTCATGATGGATACTGTTCCCTCAGGAGACAAGTATATTAAAGGCGGGCAAGGAGGGGAGATTTTCCTTCTCCCTTCGGTCCCTTCGCCCCCCCCCCCACACACACACTCTATCTCTACCTCCATCAGTCTAAACAGCAGGAATCAGATCATTTTCTAATGAAGATCTCTATCAAAATGGCACAGGGATATTCAGAGCGGCGTCGTGTCCACGCCTGATGCACCGCGGTGAGAAAGCAGAACCATCCTTGACGCCATATTCAGCATTAGTTGGGAGAAGAGCAGAATTCTCCTTGGACAGGAGCATTTTCCATCCACGGACTGTGAATATTTATGGTCCTTAGTGTGCCCTCCTCTCCTGCTCCATTTTCTGCTCTATATTTAGGCACCGTGTCATTACAGAACAGATGCACTGTATGTCAAATGTGGGGTTTTTTTGCCCCCCACCCTTCTGGCATCTTGTAATTTTCAAAGAGCACAAAGATCATCAGGGCTGGACGTTCAGGTATTCGTCAGCCGCTGATTGACAACCTGCTGCACAATGGAGCAGAAAATGTTCCCACCTTTATTGACGTTTCTCTCCATCCCTGCCTAATATCACAGCCAGCCTTCAACACTGTGAACTCTCTTCAGGCCCATTAACCAGCTTTAATCACGTAAACACTTATGGGAATTAATCAGGTTAATCCGATTGGCAGAGAAAGTATCAAACCACTTAATTTGATCTGCCCCAGGCGGCTTTGGTGGGTTTAAGGAGATTTTCCCTCTTGGCTGTTCTGCAGATCATCTCTTGGCAAAAACATAAAATTAAAGTGGGCGTGATAGCTAGTTCTCATCAGCGGCAATGCTGAAAGACTAGTTTTGTTGAATTTTATCAAATATTAATTTTTTTTTAGAGTGCTAATTTTGCATTAGGGAACTGCAGATAACAGCACAGTGTTGCACTCGCATTTGTAAAGTTTTTGCCAGGAACAGAGCTATCTAGACCTGTTGTCAAGCCTCCAGTTGCAGAATTGCGGCTGATAAATGCTGCCTCATGTTCAGCGTCTGCGTCGAGATAGTGGACGGCCGGACGATTGCGTCCTCTTCTCGGCGGAGGGATGCTGATGAACAAGATACCGGGTGGGTACAGTAGGTGGGAGGAGACAAAAATAACACGTTTAACACTCTCATGCAGTGGGTAATTTTTTTTCAAAGGGTCGAAAAGCACAATAAAAGCTCCTGCCTGCCGCTTGGTTTGTTCTCTGTAAAGTGATGTTATTAGAGTTCAGCGCAGAGCCCCACCACTGTTCTTATTTTGCAATGGTCGTGAGAGCAGGTCGTGCACAGAGCATTAAAGGAAATATTTAATATTTATTATTTTATTGCCCAGTTACATTCTGAAAAAAATGAAAATGTGTTTGACTCCCCCAGTGGAGGGCTGTAATGAAACACATAATAGTCTTTGAATGCCAACTTTATGAGAGGCAATTTCATTAAAGAGCTGGAAAGTTGCACGGTGACTTTTTAAGGTCCTTTTCACAAATGTCTTGTTGGAATATTAACAGTTTGCGTTTGCAAGTTGGCTTGGCTCGTGTTTGTGTGCAGGAGGGAATGAATGAGCCCAGGAGTTCCCTGGGGGACTGCCGGTGGTTTTAGCAGCATAATTTTCCACCACACAAATGCAGCATGCCTCAAATTAGCTGAAAGCGTTCCATCAGGAGGGCAGAAGTCAGGGGATTGTCACCCACATCCCTTCCAGCTGTGCACAGAAAAGCCTGACAGAACCACTGCAAACGTCAACCCCAAACAGTCCTCCACCTTCACAGCAATAGTGATGGCAGGCTTTCTTTTCTTCCCACATGACTGGCTGAGCTGCAGTGGACCAGCGTTCCACTTTAGAGCGAAGCTGTGAGCAGATTAACGGCATCCTTCGTGATGAGATTTGAAAACTTCCCCTAATGGAAGTCCAATGATAATTTAGTTGGACAGCTGAGCCGCTTCCCTGAAGAATGAGGTGGCCTCGGGATCATTAATATGATGGATTCCCTTAGATGTGCTGGACTGTAACTGCTAACTGTACACTGTTAGCATTAATAATTTTCAGACCAAAAAAAAAAAAAAAGGATTTGATGCTAGAACTGTGTGCTTCTTTATTGGGATTAGGTCTTTTATTAAAGAACTAATACCTCAGAAGACCAGCATATGAAACATTAGTTAATTAAGTCCAGAGACAGTCTGCTGTATGACTCCCAGGGAGTTGCTTTTGTTCACATGCATCAACGCTCAAATAGAAAAATTAACAATTAAATATGTTCCAGCCTGTCAGAGCTGAAAGCACCGATACCTCACATGACCAGCATATAGATATGCTTTGGAATTTTCAATTAAAGCTGTCAAACAGCAAAGGATGACATTTTTTTTTCAGAGCAAATCTGAGCTCAGGTGAAGCCAGATTGGAAGAAGAAGGCTGCGGCGGAGCTATAAATAGCCGGTCGTATGGGACCAGCTGCAGGTTAAGTGGAGGGCCTCGCTCAAGGCCGAGGTGATTCATCGCCCTGTCTCACTGGATCATGTCAGGTACCTGGTGTCTGCACCTGCCTCTGCACCACCGTCCCCAACACCAGTGCTGGAGGTGGTCGACTTGAGGGACATCACTGCACGGGCACTTCTGCAGCCTGTTTAGCACTGTACCACAGCGACTTGGGGAAAAGGAACAAAAAAGATCAAAAATCCAACCTAGAATCAAACATGAACCCAACACAGACCAAAAGTACACAACAAGTGCCCCTATGGGCTGCCCTTCGTCACACCAATTCAGAGAGTGGGTGTAGTTTGTGCTGTCAGGGGGAGTTTTAACTGCGTTCGTCAAGTAGTAAAGCCTGCTGAGAGCCTAATGCTGTGAAGAACCATTCTGGAGTGCTGAAAATGCTCAGACAGTTTGTGATTGAGCTTAATGGTCCAACCTCAGATGCAACCTTATCACTGCCTGCAGGTATATATAGTCTATCCCATTTATCAATATATTGTCATCATGTCAGAACTGATATTGCTAGATCTGATCTAATGTAACTAAGAAGAACTACTCAGAGATGAACACAACAGAAAAAAGACAATAAAGAAAGCCAAACAGATATTCTGCATTCAGGGTTCCTCTAGCTTCCTCTGTTGTGCCCTTTCAGCCGTGGTTTCAGGTGGTTTTATTCACCAAGCAGGCATATCTGGCTTCTGCCTGCTGGTAAAGATGCTATTTTCAGTGCAGGCAGTTATTTTGAGCAGTCAACAATACCACCGCCCTGAGAGGTCAAAAGATCAGGGAGCACTACTTGTATGTGTACACTGTTCTGCCTTTTGATTTGTAATGTAAAAGAGAACCCGCATCAATGTGTGGCCCCTGGGATGTGAGTCATTAGCAGCAAATGCAAAGACACATTCCTCGTGCTAGAATTTTTCAAGACCCAGTTCAAACAGCGGGCTCTCCTTTATTAATCCGGTCATTTATCCCCACATAGGTGGCTCTCAAGAAAGCCAAGCAGCATGGGGGCAAATTCTGTTATTTTTCACCCTGGCGTGGTCATGTTGTTCTCTTATTTCACCGCAGCACCCCTCCACCCAGCCTTCAAAGCGAAGAGAAGAATGAAAATAATTACTCTGTAGCCCTGAGACATGCACCGATGCAGTTGATGGAAAATGTCGCCTTTGGAGAGAACGGATGCAGCGACAAATAAAGGAGCTGCGCATCCAGCTGCTCTGAGCGTGAGTGATACTTGACGGTTCATGCTCGGGCTGTAATTGACGCAGCATTCCTCGTTAGGCTGAACACTGGATGCCTAACCATGAATTATTTATCCGGAATCCTGTATTTGTCACGGCCATTGTCAGCGTGTCAGCTGTTTGTTTACATCACAGAGAAAAAGCCAGCAGTCACCTGCCCGAAGTGACATGGGCGCCGTCACAGCGCAGGGGCATTTTCCTCCATCCTAGCTAAAAAGCAAAGATTAATAGGTCAATGAGTAGAGCTACACACTTCCATCCCGTGCACCCAATAAACAGATTCACACAGGCGAAACAAATTGGGACCCCAGAGATGCTGGGTGCTAAAGCCATGCTTGGTTAACACCAGGGATGCTTGGAAGTATACATATTTTATTGGCATATCCATATTTTATTGAGGCGCTCATTATGTTGACGGATGGCTCAGATGGAGATTTAATCAGGTCCTTTTTAATCCCTCATTCAGTTCATAATGACCTGTTCCGCACTTGACATTGAGGCCAAGATAAAGTGGAAGCTAGACGTGATGAAGGAGATTCACTCACTGCAAGAGCTGAGAAGCTAATGGAACATTAGCGATAGCTGAACAAAAGCCTCCTCCTCTCTCTGCTTATTGAACATATTGATGGGTGAGCTTTGTTCAATCTCTGCTTAAAACATGGGTGTATTTTCTTGGCTGATGTGGCCAACGTGCCCTGATGTCGTCTCCCCTCTGCATGTGCTGTAGATGAGACTGAGTCAAACGTTATGTAACTGAAAATATCAGCAGGACAAACAGACCTGCTTCCTCCTACGTGAGTGTGTGTGAAGATGATATTTTCCTAAAATAAGATGACATCGTGATAACTGCAATTAGAGAGGCCTGTGTTGTCTGTTACATGTTTTGACTCTAAAAGGCCGCTTCCAGACGTTCTATTAGCCTAGAAATAACAGGAGGAGTTGACTGTCATCATATGTTGGGCAAACATCACTGGGATGGTTTCAGACCTCGTTAGAAATACGTTAGTATTTCAGACGTAAAGCAGCACCTGGTTAGAGGAGTGTTGTTGTTCTGTACGTATCCATTCATTAAATATAGATGAAGATCTGCCGCTGCCGCACTGTGACCTTGTTTTGCTCATTATTTTTGTCATTTCTCTCCTTCTCTTGCCACTCACTTTTTCCTTAAGAAAATCTTGCAAGTACTTACAACACTTTTCACACTGTTCTCGGGTTCAGCCTAACACATTCTGGATTGCAGGAATGCATATTTTTGTGCGGCAATTGGGTTGCATAACTGCCTCTTCCCCAGTCAACCGCAGGCCTCTTCTCCAGGGGTCGAGGGTTGCCCGTCGGTTTGTGTTACACACCACACAGTTACCTAATCCCAGTAGGACACGACAGGTTTCCACACAGTGCGATGTATAAAGGAAGAGCTCGGAGGTCTGAGCTGTCTCATCACGTCATCTGCAGCCTCCCTCCTCCGATGCAGGTGGCTGACGTCCCTGGAGGACAGCTGGACAGTGGTAACAGCAAAGTCCGTGCCCCAATTTGACGACTGGACAGTGCAAGCGGCTACTGGAGTTATGAAGTTGTTCCCTCGCCCTGAATACCAACGTGGGTGGATCAAAAGGGTCCCAATCCAAACACGAGAGGCGTGTTTTATTTTCTGTCTTGGTGCGAGGGGAGTAGAGGTCAGGTTAGCTAATGAGGGTCAAATCATACCTGTGAAGCACAACAAAGCGACCAGTAGAACTTTATCTCCAATCATAAACACATTTACTGGTTGGAATGAAATAAAGGAAACTTTTAGCTTAGCAAAACATAGGTCTGAATTTGCAACTATAAGCCCCGCCCCTTTAAGATAGTCCATGTCAGAATCCTTGTGATGGACAGCTGAGCTTTACTCAGCTTTAAATCAGCCCAAACGAGTCAGAACCGGAGCAGAGCCTCACTCACTCCCACAGATTTCCTGTAGAATTAACGCGGATTTTCATCACAGAGGATTGAGGTTTCTCCCGCTGATAGGTGCTAAACAGCTACCAGGCATCTTACATAACTGTTGTTGGAAAAGCTGTCAAAAAAAAAAAAAAAAAAATCAAAGCACTGTATCATTTATTTAATCCCACATAGATTAACAGGAGCCAGGTTTCCCTGTAATCTTGCAGGGACAGTTTGAGACACCGAGGTTGACAGGAGCAGGGTTGGCACTTCTCCACCGGGAGAACGTATTATCAGCTGCCAGCTACAGAGACTAATAAAGACTTCACATGTCATTTGAATTTAGGAAGAATTTGTGCCCGTGGATTCATTTTGAACTCCCCAGTTTTTCTCCGGAGATCTAACCTTCAGAAAGAGGGAATTTGCAGATGTTGGCGTGGCGACTGATGAGGCCGTTTCTTCCTCTGACCTTTAAACGATGCATTGCTCCAGGACATTAAGTGATATCAATGGTTTCTTACTGGTGTGCTGGGCCTGGTACCGTGTGCATATGTGACTGTGTCCTCCAGGTATTTGGTATCGAGCACCCATCCTCTTGTCTTGGGTCACAGAAGAAATCAATGGAGGGTGGTCAGCAGGCGGCAAGCGGCCGCTCGTGTGCAGCCTGCCAGCCTTCATTAGAGTCCTGCGGTTGTCAGAGCTGCCGAGATGGAGAGATGTGGGAGGGAGAGTCAGAGTTAATGGAGGGTCTCCCGCTCTCGCAGAAGCAAACCAGAGCTCCATTTCATAAATGAGCCAGGTGATTGTTTCTCAATGGTGCTGAAACTTGAGTGGGTTTCAGGCGCTCGGCGAAGGTCAGATGTGGACATTTGAAACAACAACAGTTAATCCACCTGGGAGGCGGAACAGAATTAGAGCAGAATATCATCCTCTCTCTGACAATCCTACATCTAATTTGTGTTTTCGGTTTTCTAGTCAGGGGGGCACGCAGCCCGTCACAGATGATGTATTGAAGAAGATTCTGAGACGAAAAACTCTACCCGTTATTATGTTTGTTCTCAGAGCTTTCATTATACGTCTCTCTCCATAATATCCACAATGAATCTGCGGTGATTATACACCTTCCTACATGATGAAGTGAACTGTAATTGTTTGCAGATGCACTGTTGGTGCAGCCGCACAAGGAAAATAAGGAAAGAACAGCTAATAGCTGCAAGCAGAATGACACCAGGAGGCAAGTCATCAACATGAGCACTGAGAAAACGTTTTCAGGGTTTTAATCACCAACCTCGTCTTTGGGTAACCATCATATTGAAACCATCATTTTACCGCCTTGCTGGTTTGGTGCTGCTGTACGTGCAGCCATGCTCACACATTCATGACTCCTTCAGGGATTTTCTGATATGATGAGTGTAATAATTCTCAGGAGGATGCTCAGGCCTGCCTGTTCTTACTAATAAAACAATAGCACCTGAGCCTCTGCACAAGCTGTCCAACATCAGAACGATGTCATGGTTTATGTGTAACTTTTTTGCAGTCTCCTGTAGATCAATGGTACATTAAATAAAGCTATTTATTTCCAAGCAAAAGCAGCAGGATTGTTTGTATTGTGCAGGTTTTTCAAGTTTGCATCGCCGTCCCCCTCATAGCCCAGCAGAAATGCAATATCAGGGTTTTCTGAAACCTGCTGCACTTTCTATTTCTGTGCAGGTGTAACCTGCAGACTGGTCCCTGTTAGGCGAGTGGGAGTCCAACTCTATCCTGCTGCTTACTGGCAACAGAAGCAGAGGTTGGGTTTAAAGGATTCACATACAGAGCGGCTCGGATTTCCCCCGATTCTCACCTTCCTAAGGAATTCTCTCTGGGGGGATTTACACTTCTATTACTTCCTTTCTTCTTCCTATCTGCTCCTTTCGTTGCAGTGCTTTGCTTTACTGCCTTAATCTTCACACGGAGGGGTTCTAAACTCACTCTGCTTTTTCCAGCATTGCAGCACATCCGCTCCCAGTCGCCCGTCCGTGTCAGAGATGGTGCTTTTCTGCAACCTTGCGCAGCAGTCGTGCTCCATCAGCAGTCGTGATGTCACAGCTTCCTGAACAACCACAGAAAATCCGACCTCCCACTCCTGCCCATGAAATCAACCCAAATGTGACCAAACATGTTGATTTTGATGCAGTGTGGAAATGATACTGTTTGGTTTTCTGTTGACACCAAACGGAACAATTCAGGGAGCAAGATGGATTATGCATTATTCGTAAGTCACTCTGACAACTGAGTGGCTGAGTTGTGTATTAACAGAAACATCACATTAACTAAACGTGTAACTGGAGGCTGCATCCTGTTTCCTTTCTCATGGTGTGTTTTATTTATACTTTGACAAACGGGTCACAGGAACAGGCACTTTGTCACAGCATGCACAAAGGAGGCTGACAGTGGGAAAAAAAAAAAGTGTGTGTCTTCCCGAGTGTCTTTAAGTAGGCGGCTTTGTTTCCAGCCAAAATATACGCATGTGCCATAACCCAGCGGGGAGCCATTACTACCAGAGCTGTTATTCCAGCCTGAGCAGACAGAAAACTGCACGCATGGTTTAGTCTCAGGTTCCTTGTGGGCAATTTCACAGACAATGTTGTCCACAAATCAATTATCAGACCTCTCCTCTCTCTGCTCTGCCTTTTTAAAAAATCAATCACTGTGATGAAGCTGAAACTGTAAGGCTGTGAAAGGCTCCACAGAGAGTCAGCCCACTGATGATGCTTCTGTCCTCAGTAGAACTCCTCCTACACGCCCCTCTGCTGACACTGAAGTTAATTAAAAAAAGAAAAGAAAATCAGCGTGGCTAAAGATAATTTCAACACCTCTAAAAGATTTCGCACAAAATGTGTCTGCATCAGTGGACGATCCTCTCTGTCTCTGTCTCTCCGTCCCCAGCAGAAATGCTTGGCCATCATTAGAGCTTAATGAACTCACTTTAACAGTCAGGGGACGTGACACGATGGAGGCACCGTGGAAGTGGTTCTTCCTCCTGCTGGAAATGAGCATTTGGATCTTCCAGTCCTGCTGGCGGCTTTCAGAGACGACACTGGATGACGCTGCACTCGTCCACCCAATTAGTTTCCAAATGTGTTCATTAGAGTTAACAGGTAACAGGTATGTTCAACTCTCAGTGTGGCCCAACTCCTCCAGCACGTTCATATCTGGGCAATAAATCATCTCCTGGTGTGATCACACAGGCTGCTTTAGTGACACGCACACACTCTCTCTCTCTCTCGCTATGTGGAGGACCAAAAGTTCACACTTAGCCTTCATGTGTCTTTCACCTTCAAGCTCAAGTAATTACGCCTGTGCTGTCTCCTGAGTGTGTAAATGGACTTCAGACTGATGTCTTTATCTTTAACACGTCAGGGCTGTTACATATTTCCTTTCAGGCTTGGAAGAGGGGCCAGGGTCCCTGCAGTTTAACACATTTTCTCTCTGTCACGTTCCCTCAGCCAGCTATAAACCCTGAGCGTTGGATTCTGGGTGTTTGCAGCTGAGTGACGCGTTTAAAAAAAAAAGAAAATTAGCCGTCAGAGGCACAGCTTTGGGGCTGTGCCTCAGAAACAATGGGGTTTTTTTTTTTATTGCTGGATATTTGCCCAGTGCTAAGTCAGTGTGAGTGAAAGAGTCATTACAGTTGGAAGAAACACAAAGGGCCATTACAGATGGGGTGAAGAAGCTTCCTTTATCCCAGGGTGAATTTTTGCATCATGGAGAAAACGCTGTTGGCAGCATTGTTCAGGGAAAGCTTCTCTTCTAATTATCTACAGGCCACCATAAACTGTGGCCCAGGACCCATTACCACTTGCACCAACACTCACTTGTGTTGCACCATTATTTCACATTCTTTTATTATCTTTATCACCTCTTCTCGTCTTCTTTGTTTAGAAAGCTACAAATAGGCCACCTCACTGTGGCAACACGACAGGGATTATTCCTTTGTAAAAGTAATTAAAATTAAATATGCAACTCAGATTCTGAACTAGCGGTAGAAAAAAGGTGTGTCTATAGCGAACCCAAGTGGCCAAAGTGGGTAACGCAAGTAATTACCTTCTGTCGACAGTATTTATTACGACAATAAATAACAATACTAGAACGTGACAGAACTAATGCGCTTTATATTTACAGCGTTTGACATACCTAAGTGTTGGCTTTGCAGGATGACAACGCAGCAGTGATCCAAAAACATGGAAACACAATAAAATGGGCTGACACCAGCAGACACAAGTATTAATAACAGGACTGGAGGTACCAGTGTTCTGTACAAAACGCACATTAAAGTCTGTGAGCTGTGTAGTGTTGTCTAATAATAGTAACAGGAAACATGCAATGTTTCTAATAGGCACAGATGTAAAATAACGCTTTTGTACATGAGGGACTCTACTACTACCACCACTAATACTAGTAATAATAATAATCCTAAACTGGATCTCCAAGCACTTCATGAAGGATCAAATAACTTTACCAATTGAAACTTTTCCAACTTCAGTGACATTCAATAAAACAGACTTTGAAATCAGTGCTACAGCCTTTTTCAGCAGAAACAAACCTATAAATGTCCTTAATTATATTGTACCATAAAGTTAGTAATTACCATTATAAAAACGTCTGCAGGAATTTGGTCCCATTGTGATGCCAAATGACTTCATCCTACTATACAGGTAAAATAATAAGTTACAGTGAATTTAGGTTTATAAACTCTGCCATAAGGAGGCAGCACCAGCCTTCCAGAGGACATCAGGTGTGGGGTACGAGTCGATCAAGAGGAGTCCTCCTCCGCCACAGGGTGGAGGTCCTGCCTCTTCAGCAGCGTCTTCAGCATTTCCACCTCCCACTCTGCCTCCCTCAGCTTCACACGTAGTGTCTCGTTTACTTTGACCAACCTGTCGTTGTCCTGAAAGAAGACACGTGACCTGAGTGATCTGCAGCAGTAGGGGGGTGGGGGGGAGGGGGACACAGTCCTGACTCTCACCGATTCCAGACATTCGTAGGTGGGTTTGTGTTCCTCCTCTCTGTTTTCCCACTGGGCGCAGTGTCGCTCTTTTCTCCAGAGCACCGGGCTGGGACAGGAGGTGTGAGCGGGAGCTGCTGGGAGGACTGGTTCAAGGCCACCGACCTCAGTGCTGGCTGACGGGGGGAGCTGGAGTGCTTCCGTCTGGGTGCAGCTGTGGACCCTCTGAGGCCTGGAACATGAGATGTCAGGAGACTCGGGGCTCCAGTCTTTGCTGTCATCTAGCGGGGGAGAGAAAGAACATTCTTCTGATCCTGGAAGGAGGAAAAATAGAACATTTGTTTAAATCATGGAAAAACAAAAAAACACAACAGAAGCAATTCAAAACCGCAAAATAAAGTGACTCAATTCAGTGTGACTACAAGCACTCCCAAAAGGTCCTATCACAAAACCCGACTTGGGCTGAGTTCAAGTTAAACCGAAAGGAAAAAAAAAAAAATGCCCCCATGTTGTAGTTAACAACCACGGCAAGTAAAATCGAAAGCCTCTGGGAGTTTCTGACTTGCAGCATGTGGGTGAGTGGAGTGACTGCTGTCAGTGAAAAGGCCCTTCATGGCGGCTGAGGGGAAATCACCCTAATGACAGACCCACCGTTCTCGTCTTTGCGCTGCAGAGAGATCGTTTTGTCGTTTGGTGTATGGGCAGAGGTTCCAGGAAACAGCAGGGCCTGCTGCCGAGCCGCTTGCATTATGTCAGGGTCACACCTCCCCTTATTTATAACCTCACTGGATAGAGTGTGTGTTTGAGGTAATGTGTGTAAAAGAACTATCTTTGGTGTGTTTGCAATCAGACAGACAGGACATCATGTGTGAGCAGTGCTATGAACTATCATTAAACCCACCCTCTGGACTCCCCATGGCAACCGGCGTCGAGCTCGTCGTGGGACTGTCGACGGCGTTTGTTGCTTTGGTGTTCTTCTTGCACTCGAAGGCCACCTGGTCTTTGCAGAGTTTATGGCAGTTCATTCCACAGTCTGAGATAACGCACAAAGAATGCACAACATGTAAGAACAGGAACTAGCAGCAGCTCTGAACGCCATCAGTTCTGCAAATGCACTTTTGGCACCTGCATGCTTACTCTAAAACAAAACATTTCTCATATCCTTGAAGGAGTGGCAACGAAGAGCTGCGGTTCTGTGGCGGCAGACTTTAGTTTTTTCATCTGCTGCAAGCTAGCCTGCTACATGCAACGCAGAAAACCACAGTGCACCTCCTTCAGCCGAAGACAAATTACCTTTGCATCTGTAGCCTTGTTTGATTAAGCCCCAGAGCTGCGGTGAAGAAGAAGGAGGAGGAAAGAGTGAGGGCACATCAACGGGTAGATTAAATGTAGGCTTGGGCTGTCTTAGAACTTACAAATCCTGAGCAGTTGTCACAGAATGTGGGCTTCATGTAGGTGGTCTCCTGGAAATTATGGACGAAACCAAGACCCAGTTTGGAACAGATAACACTGGCCCGCATAAAGTAGGCTGTGATCTCATCTCTGCTGACAAGACCCTCCCTAAAAAGTAGATAGATAGATAGATAGATGGATGTGATGAGGTCAATACGAACACCACTTCCCCTCCTCTCCGTTGAAGGACGTCAGACATAAGAACACTCACTTCGCTTTGTCCACGAGACAGAAGGAAAACGGAAAGCTAGCAGCAATTTTCTCAAACTCCGCTTGTGAGATGAAGCCGTTCTGGTCTTGATCATAGTTCTTAAACACAGACTGTGGAAGACAAAAAGGCAGCGCCGCCGTTACTTTGCCGGCGAACTAAAGCCGCATGGGGGGACTGACAAAAATGGTGGCGTGCGGAAGAATAATTAAAATAAATGACAGTTATGTAACTGTCTCCCTGCGTGGATGTGTAGAGGCTGCACTTGAAAAATAGAAAAAAGATGCACTTACATCCACCATTCTCTGCACATGTTTGCTGATGGTTCGAGGGTCTGGTTTAGGAGCCACTCCTGATGCCCAGTCCACAACCACTGGAGGTCTGGAGGGGGTGGCTGGCTGATAGGAAATAAAACCATCATTCAGACAACCGCAACTTTGGTTCCTGAGATCATCATTTTACACAATAATGGCCAATGTTTTTGCAGCTAATTTGATGCACGTTAAAAAAAACCTCATGCTGCACCGACAAATGTGTATGCATAAATAAAAGTGTTTCATGTTTGCAACTCACAGGTGCTTTGCAGTTCTTGGGCTCCCTGGTGTAGGAGAGCTCGTAGATCTCATCCTCGGTGTAGTAAAGATCCAGTGACAGCTGTAGAGGAGGGGAGAAGATGCGATCAGAAAGAGTTCTCTGTATCAAGATGTTTCTCCTCAAAAAGCGTTTTGATAAAATGAGATCACGTGGTATCTATTATCTCTTCATGGGCATTCGATTGTTGGAGTGTGACTAACGGAGTTAACGCAACAATACAGAAATCTGAACAGCAATCTCATTCACACTCCTCACCCACGCGCTCACACATCAGAGACTCTCATCACGCCCACGCCGACGCGGACAACCCGCACACAGTAACGCGGTCATTTGCATCTGCTCATGCCACCGATGCCGTCTCATGAGTCACGCAAAAGGCAGCGGGAACCAGAAGGAAAAGGCAAAGGGTCCCTGAGAGGTGGACTACCGTCAGAAGATGAACCAGGTCCTTGTTGGCATCCAGCTTGGGGGGGATCTGCTGCAGCTGGATCAGCTCATTGATGTGGCTGTAGAGCGCCTGGAGCTTCTGGACGTTCACCTTGCTGTCCTCCACATAGTCCGACATGGCCTCATTGACCGAAATCAGGTCTTTGAGGTGGACGCCCAGGATGGGGATCTTGAAGCCTGTGCACCTGTTGTACGCTTGCCTGTAGTTGTCGTAGTTCCTGCAGGAGGACAGCAGGTCCGTCATCTCGTTCAGGACCTGAGGAGAGAGGAACCTTCAGCGGAACGAAGATGATGGCCACGGCTTCTGGGGGTTGGGGTCGTTTACCTTGGTGACGTCACCGTTCACGTGTGAGGTGGTGTCCTTCAGCCTGGAGATGGAGCTGTGGCACAGCCCTCCCACCACCGCCATTAGTGTGTTGTAGTTGTGCATGACATGCAGACGCTGGAGGACATGCACACAAAAACACACACACACACAAACACACCTATCAGTCCATCCACGCAAAAAACATCTACGTAAACACGCACAATTACACTTGTTCCAGGTAGCCCTGGGTTATATAACAGCAGTTACATAAAGCACAGTTATTGTTGCCATCGCTGCTCTCTGAGAGCTCCTTCCATTTTAAAGAAGCCTCCTTCCTCTCTTTTCTTTTCTCTAACTCGGGCTGTAAGTGAAGCATCCTGGTGTGAAGTTCATTTGCCCGTCCCCGGGGTTTTAGGGCTGACAGCAATGAGCGCCGGCTGTCTGGTGCATTAATGTTTCAGACCAAAAGAGGTCCTCCAGAGTACCAGGGCTGCCTGAACCCCCAGGAGCCAGCAGCTCACTCCTCAGCAGGCCACGCTCGCTTCCACGAAGCAAACTGGAAGAGCAACGGCTGCCCAGCGGGTTTTGAGTTTTTAGTACTTGAACGACATCTCAGTGTGATCCACCGTATGTCCCCGTTATGGTGCTGTTTTTCAGCGAGTAAGTACATCGGTGCAGTAAACAGCTCTTTAGAGTCATCAGCGGCTCCCTGCGTGTGTGTGCTTTGAAGGCAGCGAAATGCAAAAAAAGACGGGTGCTTTAGTGCAAAAAGGAAGTGCAGAAATAAAGAGCCCTGCATTTTTTTGTGTCTGACTGAGAGCGGCAGAGAGGGGTTGATCCAAACCGCTACCTCGGCCACGTGGATGAACTTGGTGAAAACCTCAGCTCTCAGCTGAGCGGTCGGCCTGCTCAGCACCATCAGCTGAACCCACTGGGAGATACCGTTACACAGGGCAATGGAACGCTCCATCGCAGGGATGTCCTTCATGCAGCAGTTGCGGATGTAGTTCTGGTAGTCTAAAAACTGGCACAGTGAGCAGAGAGACGTGCATGAAGCGGTGCATGGAAACCGCCGAGAAAACCCCCGCGGAGGAAATACCATCACATCTGTGAATGATATTACCTCTGCAAACTGGAACAAGTTGGGCTTTTGGTTTTTTTTTTTTAATTTACACTCACTGATATCCTGCAGAAGGACTTGAACTCCAGGTATGTGAGGTGCTCGGCCAGCTCGCCGGGCTCCAGATGGTCAAAAAGAAGAGAGACTTTCCTCTTCTTGCTGGTGTTGACCTTAATTTTCTGGCTGGCCTTCCACGACCAATCCCGCTCGTTTCTAGAAGGAAGGAAAATAATACGCTTACGATTATGGTGAAGGTTTGTGAGAGTACGGCGTCAGCGAGCTGCAAATAAGTGACCCGAAACTCCTCCCTCTGATTCGCCAATTTCACTTTCACGGCAAATAGGCACAGAGAGCATATTGGTGGTATCCACTCCAAGGCTCGTGACTGGTATCAGTACTTTCTGTGACTGAATCCGCAACTCGAGAATGGCCTCCTGTCGGCGGCCGGCTGGTCATAAATTATCACTTACATCCATCTTGTCTCGAGGAGAGCGCAGAGATGCTCCTGCCCCTGCTCTCTGATCAGCTCGCGGAACTGCTCCAGGCTGTCGGACAAGCTGTGGTGCAACCGGAACATCATCCAAAACTCGCGGATCCAATGCCTGTTGGTTCAGAACGACATCCCATAACTGACACAGAAGGGTGAGACTCAGAAACGTGCCCCCGTGTGCAAAACCCACCTGATAAAATAGCAAATCTTCTGACAGGCCGTCGGCTGCTCGTGGTCCAGCGCTGTTTTAAATGTGAGGACTTTGGTTAAGGAGATACCTGTTCTGACTTTTTCGCATTCTCGTGGTCTAATGCAGGTGTGTTTGGTAAACAGTGAACATATGGTCGAGTCCACAGCAGAGCTTCATCAAAAAAGCAAACACAAGTGGCATGTGGGAGGAGGCAACTCTGGTGCGGAGCACTGACGAGCAGCAGTGAATCATTCTGGCACACAAAAGGGAGGGAATAATAAGATGGAGCAGAACAACCGCTGATCATTACCTCATACTGGTCCTACCAAAAAAAAGCAAGGCTCCACATGTTTATATACAGCACGCGTTGCCATTTTCTGGGACGGGCTGATGCGTGTGAAAGAGTTATTGCGTCACGGCTGCAGAGGAAGTGCCCACGCAATCCCAAGGCCAGACTGCAACCGAGGCTGTTAATGGCCCCTTGCATCTCTCCTCCGATCCTAACCCCCACACACCAGATTTATTCGATCCGTCCTTGTGGGTCTTCAGCTCAGAGCAACAGGGTTAAAAATAGCGGTTGTTTTGGTGGTGGGGGGGTGGGTGGGGGGGGCGCTGCTCTGACGTGGGTCGGTGTGAGCCGAGCCTGGTTCCAGCGGCGGCGGTGCTGTGTTTACACTGTATACAGGTGAAGAGGACTTGTGTGTGAACGAGGGCGAGGTAATTAACACCTGAAACCTCGGGGTGCGCGTCAGGCCAGCGGGCTCCTGTGAGAGGCTCCGTGACGCCACGGCTCTGCTGAATGGACGGCCAGATTCATGTCCTCCACTCGCTGGCAGGCTCTACAGTATAAAAAAGCTTGTTTTTTTCCTTGGTTGGAAGTGCTGAAAAATAATTCTGTTATTGCTCTTAGGAGGATGACTCAGGACGAAGGGCATCTACTGCACAAAGAGATTTTCTGGCGGCGTTAGTAAACACAGAGTCCGCGCTGTTTCACACTGACAGCTGCAGGCTGCGCTGTAGAGCCAGCTTGACTCCGGTTCCCTGTTGCTGTTGACAACGAGGCGAAATCGTCACCCAGCAGAGCCAGAGATCCAACGCTATCTTGTCTGAGCCAGGACCCTTTCTGCTGGAGGATATAGAGCGATGAGTTTGTCCAGGAGATCGCTGGACGAGATGAGGAAGCGGTGCATGGTGAGGGTGATGTTCAGCAGGTGGCTGCTCCCGCAGACGCAGCCGGTCGAGTCTGCAAGACAGAAAACGCCTGTTTGGTGCTGCTGACATGACTCGGAGGTGCTAGTTATTACTTTTCCAACCAGCCCAGACAGATGTGTTCAATCCATTACAAAAGCATGGACCACAACAGGAAACAGGTTGTTACTTGTTAAAGAAGAGCTCCGTAAGTTATTAATCACTGAAACAAGAAAACAGGGCTTGTTTTGCGCTGCAGCCGACCAGGGGGGGGGGGGGAGGGGGGGGGCTATGCAGAGCAACAGTCTGACGGACTGTTGCTCTATGTGTCCTTGGCCACAAATGTGCGTAGCCTAAGCTGATAAAGTAAAGACATAATTGTTGTCCGTGATCTCCCCGTACAGGAGCAAAGATAACAGATGCCCTTTCTACCTTGGTGGCCAACCCTGCCGGAGCAGAGCAGACCCACTGATCCACAGACAGCTTCTGCAGGCTCTTTTCCTCCGATTGTGAGAACCGCTGTTGGTTGATTATCTCACAAAACCTTTTCACTTCCTTTTTTCCTTCTGCGTATGTCACTTCCTTTCTTTATGACCCGACCACCTTTCCTTATTTTGGTTATCCTTGCATCATCGTATCAAAACAAAATGGTTTTTCACCGCATCGGCCTCCCATGGAAGGACGTGGCACTTGTGTGCTCTTTGCCTTTTCACCAGTATCTCCGCACCATCAAGGACACTAGGTGTCTGTGCGCTCACTTTCAAACCAGATCACCTAGGAAATGCCTTAGATGCCATGGCAACGTGATTTTTAAAAAATCTTTGCTATCTGTAAGCAAGTCACCAGTCCAGATGCAGCCGACCAATCTGGGCCTCATATCCGACCAGGATCATATTTGTGGGGCAGATCACGCAACTCGGTCAGCTTCTAAACAAGCCTCAGCAGAGCAGCAGGAGAACCCTGAAGATAGTCTATCATCTTTAAACTCAGAATCTGAAAAGCTCTGAGTCGATCAGATTTGCAGCAAACCAGCAACAGACAGTGATGCCATTAGGTAAACAACTGTGCCATCCTGTATTTTCACAATGTTCCAGCCGCTAACCCTCCATGTGCAGGGTCAGCTGCGAGGGGAAATCCTCTCTGCATGTCTGTTCCTGACTGGAAAATCTGGAAACTGGCTGCTCAACCCTCACCAGGCAGCACCTGACCCACTTGACCAGGTTAATCTCAGGAATCCATCAGAGCCAACCCACGTGCTCTTTGTTACAGACGAAAGCGTCAGATAGTCATCTGTCTGCACCACAACCATCGCACCTGGATTCAAAGTGAAGAGGAAACAAAAAGACAGAATGGCCGGCATTTAAAAAAGAGAAGTATGGTGAGAGTCTGAAGCTGGAAAATAGAAGTTTTACAAAAATATTCACCCTTAGTGCCCCTCCTAGTCAGGGTTCACAGACTACCACTCTTCTAAGCTCTAGATTTGTGTTATGTTTATGGTGGAGCCCGGTGGGGTTTGAGGACAGTGATGATGTCACTTTGCATTGATCGGCGCCTCGCGGTCAGCCTTTCAAAGGCTGCCCAGCGTGTGAGGATCGCCATTAGAACCGCTGACCTTTGGCTACAGCCGGGCTTGAAGCCACATCGGCTAACCCTTCAAATACCTCATCAGTGCACTTCTGCTTTTGAAACAGTGGCAGGACCTGCTCCGCCCTCCCCGGGGGAGGTTGGCTTGTGATGTGGGACAGGAGGAACAGGACTGGGCTCCACCGTATCGGGAGCAGCTGTTTTTTTAAAGGAAAACCCCCATCATAACAGGCTCGGCCTGCTCAGAAACCATCTTGATAAAGCGCAGCTCAGAGATTGTTTAAAGCAGCCTGATAGCACGAGCTCATCTCATTAGCTTTGCTCTGTTACTCCCTGAAATGCTCATTCTCTCATTCACGCGTTTCGCTGACCGTTAGGCTGACATTACTGCCCAGTGCAACTCCACAGGTAAAAGGTAGTTAGGGGATGTTGTTGCATGTGCAGTCCATTGTAGCACTTCTCTATTGCCCTTGCTCCATTTGTGTAACTAGGCAACGGCAGTTTGAAAGCATGTCTCTTCAGAGACGCAATCAGCGTAAGTCTGAGAGCACTCCAGACAATGATCTTTGCCTGATTGATCCAACAGCAGCCCCACTCACTCATTGCCTGCTTTTAGTAATTATTTAAATCATATACACTATTCTGGATGTGGAATTGTGTGCGCGTGTGTGTGCGTTTACACACACATATATCAAAACATTTCAAAGACAAAACAATTTAGAAAAAGACAAAGTGTGCTTTCATAAATGAGGTTTTTCCTGCTTGTGAAGCTCCTGTATGAGTGTTTCTCAACAGGCCAGAGATCACATGTCAAACCTGGTCAGTAATACACAGACTTTGCCCCAAAGACTTGCAATAATGTCACAGCTACAGCCGCACTTACCGAAGGACTGCAGACAGGCCTGGATGAGCTCCTCCCAGCTCGCCCCTTTGGTCAGGTGCCCCAGAGCCATGGCCGGTTTGACCGGTGCGCTGTGGGCTGGAGCAGGTTTGTGGAATCTGTGGGGACGGACCGGTGGAGAAACCCTAGACTTGGAGCTGCATCCCGGGGCCACTCTCCTTAGGAAAATCCAGCACAAGTATGGTGATGCGGCGGGCAGCTTGTCGTACTGATAATGCATCTACCTTTAGTTACAAGAATATGTCGGCCTACACGAACCTGCTCTTGAGTTACGCTTATAAAACATAAATCTCTTTGTTCAACTGTCACAAAACCACTAAGCCATTGTTTCAACTCAAGACCCTCGCTTATTTTTCCCTCTCTCTCTCTCTCTCTCATGCTCTCTCTCTCCCTCTCTTTTGTTTTTGTATTTTGCGATTCATTGTTCTGATTTCCTTCCTGGAACTTCGGGAAATGCCTGTTGATTGCGGACATCCACTTTGAACAGTTGAGCCGGCCGTAAACACGAAGGAATTCAGTGGAACGATCCACCTCCGCCGCGGAGCAGAACGCGCGACACTGTGCGTAAAAGTGTTCATATTTACGCGCCTCTCGAACCTGTTCTCACCTCTAAAGTAGTTTAACCAACTGCTTGAATAAGTCATCGTGCATTTTTGTTAATCACTTTTAATTATGACTCACGCGTCGCTCTTTCCCTTTTCTTCCGCCAGACTCTCATTCTGGTTGTTTTCCTTCGCTTGGCATCCCATGGCCAGGTACTGGGCGACCAGCGGCTGAACGAGGCTGTCCATCTGCTTTCTCTTCGATGGGAGCATTTCATCTCCGTGCGCGGCTAAGTGCGCCTCCGCGGTCCCTGCAACATTGTGCTGACTCGTCAACGCACATTACACAATTAAGAGTCACGGAGCTCGGCAGCGAGGGGGCGGCCGTGGCTTGTCACTCACGCACAGTGGGCTCCGTGTCTCCACTCCGTGCGTCAAAAGGCGCGTTTTTACTGGGTTGCGCTTTAATCAATCATGCTGGCTTCCTTTAGTTTAGTTTGTCTGCGTAAAAGCCAGCGCTGCGCGCTGCTGTAACCCCGTTTACCTAATTTGAAAGATTGTTTTGGGTTTTTTTTTTTTTTTTTGGTATTATCATTTATTTTTAAGGACAAAAGCAATACTTAGGAAACACTCCAGCACAAAATTATAATAATATCACTGCGTTAACGAAATCATCTTTGTCAAAATAATTAATCAAAGTGGCAAATGTATGTGAAGCTAAACTCAAGACTTTTAATTCTTGGTCTATGTTAAACATGTCTCGTTGTCTTCTGGCATTTGTTTGTTTAAGTGAATCCCTTTATGTTTGTTCAGACTGCGGAAAGAACAGGAAAAAGGTGGACCGTCGTCTGAACAGTTGTTAGAGATTCCATTGTGGCTTGTGAGATAGCGCGTTGTGGTGTGGCGTGGGTGGTCCACGGAGGGTGTTTCCTGACGCAGTCAGCCCAGTCTGCATCACAGCCGGCCTGGCTGGGAGTCATCTCGACGCTCGTTTTCATAGTCCAACAAAGTTCGTCTCCAGGTTTATTTGAAACGTTCAACACTCACACTCTAGCGCCCCCTGGTGGTAAAAAATAAAATAACGAGAGCGGAATGTCCGGTAATAATAATAAGAATAACAACGTAGGGATGTGCAAACTTATGATTGGCCAGGTGTATTATTTATATGATGGTGATGGCTAAGGGGGGTGGGACATTTCAAAAACAAGGGGTCTATTTCACGACAGGGGCGCAAAATACGGCACAACAGCATCACCCGCAGATGTTAAAATGAACGAGGTGACTTTGAACGCCTCATTAAGCAGCTTCGTTAGCCTCCCTAGTTAGGACTGTGGCTAAAGATAAGTCTGGCCCTCATTTAAATATATATTTATGTGTGTATATATATATACGACTAACATACACATGGAAGACAACTACTTTCTGAATCTGTTTAAAGGAAAACTAGTCAAATTAACTATCAGAAAGTTACCTCTCAGCACTTCTTACTTTGGTGTCGTCCATCGTATCAACGCCAACAAAACGCTGGTTTTGGCAGACGGTGAGATTTAAGTTTATTTCTAGTCCTGCTTGCAGACAAATCACACGAAACTAACTCCATGTTCATGTTTGTGGATCGTTTTCAGTTGTAAACGGCAGTAATGGCTGTCCGATCCCAGGCACCAAAGTGTTCTTCGCCAACGAGATTCTGAATGGTACGGCTACAGTTTGTGGCACCGGCTGTTTTTACCTTCTAAATCCTTTTCATTTATAAATTAACAGTCGAATTGGTTAACGAAACAAGCAGTGGCGACAATGGGTAAGACAACAAACGTGACCATGTTTCTGTTGGCGTGATTCGCTCCAAACTGTGATGTTTCCCACAGAGATACAGATGCCGGTAAAGATCTTCCCAATTTAGAAGCGATTTCGGGTAAGTAAAGAAATGCTTCCCATTCTTCCCCCCACCATTAGTTCTGAAGGTCTTCCACCTATTGACCAGAAGGCGATGAAGACAAGGAGGATCACGTCCCCTTTGTAGTCATTGACAACTTTCAGGAGAAGTTTGGAGCTGCTGTAAGTTTCTGTGTTCGACGATAACCTGAAGATGTTGTGAAAATGTGCTCGTTTCAAACCCGCAGTGTTCTCAGAAACAGCACGTCTTCTGATTTAGGTGATACACATCAAACAGCAGTGTGTGATTGGCGTTGGAGCCGGTGGTTTAAAGATGTCTGAGCATGGAAGACTGTGTTGGCTGCAGGTGAGGAGCTGAGACCATCTGGTTTACCTGTTTACCTGTTTACCCAGCAAAAGTGGATTTGGAATTACCTGGAGAATGACTCACAACCTTTGCACCATGTTCTCTTAACCCTGCCCCCCTTGTCCGTTCACATAAGATAAGAAAGTGACTTAAACTGGTCTTTGTCTATCCAGATTGCCACTAAAAAGAGGGTGTACCTGTTTGATATCCTGCTGCTTGGGTCCATGGCCTTTAGGAATGGTATCTCCAGCATCCTGGAGAGTAAAGAAATCCTGAAGGTGAGCCCCGTGAGCACGCCTGAAACACCGTTTTGTGATTGTGTCGATGATTGCTCAGGTTTGTTTTCACCCGCAGGTCCTTCACGACTGCAGAGAAATAGCTGGTTTTCTGATGGGTCAGTTTGGAGTGAAGCTGAACAACGTCTTTGACACACAGGTCGGCCGCACGACCCTCCTTGTTGATTTAAAGCTCCCCTGGGGGTTTTTGAATGTAACTTTCCCACATCTGCATGCGCTAAGGTGGCAGACCTCATGTGTTTCCACTCGGCCACGGGGGGCTTCTTCCCAGACACAGTTAGCTCTCTGGAGCAGGCGCTGAGCTCGCATCTCCAGGTGCCCTCCTCTCACCTCCTAGCACTGCAGACCCAGTCCCAGCTCACACAGGTAGAGCACACACACACTCACAGATGGTTTTATTTATCTGAATGTGCTGTCCTCATGTGTGTGTGTGTGTGTGTGTGTGTGTGTGTGTGTGTGTGTGTGTGTGTGTGTTTCCAGGAAGATGCGGCGGTGTGGCGGCTGCGGCCCTGTCCCCTCGCTGTGCTCAGATTGATGGCCGTGTCAGTGGTGCATCTTCAGGCCCTCAGACTGGTGCTGATGGATAATCTGATGATGGATTACATGAAGATGATGGAGTCGTACCTGAACAACAGCAGCTATAATCCTGGGGAACTGCAGCACATCAACTTGGTGATTTAAAGCGGTTAGCTTTAGGCAGAGACTCAGTGGAAGCTGTTTCTGAACTAGGGGGTCTGTCTTCTCCTCAGGGGGCTTTTGCTTTGCCTCCAGAGCTCAGAGAGCTGGAGCGGATTCCTCAGGAGCGTCGGGAGCAGGCAATTAACCGCTACCCTGTCAACGAGCAGGGTCTGCTGGCTCGCTTCAGCCCCAAAGCCCAGCCCGGACCACAGACCTCTCCCGCGGCCCAGAAGCCAATCCACACTGAGGCATCTTCTTCTTCGAAACAACCGGAGCATGTCCTTCCATCTGATGTCTGTGTCTCCACCACCACGAAAGCTCAAGAGCTAAAACCAGCCCCCGCCTCCGATCTGGGCAAAAAGGTGCCTCCGAACGCTCCACCGGTGCCTCTGGGTGTGGGCAGAGGACAGGCGGGGATGTCTGGCGAGGCCTGTGGGGGAAGACCTTTGGGGAATGTGCAGTCCTGCTTCAGCCCCACGCCCACCGTAGGAAGAGGGTTGTCCCTCTACATGACAAATCATCTGAACCCCAGCCTGTGGTAAACATCCACGGGGGCGATTACAGTTCTGCAGGTTCTGTAGGTTCTCAGTTCTGCCTGGAGAGAAGACGGTTTCACACCAGCACTATGAGTTCCCTTCCTCGAAGGTCCTCAAGCGTTCTGTAGAGGCCGACCTGGCCTTCACAAGCTCACTGGTGAATCTGCTTGCTGGCCAGTAGATGGTAGTAACTGCTTGATTTTGGTCAAGGTTCCTTCAAAACTTGGTTTGTTTGGAACAAAACCTTTTTCTTAGTTTTGTTAAACTAATAATTTGTTTGAAGAATTGTTGTCATATTCATGAACCCAAGTAAATGTTCTCTTTCAAACATTATGCTGTCTTGAAACATTCGTTTTAATAATTAGAACCCCAACTTTAGCCACAACTGCAACCGTCTGTCCATTAAAAGAAATATATTACGCTTAGTTTAACCAGATTTATGGCCACTACAGCTTGGCCTTTGTTTGCTGTTAATTGATAGTGAAAGCAGAAACAATCAGCTCTTAATTGAGTAAAAACATTGTTGACTGACAGTTCTTTTGATTACCGATGAGAAATACACCAGACTTGGCACAGGCGGGACTTTGACAGCAGCTCTGTGCAGCCTCAGCCGAATAATCTCGCACAGTCGGCACCTGCACGGCCATTTTGTTTGCCTGCCTCGTCGGAGATTGATGCGCGGGATCGAAAACAAAGCATGCAGGCAGCAGCAGCAGGGCATCGCTGCAGCCCGCGGTGCAAATGGGGCCCTGCGTATTAATCACATCTTATTGCTATGGTTATCCACGGCCCGGGCCCTTTCCAGAGCTTTCTAATTGAAAGCATGAAACAGTTAAAGTAGGATTTTAATTAACTGGGAGGGAGTCCAGCACAAAGCTTTGCATCTCTCTTAGCAACCAGCTCCTCCTCAGCTCCTGCTGAAGCCAAGCAGGGCTGGATCTTCTCCGTACGCCTCCTTTAAAGCCCTGGAAGATGCGGTTGCGGCTCCGTCCGCCATCTCAGAGCTGATTTATTTGATGTTATCTCGAGCTTCCTATAGCCGCGCCGACTTGTTTTGCCCTGCTCATTACTCAGCCGGGGTCTGTGGGGCCGTGGGGGGCAGGCCTGCTGTCACTGACAACCAGATTGTCTCTTATTTTAGAGGACCTTGCATTTCCTCTCCGTCACAATAATGCCTTCTGTGCAGCACTTCCCGTTTCTCAGGCCCGGCAGGAAGGAACAGGGCGCTTGTCACACGGTAGTCACCGCTTCCTCCCCGCCCCCCCTTCCTCCTGCCTCTGCTCCCCAGCTTCAGACAGTGGTATGTCCATCAACAGGGGGGGAAGATGACTGCACCTTCCGCATCACCCCAGGATGCTGCAGAGCTATTTTTAGCCTCAAATCGGAAAGGTACTGGCAGACATAAACACAAACTTTAGGATGTCCATCTGTGTTGATTTAGCAACACAAAGTGGAGGTTTTGACTGCGTGAGGGCAGTTGTTTAGACTGAGCCTGAGGCTTCAGACGGCTCAGTCGTGGACGTGAACTGAGAATGAAGCGGAACTCTTTGCCGATTCAGAAATAACACTTTTCTGCATCTTTTGGGCCACGCGGCTTCCAAAGAGACAAAGCCTTGCAGACACGTGCGGCGCTGCATTATTTACCACCCAGCCCTTGCCTGCCTGCACCCAAAACCAAGCTGCTCCTTCCCCCGTACCCCGTCACCTTATTTCCCTCCTGCCTCATACCGTCGGGGCTCCAGTTGCCAACAACAACAGAGCGACAAGGTATTCAGAAGAGGCCAGCCGGCCACCCTCTCTCCTTCATGAGTGTTTGGCTGCTGATTTTTACATAATTAATAAGCCGTTTGTCAATTATTAACAATGTATTGGGATAACTTATCAAAACCACTCCCTTTCAGTTGGAGTGCTGTTGTCGGAGGGTTTGTGCTCTTAAGGACATCATTAAAATTCATCGTCGAATTTGCTGACACAAGTGTACCTCCAGGTCTGCTTTTCTCTACTAATGAGGCCCCGAAGAAGCCAATCACACACGTTCCGAACCGCCGATCCTTCAATAATTGGATTGTTTGTGAGCTTTTTAAAGGCATACCCATGACTGAGCTCTGCCACACAAACACTTCATCCTTGTTTTTTCCGGCTAGTTGCGCTAACCTCGGACCACCGGCCAGGGCCTGAAATCCCAAGTTTTTCACAGTCTCACAAGAGGGAAACAGCCGGGAGAGTTTTTTTAAATTCACCAACAACTTAGATGCGTGTCAATTAAATATTCTAGTTTCTAAATTCATGTGACCACATGTAATCCCCTTGCGTGTGTGCACACACGGGGGAGTGTGATCAGAGATCAGGTTCCACGATGACACTGAACTATATCTGTGCAGCCAATCTTCCATCTGTTAGGAAAAACCTATTGTTTAATCCCTCTCAGCACCCACCGTCTCACCCTCCTGCTCCCTCTCTCCTGTTACAAAACGATCCTGTTTTGCGCTACCCTGGTCATATTCAACGGCACGATGAATATTTAACGTGAGAAAAGATGACCTGTCCAGTGGGCTATCAAGTATAGCAGAAAACCCAATGAAAACACACACACCTATATTTCATGCAGTTTAACTGTGGATTCCCAAATCCTGCTATGGATTTGTGTTTGACACTGTGTTGCCTGGTTTTGGCCCTCAGGCAGTTGGAGACAGGCACCAGCAGACCCCCGCGACACCACTGGGTGTCAAGCGGGTAGGATAATGGATGGATGGATTTCCTAAAACATTAAAACGACAACAACAACAACAACAACAACAACTAAACCTGATTGCTGCAAAAAAAAAAAAAAACCCCAACAAACTGGAAACCTTAAAGCAATTCAACTTCCAAGCTTGCCAGACTGGAAGTTGAATTGCTTCATCTTCAGGCTGCAGCCAACTAGACTGTGTTTTTGGAGATCGGTCCTGATGTTCTGATAAAACCTGAATCATCTGGCCGATGTATGGAAGCAATCAGAGAGCAGGAGATCTTCACACATGGAGAAGGCATCAGTCATCATCCTTTCCATAACGCCAACCAGTTTTTCCTCCGTCGTCATCATTAAAGAACTTAAATAATGGAAGGAAAATGTGATGTTGCACAAACTTATCAAGATGTGAAGGTTCAACTTACAACAGAATTTTACCACACACGCACGAAAACAGC
This sequence comes from Tetraodon nigroviridis, assembly GCA_000180735.1. Taxonomy (NCBI): domain Eukaryota; kingdom Metazoa; phylum Chordata; class Actinopteri; order Tetraodontiformes; family Tetraodontidae; genus Tetraodon; species Tetraodon nigroviridis. The sequence goes on from CAAE01015019.1 coordinate 4,344,496, forward strand.
AGTTGAACCCTGCTGAGAATTATCTTTTCTTTTTTTTTTAAAATACCAGCGAAATTGCTTAACCAACTGCAGAGAACAGCCCCCGAGGTCGTGTCTGCGCCCATTTACGCGAAATAATGAGGAAATAAGTGCATGTTAATGATTTGTTCAATCAGGATACACATGTTACTGCCAAATGTACAAGATTTCTATTTCTATTTGTATTATTTCCTTTTTTTTCAAACATGTTAAACTGATCAGAAAGAGGTCCTCCAGATTTTCAGCCTTTGATTCTTTGATAAAGACCGTGTCCGTGTCATTGTGTTTGTTATTGGTGGTTAGTTATCAGAAAACTGGCAACAACCTCAGCTGCAAATGCCTTTCAGATTCAGATTATCTTTTGGCACGTTTGTCATAATTAAATTGTGTGTGTGTGTGTCTGTGTGGCGGGGGGCTGCTCCCTGTGGCTGGCTGAATCACTGCCTACTGGTTTGGCCTGGCAGCTGCTCTCTGAGCCTGGCATGCTGACAGCCTGGCACGGCGTGGTTAGGTTGCCAGGGACAACGGCCACACAATTTTGGGGGGCGGCAACACATGCCAGCCTTACACAAACGCTTTTGCTCCAGCAGACTTTGTCTTCAATCAGCTCGTCATACTTGTTTGTTTGTTGCTTTGCGGTGGATTAATATTACCAATTATGCTGGATAATTAAAAGGGTCAGAGTTCAGTGACAGTAAAGGGGTCAAAAGTCTCCGAGAGCTCCGAGGGTATGGTTTAGACGTCACTGTTGGCCTGTGTAGCTGTGGTCACATTAATTTATTTCGATCTAAACAAAAAAGAAAAAAAAACTTTCAAACTTCTGAGTGTTCATTTGCAGGTCTGATCATATCCAGCTGTTTCATCTGGCAGTGTCCTCACTGACCAGCATGTGTCGATGGATTTACTGGTGGGACGTAAGGAGATTCGGGGGCTTGTCAGGGCCGGCTGGGCCCGTCTTGGCCCAGATGCTGAGGCTCCTGTCCAGGCACGGCGCAGGGATATCTGAGGGGCCCAAGAACACCAGCTGCTATCTGCATGTCACAGACAGCTGGATGTGAATATTCATACAAAAGGTAGATTAATGTGGGCTTGTTTGGCCCCACATGATGCCACCAAGCAGGCCAAAGCGTGGAAATGCCCCAAAAACCAAAGTTAAAAAAAAAAAGGTTGTAGAAACAGATTATTGACATTTCTATCTAGAAAAGTGAGGCCACTTGACAAAATTTTGGAGTTGCAAACATGTTATTTGTCTTTACAAGTCCTAATTCTGTTCTCTAGGAACACTGTGGACAACAGCTGCCCTTCTTTTCACCAGTGTTGAGGTCTGCGACTGTAATGGTCCGGTCCAGCTTCTGCTTCAGTACCATTTATCCTTCGCCAGTAAGAGATGTGGACTACTTTCAAAGCAAACAGCGTCTGCTGCAGTTCAAGCGAGCTCGGCCTTGCTGGAAGCTAGGTTTGGCGTTTGTTTGGTCAAATAGTCTGCTGGCGTGCTCCAATGGGATGGGTTGAATGTGCACCGGTGAGTGTTTTAAAGAACAGACTTGTATGAAGCGAGCAGATGGTCTTTACTTTGCAGTTTGAATTAGTGGAGTAAACCAGCGGGCACACAGGGGCAGACTTGTGGGCAAACTGTTTTGCCTCCCCTTTCTTTGTGCTGAAACGGTGAAGTCAAAATGGTTGCTAACTGCAGAACAGACAATGGTTCAGCCCTAATGAGATCTAAGTGTTTTGGTGCTGTTGGTATAATGAGGATGAAGTGGGGTAGCTAATTATTGCAGCTGTCCAAAGAAGGTCACATTTTAGTCCCACAATATCAACAAAGCTGTTTAAAACCTTTCCAACGGCTGAATATTTGGAAAAACTGAAAACTTTCTGTTATTGGTTTCAGTATTTTCGCATTTGGTGCCGTTCAAACAAACAAGAACAGGTTAGTGTTGTTGACTGGTATTTATGGGTACGGTGCTTATCTGCCCTGATCTCCTGCCTTCCTCTTCCTGACCCACCTGTTAGCCTGAATAAGGAACGCGAGCTGCAGATTGTTTAGAGTGATTCTTTCTTTTTTTTTGCGGGGAGCTTGTTGGCAACCATTGTCTGGCAGTTGTGGTGGTAATTTAGAGAGGAAGCGCTGTGCTGGTGGTCCTCCATCGTTCCTCACTGAGCGTGACGAAAAGGTGACAGAAACCACGACCCCCGTCTTTCTGAGCAAACCTTTCTTTTAATTAACTGGATTTGTATGATCACTGACTGAATTCTGTGCTTGCAGTATAAACAGTATAAACCTTCATTAATGGTTGTTATTGCAAATTCCTGGGCTCTGGTAAAATGTTCTGTCAAACACCTAAAGAAAAAAAATGTCCATTTTGGGCCATCTTTAGTGGATGTAATTGTTATACTTTGCCTTCCTTCTTCTCTCTTGACCTGTTTGCCTTTTGGTTGACAGCACAAAGAATAAGACGGAAGGATGGAGTAAAGGGTTAAGAGCACAAAAAGGAAGAACCAGAACAGGTAGTAAAACCCAGATATAAATCAAGCTGAGCTATTGTTTTTAGCAAAGACGGAAAAAGGAGAGAGCAACAGAAAGTGTTGCTTTTTCAGACGTACAGCTTTGGGATGCAGGTTAAAAGGTAGAAAACATGCTAACTGGGGGACCGTGTGAAAACATCGGAGACAAATATTGGTGCATGCGTGGGACACTGATTAGGAATTTAAAATTAAATTACTAGTTTCCCCCGGTTAACATCCGTGAGAAGACGAAGCTTCAAGATAAGACTAGATTTCTCTTTTTCTCATGTTGAAAGAACAAGCAATGTGCAGACAAAGATAAGAGCTGCACGCCATCTTTTAAAATGTATAATGGAGTGTGGGTATTAGACAGCTCCAACAGCCCTAAAAGGAGATGTTTCTGCAAGATGTTTGATGTTTTTTTTTCTCTTTTTCAACTATAATGGGTGGAGGAGCACGGGGGGCTTTCCAGATGATGCCAAATGGTTTCCAGGTTTTACTACACTTGTATGAGAGCAGAGGGGGAAAAGGCTTCAGGACTTGGACCTGTTTGTGGGACATCAAGGACGGGAGCACAACTGAACACATTCTCCCTCTGGAATCAGCCTTTTATACAAAGGTTGCCCACCAGAGGCAACAACGGAGACAATGTGCATTGTAATGTGGCAGGGAGTTCTTGAGTTTTGGCGGGGATGGCAGCCATGGGGCGTCGATTTGCAAGGGAAATGACCAAATTTCCAGATTTAAACATGTGGCCCAGCAGAACAGCTCAATGACATCAGTGATTGTGAGGCTGCTTGCGCACACTTTAGTTTTTAAGCCTCAAATCACTTTTTCACAGACTATGGATTCGGCACACTCAGCAGTGAAGGTGCAATCTTGGAATTCCCACGTTGTCTCTCGACCTATTGTCTCGGGAGGAGTCTTGCTGTCTACAGAAGGTCCCGTTCTCCTTTGTGCCCTGATCGGTTTACCGGCAGCAGCGGTGGAATAAAGAGCTACGCTCTCCCACAGGACAAACAGGAACCAGCCTAAATGTGGCTCACATGCTTATCTCAGTCTCCCATGACTACTGACTGCTTTGGAAATGAAATCCAACTTGTGCTTGTTCAACAATACTCTGAATTCAACGAGAGGAAACATGAAAACACTTGATTTATTACAGAGAGAGCCAAGAGTTATTAGAGGCCAGGAGGCTGAGAAAATGGCTCCTGTTGCTCAGAAATCCTTTCAAAATTCAACTAACACCAGTCCAACTCAGTAGCAGTCCCAGGACCCTTTGTAACCAGGAATGTAGTTCCCTTGGCAAAAATATTACTGGTAATTTGTGTTGTTTAAATTTCTACTGCAGCTCAAAGTCCTTCAGATTTCTCTTCTTCTTCTTCTTCTTCTTCTTCTTCTTCTTCTTCTTCTTCCACCTGCCATCTTTAGTGCATCTATCCTGTAGTTTTCTGCAAAATATTAATTAATATAATTAATATACAGTATTTTCTGCAAGATATATTAACTAAAGTAAATTCAAGTCAGAATTCATTAGATAACCCATGTTAATAGTTGTGATGACAAGGTTCAAACAGTGGTGTGTGTTGTGTCCCTTAGGGCTCGGTTTTGCTGATAAGTAAATCGAGGAGAGTTAAACAAATGCACAGTCATGCCCAATGAGGCATGCAGTATTTGTTCCTGAATGTAACTGGAAACACCACTGCAGTACATTGTAATATAATTTAAAGAAAAGACTCTGGGCTTTGTGTAAATAATCAAAGCTACAGCGTTTCTTCTGTAGTGAGTTCAGTCTCACCACATTCCTATGAAGAAAATCAGAACTTACTGTCACACCGAGGTGAGGTTTTTGTCTTGTGAATTCCTGTTTTATTTTAAAATGTCATTCTCCTCTCATTTCAGGTCACTTGACTTTGATTTGGTGAATCTTTTAGAGGCCTATGGTTTATTCCTCCATGTGAGGAGTTTCTAGGTTACAGGTTTATAGCCTGGTTTTTTCCCCCCACTTTGTTCAGAGGCTACTTGGTTCTAAAGTGGGTAATTGCTGTTAATCACTCTTTGTGCCTGAATCCTGTTCTGAGTCCAAACCTGACACTTACGGTGCGTGATGGTGCGTGTGCCACAGCCTCATATTAACATTGTGTGCTGACAGGTGGAAAGTTAGCCCGGTGGCAAACATAGCCTCTGCTCTTCAGGGTATTGGGTGAACCTGACTACAGTCAGGGTTTGATCAGATATGAGGACATTCTCATGCACAGCTGAAGCCATGCTAATGTTCTGTTTTTTTGGGGTTGTTTTTACAGTGTATTTAACCCCTCTTGCAGCTCTTTGGGCTCTTCAGAGACTTTCCTTTTCCTAACCCACCGCAGTTACTGTCAATCTCTGCATCTCTGGGGATTGTTTCTTTAGAGACGAACATTCGTTCTGACAGTAGGATTCCCAACGGGACAGTGCTGGGTAGATCCTGACAGTGAAGCATGGAAATCTCCCAGTTTTAAAGCTGCCCATATCTGTTCACTCATGCCAAATTGAGATGGTTCAAGGTTCTTCTGGCTGGGAAAATTTACTAAGGAGGCTATGCAGACAGGAACACTCATTTTCTAGGGTGTCTGTGTCCCCTAGACAGATCCCGCCAACATGGCATGATGCACCCATTTAGTATATAATACGGCCCCTGAATTTAGAGATAAACTGTACTAGACGTCTTTGGAGTGAAAAGGTACAACCATAAATCCACCTGTCACGCTCCACACGGGTCACCGCTGCAGGACCTGGTTAATATAGGTGAGCGCTCGGGGGTTGATTGTGGGCCAGGATGTGTGTGAGACATCCTCTGATGTTCAGGAATTCCCTCATTAGAGAGGGATGTGTTGATAGTCAGCAGGAATCAGCAGGCGGAATAAACAGGGACAGGCTCTCCAGAAATTTCAAACAAACACTTTTCATTTAGCCAACATGGAAGTGTTTGTCACAAATGTGTACTTTTCTGCAGCATTTCCTTTGTCGTAAAGGGAACGACTTGCGTGGAAAGAATCAAAAAATATTTAAGTAGTTTATTTATCGTGATCCTCTTGCACTTCCTCTAGCTCTTCATTACGTAATCACTGAACTAAATATTTTGTTTATAAACTGATTTAATTTATTTCTTAATGAATTCTTTTTCAGCTGGTGTTGTAAATCTCTTTTATTTTTGATGTACGTATACTGCCACCCCCAGAACAGTTTTTAACTGAATTCGAAACAATCTTCCACTATCTCTAGGTAACTTCAAATTGGAAAGTAAAGCATTAGCCAGCAGAGATAGACTTGACAACCTGTGACCTGCCAGGTGACTGCTAGGATGGACGCCAGCGCCCTTGTCAACCCAGGGGCAATAGGTGGAGAATAAATGGATAAATGGAAAATTAATAAGTGGTTTTTTGAGACCTTCCGAAGCAAAACCGGACTTTGACTAGTAGAATCATGAAACTGCTCCTTCCATTCTGCTTCTGAGTGAAGGTACACATTAGACAGCGTGCAATTATCTGTACCAACATGATTTTTACTGGGGTGAGATTTTAAGGGACCTTGTCTGTGTTTTAATGGGTCAGTACTGGGTCCACATTGTAGCCGTGATCGTGTGGTTGTTTTTCTCCCATTTCCCAATGGGAGACAAATCATTTCCTGCTAATTTAAGCTGTTCGAACGGTGGAAGAACAATACCCTGTGGACGTAACGCAACGCAAGCTTTACCACATGTTTGAGAGAACGAGTGAGGTGCTCATAGGAAGTTCACTGAGGTAGCAACATAGTACAGAAGGCGCAGGAGCACAATTATCTTCCCCAGCCTGTAAAATGGACGCTACGGCCTTCTGGTTGCCAGTAGAACAAGCTGTTTGAGTCAAAGCTCAGCTGGTCGAGGTGTTGAAATATGAATCTTGTCTTTGTTCCAGTGATTTGACTCACCATGATGTCTGTGATGTCAGAGCCAGTGAGATAGTAAGACAAATATCTGCCAGTTCCGACCTTTGCAACCAAGCGGGAAACCAGGGTCACTTTATCCTGGGGAGATTAAACATTTGATAAAGCCCATCTGCAGGGGCTGATTATATGTATTTATCCCAAATAATCATTGCTGGACATCATGTGGGTAATTACGGCAACTGTGCCTCGCCCACCTGCAGCCATTGCTGTGCCCAGCAGCAATCCAGGCACAATTACAGCAACGGAAGGAGCATTTTAAAAAAAAAAAAAAACAGGCTGTGTTTTCATCTTAAGAGGAAAATCTTAGTTCCAGGAATAATGAATAACTGCACCCCCCCCCCCCCCCCCCCCCCCCCACACACACACACACACACACACACACACACATTTAAGGTAGGGGGTTTGGTGGGGATAGGTGCGGTTTGGGCGTATAAGACAGGGGAGGGGTCGGGGGAAGAGGGAGTGGTTGTTTTGGCGCCCCCGCCACACACACACACACACACGCACACACACACATTTAAATCTTGCCAGCTGGGTTAGGGTTGAGCAATACAGGTGACAGAGGGGACTCTGGGATCAAGGTTAATTGATGAGCCCACTTGTTTTTACTAAGCCCAAGTTTAGGCACGAGGAGGAAAAGGAAAGCAGTCGTCAAGGCTGCCGTGTTTGTGTTGTGGGGACAGAGGTTAGAGGTCATCTTTTGAATCTGTGGTCGATAAATAAAAACCGACTGGTTTGGAAAAGAATTCCAGGGAGGTGGAAGGTTTCATCTTCTACTTGTTCTGAGTAGAAACACAGACTAGGACACGATGAGTCCTCTCCTGATCAATGAATGTGCTAGAAAAATGAGTGCTCCGGGGCAACCAATACTGGACGGGCCAAAAGGAGGCGCAACAAGGTAATGTAAACAAGGAAATCACCTGACGTGAGCACGGTCAGATAAATGGGCAGCCTTCCACACGGACAGGTGCTTCCTGAGTCCGGCTCTTTCGGTGACTTGAGCCACGCCGCCCTCCTGAACCTGTTTTCCTAAATGAAATGTGCAAAATGTCAGTGTGGTTTCAGTTTTATTAATTTAAAATGACTGTTCCTTAACAGTGGAGGCTATGGCAAACATTCAGGGCTGACTGGGGCCGTGACAGCTGTGCGGGCAGTAAAGATAAGAGCATCGTGCTCACACCACAGACGGCCATTAATGGTTAGGGTGTTTTCTGGAGGTCTGTGTGTGCAGATAAAAGGCACAACTGGGTGCTTACAGGTCACAAGCTGTGGCCATTCTCACCTACACAAGCCGCACAGGCCGAGGCTACCCAGTTTACCGCTCCCGCCGCTCTTCTTTCTCTTTATTTCTTTGTCCCCTTTCTGGTTGGTCTGGGATCGCTTTGTGCTGTCCAATGAGGAAGGAAGTCGGTGTGAGAAAGTGCCTGTTTTTTTGAGACCAACAGGAATTGGCCTCATCACAAGCGGTTCCTTTTTTGCAGTCGAAACAATGCACTGGCGTCACACCCCTCGACTGGACCTCGGCATTTCACATGGAAAAATGTTCCCAGAATTCCGCTCCCAGGCTCGGGGTAAGGCCAAGGATGGGGTGAGGGTGAGAGGGCAGGAGGTGGAGGGCGGAGGGTGACACCAAGTGATCGGTGGACACTTGTCCCCACTGCAAGCAGAAAACCACCAGTTCATGTTTATTGAGATCTGGTTGCCCTGCAAGATGACAGCAAAATCAATGACAATGACAGCTAAATCAAAGCAACCAGGAAAGATTCACTGGCCAATATGTCCCTTTCAAAAGGTGCTGAAGGACAGTCTGCTTTATTCAGTGCATGTGACTGAAAATGCTCGATGCTGCGACCGATCGCCATGATAAATCCATGTAATCATCTGCAGCTGAGTCAATATCTCATTTGCTGATAATAACTGTTTATGCTTTCAGCACATCCAGATAATTTCTAGTTTCCAACACAACCACTGTATCATCAGATCATGGTAACAGTGGTCGTTTTTATTTACAGAAAAAATAATAAATTTCAAGTGAGTACATTATTTTATTGATAGATTTTTCTGGATTAGTTTTTTAAATAATTATTTGTGAGAATAATGAAATATTGGTCAGTAGGCTGGCATAGCTCTCATTACCGGATCCACCTGCAGTCGAATCCAACTTGTAGCTATGTGATTTTATTTTGGAATAACACATAGGGCATCGCTGTCCTGCCCTCAGGATTACGGCCCTGCTCCAACAGCAAGGGCTTGCCAAATAAATAAATTACAGCTGCTGAAATGTGCAGAGTTGACTCCCGCCATATTAGCGTCATAAATCACACAGGTAATAGATGGCAGTGGACTGTGTGAGCACAAGAACCCCGAACAGAAAAGATTCATTTGCTCATCAGCTAAATCGATTAGAAGTGTTGTAGCTTTAAAGGCATGTACCCATCCTTAAAACACACACATGCTTGTTCTTCCCACATAAGGAAGAAGCAGTTTTGTTAAAAATGTGGCCTTGTAACTTGGTGCATTTTTTGAAATTAAGAATTGTAAATTGGCCTCTCTCTTGTGATTCAGAGAGCACAGAGTTCTTGAGATATGTCAACTGGTACATTGAAATATGAAAATTGACCATGAGAGAAAGTCCTGGGTCCTCAGAAACGGGGAAACTTGGAATTCACAAGGTCAGGTTGAAACAACACCCCAAGGCTGTTTCAGCCTGGCAGTCAGGGCAGATCCTCTGGGCTTACAGGGCACCAATTACACTTAATGCTCTGCTGCAGCGGAACGAGTCCCACACATGCAAACATGCCAAACACGCTGAATATGAGGATCCCAGCGATGGACCAAATGGCACACCTTAAAGGCTGGGGAAGCACGGCCATGTGCTCAACGCCACAGTGTCCACGGGGACAAAACTGTCCATGTGCACCTCTGTCTGTGTGATTTGCTGACGTTAGTCTCAGTCCTGAAGTTGACTTGGGTGATATTGGCTCCCCACAAAGGGAATCGCATCTGCTGTTTGTCCTGCAGAGAGGAGATGGCTTTCTGTGTGTGTGTGTGTGTGTGTGTGTGTGTGTGTGTGTGTGTGTGTGTGTGTGTGTGTGTGTGTGTGTGTGTGTGTGTGTGTATACACAGTCAGCAGTTATGAGGTCAGCTGCAGTTAATCTGGATAAATGGAGCCCAAACAAAAAGGTCACGTTTCATGCACACGGCAGGCCCAAAGGCCACAAAATGGACCTTGTGTGAGGACAGAAAAGTGGAAGCCAGCACACACCCCAGTTTTGTTTTACCTCCATAAACACACATCCTCGTGCATTACCGAAAAAACAATGACCTCCCACAGCAAGATTTCCCACGAGTTATTGTGAAAATGGAACTAAAGGTAGGAAACAATGCACGAAGAGAATACAAGAAGTTTCTGGCAGATGTCGGGGTTAAAGTGTGTGGTTTTGGGATGTTTACAGTAAAGGTCATGTGCTTCTGCTCAGGAAGCCAAGGATGAAACACAGAGCAGGCATCATTAAGCCTCTGGATAATTAGGACAGAATCACACACTCTTATCACACCCAATCACAGCATCTGACGGTGAAGCGTGCCAAGGTGAAATTACAGGCTGCTAATCACGCGGATGGTGTTGGCTGATTGCGTTGCACCTCCCCTTTGTTGATGTTGAGGTCACAATCCTAGAAGCTTTGCATGTTCACTGGCCTTTGTGTGAGGAAGATTTCCTCTCATTCAGTAAGTCAGGGATCTTTTCAACTGTGCTGCTCATAGCCATGTGGGGCACGGGTGCTCCTGTGTGTGTTCAATAAAGATGCACCTGCGCTGGTGTTGGAGACATGCGTGAGCTGCAGGCTGGTGTCCCAGCCTTCCTGGTGGGCCTACGGGAGTGGTTTTAACAGCCCTCTTCACACCAGCACGTTCTTCCTTCTCCTCCATTTATCTCTTTCCTTTTCCTGCTGTGGGGTTTTGTCTTGTGTGGGGCAGCGATGCTTTGACTCTAGCGGAGGAGGATTTCCTCAGAGCTACCGTCGCTTCTTCCACTCACATGATTGCCAAATTGTGCTGGTAATTACTCAAGAGCTGTTTGGGTACACAACAACGGTGTGTTTGGCTTGCAAAAAAGTGTCCTTCACATATTTTGGAGCACAATCAGGAATTAGCAGCAAAGGGCTCTTTTCCAGTCAGTAAACACTGGAGAATTATTGTGGGAGGGCCTTGGCTGGAAGCAATAAAACTCACTGAAATCTTAAAGCTTTTTCCTTTTTTCTTCTTTTGATTTGCTTTTGTTTTTTGCACACAGCTACCCCAGTGTTGCTCATTTTGTTTCTACCAATAATGCAGTTCATCACATCATTTTACTCCAACTAACAACAAGATGTGTGTGGCCCAATATATGGAGGACCATGATGATAAGACAATTGGTGGTCATAATCTGGATTGGCGTAAATTGACAGTAAGTGAAATAAAATGCAGATATAAAATCGGGATATATTGAAATATATAAAACACAGCATGTGTATCTTCTAAGGTGTTATAGATATTTATATTCTGTCAACTGCGAAAACAAGTTAGCTTGCTCCGACTTGTTCTGCCGACACTCTTTGTGTCAGAGTTGAGTCTGCACTGTTGAACAAAGCACTGGAGGACCGGCGAGGTACCTGCTAGCAGTGTTACTCAGCTGATGGACACATGGGCAGCTGTGCTTACCTCACCTCCCTGTCCAGATTTGCGCACACAAATTGAGCCTTCAATTACGTGATGTCATGTTTCCACCGTCCTGCAGACGTCTCTGCCGGCACTCCTCGGGCGTAGTGGCACCTGCATGCATCACAATGCGGCGTCAGTGGCCAGCGTGTGTTGTTGGTTGCGTTGTAGGGGTGGTGAGATGCTGACATTGCTGTGTTTTGCCAACAGCTGAGCAAGAGGGTGGCTGGAAAGTTCCAAAACAGGCAGGGACTCTTATTAAGAGCCAACTTTAATGTCAGGGTCTCTGAACTAGCCTATGTCAAGTAAAGGGTTACATGTTTAAAAAAAACAACAACACCCAAAAAACCCTTTTTTACATCTTATTTTCAAATATTTTTATCTTAATATATGCTATACTCACAATGCACAGATCTGTCAATGTGTTACGTCTTCAGTTCTCCAGTATTTTAAACATTTGTTTTACATCTCCCGGTTGTTACTAAAGGGCAGCATGGGGCTGTTAGCAGAAGAAAAGCCTCCTCAGCTTTTTTAATTGCAGCAGCAGGTGATTTCCCCAGCGAAGGCGACACGCTCAGATGCCCCAGGTCTTTTATGAAAGGCTCCATTGATTGGCTGCACAGATTGGGGTGTAGAAATCAAATGCCCTGTAAAGAAGTGTTAAACTGTGCTGTTCGGCTGATTTGGGGACTAAGAGGAGCCATCTGTTAGCACTGTAGCTAATTTCCCTTGCACTGGCCCAAATTGTTGATGCCTTTAGAAGTGTGGATAGATCTAGTCCAAATTAGGCTGACAGGAAATGAAGAGGTCTCCCAGGCTTTGTACAAGAACAATAAAATTTAACAAAATAAGCCCTTCCGCAAAAGATTTTCCTTTGTAGCCTCAAAACTCTGTCAGATGACTTATTAACTGTCTCGGCAATTTTTAGAAATTGATTTGCTGCCCAGTACTGATTATAGTAAATGCAAATTGGCCTTTAAAAGAGGGCGATTTCGTTGAATGTCCTGGGACCCTGCTACATTGATGGATGGTACAAAAAAATCTTTGGGTGTTTTGTAAATACTCAAGTATGAACAGTATGTTGGTGCAACATTTTAAGTGTGTTTTGAACCACGGGGACCCATCCTCCATCTCAACAGGCATTTCTAGTCAGGGTGAATAAAGTTTTCATATTTTGCAAAGAAATCACAGATTTCAGTAAACTGTTCAGATTTCCTGGGAACAAACATCAATGTATCCAAGAACCAGAACCTGCTTTGATCCAATTTTGGCAAAGCATTATTGTGAATAATTACTCTGAGTATTTTACAAAACACCGTTACAAACAAAGGCCATGCATAAGGTTGAGACTGCTGCTGCAGGCCTGATGTCCATTTCCAAAGCTGTGTTTATTCTACATGCAGCTCAGCAGAAAAGCACCTCGTTCGAATCATTGTTTAGCCTTGCTTGACTAAATAACCCAGGCTAAAATTGCTTATTATTTCATACCAGACTTTGTATACACACACTTGTTGAGCGTTAGATCACTAGAAAGACATCTTAAAGAGAGAGAGAGAGAGAGAGATGTTCCGTGTGTGTCTGTGTGTGTTTGGAACAGTCCAAAGCTTTATACGGACAGTAACCTGAGACAGGGTTGGGAAAACGTAACCACAGTCCATCAAATATTAAAGCCTATGGATGTTTTGACATGTATGAAGGGCAGACGGGGGCAGCATGTGGCTTTACACGAGAATAATTGGTTGCCATGGTAGAAAGATGCCTGGAAAGTGTGTTTTTATTTCCACACAGCAACACGTTATGCTGCTGCAGGGTTGAATTGATCCTTCACAGGATTTGTGTCAATGGTGGGAACGCCACATGCCACTGCGAGACCTCCGGGCCTCTTAGTCACACAGCTCCCGCCTCAATAGTGTATTGTCCCTGCCCTGGAGTGGAACCTCCATCCTAGGAATCCAAGGTGTGGGCCCGAGGCTGAGATCATCTCGGCAGGAGAGTCATCCAGACGCTGCATCGTGGCCAGGGAACCGTTCCTGACTCCTGTTTCCTCACTGTAAATCCTCCCAGACACGAGGGCCTGCAGCAGCGGTAACGAAGGCCAACGGTTCCTGGGCCCTGCATGAGCTGACTTCCAATACAAATGGCATTTCAGTTTGTTTGCTCAGTGGTTATTGGAGACCATTTTTCTTCTTAATTTCTCCTGTTTGGTCAAGCATTACTGATAAAACAGGCAGGAAGTTTTATTTGTTGCTTTATTTCATGCAAGTAATTTATTTTAATTTCTTGCGCTTTTAAGATATGAGGTCAAACAGAGCCCGTTTTTATTGCTTATACTTTGCAGGACTTAATTCAAAATCAAATAAAGTTTGGTTTAGCAGTACAATTTGTTTAGCGTTTTAAAGAATATAAGTTTTGAGGAAATAACCGTATTAACAGTCACTTGCAGTAGCAGCCCGTTCCTCTGAACTTCGATGAGAAACTGGCACAAACCGGCTGATTTATGGCGGACACCATGTGTTTGCCGCAAGGATCCCACAGCTGTAGAGTTACCAGGGGTCGTTATCTGTAGCTAAAAAAGAAACACAAGAAACGAGGGAGAATGCTTTAAGTCACGATCGCCAAAGGCGCTCGGAGCGCGCCGATGCGTCGAGACGCGCAATCCCGACAACAAAGTAGGTTAATAACAGCAGTAAGCATAATAACGCCAAAAACACAACTGTTCTTCCAGTTGTGCGTGAATCTTTTCCTATGTGGCTTTTAGCGTTTTTGCTCGAAGGTCGAAGGCGTTGAATGGGAGTGGGCGGCGTCTGCCGGCCGCGTCTGGACAGCGGTGCCATATAAACTGGGAGGAGGAGGAGGACCAGCCTTCACTGGGGTTACTGTGCGCTGATGCTCCGCCACATGCGCGCATCACTGTTGGCAACCAGAGCCTCGCAGCAGCTCAGCACCCTCAAAGCGCGTCTGAGCGCCACCATGGATGGACCACAGAAGGACCGCAGACAGACTCACTTGTGGATATTGACGTTAATGACTTTTGTCTAACCTCCACAGCTCTGGATAACCCGGTCTCTCACCAACTTTTGTTTTTTTTTCTGGATACGGATTTCAGAGTTGGATCTTGTCCTAAAGAATTTCGAAAAAGGATTATATTTGTTCACGTCGCAACATCTGTACTCATTCTCATTTCGCCTCTTGGAATAGGAGCTTTATTTTGGTGGACTTGGACTTTTTTTAAGGATACGCACATCAAACTCTAAAGGATGGCCGTTTGCTTCACCACTACTTTCGCAATGCTTACGACCATTTTCACTCAGGTATTGGTTATTCCGTTTTGCTGTGAAATGCTTATTTTAGAAATTGCGCTCATTTTCCTGGTATGCTCATAGGTTCTGGGATCAGGTGTATTCGAAATAGATCTGCAGCAGTTTCAGAACACTAAAGGTCTGCTGGCGAATGGAGACGCTTGTGGCACGGCTGGCTGCAGGACTTATTTCACGGTTTGCTTGAAGAACTTCCAGACAGTGGTGTCTCCTGAAAAGTGTATATTTGGCAAAGTCACCACACCCGTACTGGGCACCAATTCGTTCAACATCCAGCAGGACGCCAGGCTGCGCCTGCCGCTCAACTTCACCTGGCCGGTAAGAGCACCTGCCCTGCGTCCTGGAGCCAAGAAAACAAATGAACTCTAGATTGACCTCCATTTATTATTAATTAGAGCGTTAGAGTCGGTTTTTACATCGAGAATCATGTCCATCACATGTGATTTGATTAAAAATGGCCCTAAACGATGATATTTTGGTCATGTTTAATTGCTCCCCTGCGTCCACAGGGCTCCTTCTCCCTACTGATCGAAGCCTGGTGCGCTCCTGCTGAGGACCAACCTGGAGGTGAGCCCGATACCCTGCTCGCCGCTAGAGGGAGACATTCCAGGGGCAGTTGAAAACATGTCAACGTTTGTCCCTCAGTCAACGTGCTGGCAGACGCATGTGGCTTCCCGGGTTTCCGTGTTTGTTATGATGCCTTAAGTCACACGACAATTCCTTACAATCACATCTCCCCAGCACAATCGCGCTTCCCTTGTTTTATTTTTGGCATGCATGGGAAAGTGCACAGGCTCAAGTGAGAATACCAGGTCTTGCCAAAAGTCCCATGACAGCCTCTTCCTGGATTTTACACCTTTTTTGTTGGGTCCTTCATAACAGGGTCATAATGGCCATGTGTGAGAGGAAAAGGAAATTTATATGCATTGTGTATTGTCACACAAATCATTTAATGGAATAATTGTAGCATTTATCAAACATGGTAAGGTTGTAAGAATTTTTCTCTTTTTTTCCCCCCCTAAAGATACCACCAACCCTGATTTCTTGATTAGTTCTTTTGCCATCCAAAGACAGTTGGGAATAGGGCATGAGTGGTCCCAGGATGTCCAGAGCGGGGAGCAGACGGAGCTAAGGTACTCATACCGGTGCATCTGCAATGACAATTACTACGGGGACACTTGTTCCAAAGTTTGCAATCCAAGAGACGACCATTTTGGCCACTTCACCTGCAAGCCTGATGGGCAAATAGCCTGTCTACCGGGATGGAAGGGAGAATACTGCCAAGAACGTAAGCAAGAGAAAAGACACCATATGGATACACATTAATGTTTATGGTTGAAAGTCAAAAGGGGCATTTTAGGTGAGTGTGAGCACACTCACCTAAAATCTGACTTTTATGGTGGATGCTGTAATGCAGTTTAACTTAATATAACTATAGCTAACTAAATATTCCAACAGAACTGACTTTTGTCTTCCCAATTCTCTCTTTTTTTTGTCACAGTTTTAACAAAATATTTACAAGGCTGGTCCTAGACCGCCTCCTGATGATTGATTTTCAAGAAAGAAAAAGAAAATAATACATATTTACTTCCGTTAAAACAATTGAGGGGGATCAAATTCTAACCTTTTAGTGGTCTAAATCTTGCCTGTTTTATTATTTAGTAGACACGGTTCCTAAGAGTGAGGCAGATAGTTGCGTTGTCCTCGAGTGTCTCAATGATCTGTTCCACGATCACGCGTGTGCGTTTCGTTGTGCGCTCAGGTGACACCTGAGCGCAGGTAGTCCACTTTCCCCGCGGCCGCACGTGCCTTCGATCCAGGGCGGTGGTCGCTGGGTAGCGCGCGCGCGCGCGCGCGCGCCGAGGTTAATCGCGGCATTATCGTCCGCCACGCGCCAGTAAATTGCAGCCTCTATTGTTGGAGCGGCGCGAGGCAGCAGCTGCAAACGGGGCTCGAGCTGCCCACCGACAACAATGGGGCAGCTGTCCCGCTTTTTTCTCGCTCTCTCCCAGAGAACGAGCATCTGCTGCACACCGAGCAGCCGTTAAACACCATAAAGCCATTTTTAAATTGATGCCACACGCGACATAGTGCCGCGCGCGGTATTTTGTTAATTTTTTTTATTATTATTGCAGCCAAAATAACAAAAATTCAGGTAAAAAAATTCCGTCTCCGGTCGACGACAGCAGAAACTCGTCAGTCAGTGACAATTAATTGTTATTATATGGCAGCATCTGCCCTTTAATTCAGTGATTTTTTTTTTTATTTTTGTAATAAAAATATTCTACTTTATGTGTATAGATAGATAGATAAAGATAGAGAGAAAATTAATAATAAAATGATCATTATTTTACAGCTGTCTGTTATGAAGGGTGCAGTGAAAGAAATGGGAACTGCACATTACCTGGGGAATGCAAGTAGGTATTTATTGTAATTTCTCTTTTCAACTGTCTACTCATCTAGTTTATACCTGCAGAGACACAGCTTCAACTTGTTGAATTACAGACAAAGAAACAATGATAAACTTAAACCGTTTTGTGTGAACAGATGCAGAAAAGGCTGGCAGGGTCCCTCTTGTGACGTGTGTGAAGTCCATCCATCCTGTAAACATGGTACCTGTAATGAACCGTGGCAGTGCATCTGCAAGCAGGGCTGGGGAGGCATCTATTGTAACCAAGGTATGCAGTACAGTCTAAGCTGCAATCTTAATAAAGGCCATGATATTGCTGTTACTACAAAAAAGGTTTTTCTTGTTTATTCACAGATCTGAACTACTGCACACATCATAAACCGTGTGCCAATGGCGCCACGTGTATGAACACGGGCCAGGGCAGCTACACCTGTGCCTGTCTGCCGGGCTTCACCGGGGTTAACTGTGACTTGGAGATCAGGGAGTGTGACAGCCAGCCCTGTCGCAATGGAGGCCACTGTCTGGTGAGTCCGGGAGGCTCCCTCTCTCTCTCCTTTTCCACAACACAGGCTTTCCTGTTTTTGTTTTTGCCTGAGACTATCTGCGGGTCCAGGAGGATGCTATCGATTGTCAAGTCAGTAGATGACCCAGTTCACAGGAGCGGATTGTAAATAGAATTCAATCTAAGGATAATGGGGTTCGTCAGGGCAGTTGCGAACAGGATATTGTTGAAAGAAAACATTTGATAGGGAGCTTTTTGATAAATGCTTTGTCTGTTTTCCTTGCAGGACTCTGAGAATGGCTATACTTGCGAGTGCCCACAAGGTTTTGAAGGGACACACTGTGAGCACAAGAAGCTAACGTGCGCAGACATGCCGTGCTTTCATGAAGGCCAATGCAAAGAGACCAAAAATGGCCATGCATACATGTGCGAGTGTGCCGCAGGCTACACTGGACTCAACTGTGAGAGGAAAGTGGATAAATGTACCTCGCTGCAGTGCACTAATGGTAATACCTTTCATTTCTTTTTCTAGATCTGTAAGAAATTTTTAGTTACTGTTGGTGTAACCCTTTATTTATTTATTTATTTATTTTTAAACAGGCGGGCATTGCGTGGATAACGGCAACCTGCATCTGTGTAGGTGTCTCCCAGGTTTCACAGGCTCACGCTGTGAGACCAACATCAATGAATGTGCCAAGAACCCATGCACCAACGGCTCCACCTGCCTGGACGGCATGAACAATTACGTCTGCATCTGCCCCCCAGGCTACACAGGCCGCCACTGCGAAAATCCAACAGACTGCTGTGCCTCACAACCCTGCCTGAACGGCGGAACCTGCACTACTGGACCAAAAGGCCGACCTTTATGCATCTGCCCAACACATTTCAGTGGCCCTCAGTGCCAGTCCTGCAGTGTGCCTACACCCACCCCACAGCCCACCCCCAAAACACCCATTGTTTTGGGGGTGGGCTTGGTGGCTGTTCTTGTGTTTGCGTGCATGGTAGGATTGGTAATATGTCATGTCAGGAAGCGGAGGAAAAGGGATCAGGACTCAGAGACCATGAACAACCGCTCCAAGAGTGACTTTCAGAAAGAGAACCTCCTCTCCACCCTGGAGATCAAGAATAACAATAAAAAGGTTGACCTGGAGGTGGACTGTCCCAGCGGCAAGTCGAATCACAAACACATCAACCACTACCAGCTGGATTATAAGGCATCTATGGGGTACAAGGACGAACTGTTTTTTCAGGACAAAGATGAAAACTGTGAAAAAATAGGAGACAAAAAGCATTTGTCGAGATTGTACAGGTGAGAGCACCGGCTGGAGTGAAACACGCTTCGTTGTTCAGGCTTTTGATAACTGACACGCTGTTTTTTTCACCCCACAGTCAAAGACCAGAGTGTAAAATATCAACAATATGTTCTCCAAGAGATTCGATGTACCAGTCTGTCTTTGTTATAGCAGAGGAGAAAAATGAATGCATTATTGCGACAGAGGTAAGATTTTTTTTTTAACCATAAAACATATTTCTTTAATTTTTTAAACATGACTTATCAGTTTTTCTTTTTTTTCTTCCAGGTATAATAAATTGAATACATTAGTCGCCTTTGGATTTCCAGTGGAGTGTTTACACCCGTTGAGAGACTGGGATTATTTAATTGTAAGTTGCTGCTCTTGAAAACTTGACAACTGGACGGGGCTGCGGTCTCTTTGAACGGACTGAAACTACTAGAATGTAAAGACTGAACAGACGCTGGAAAAGCAATGAGGACATCTGACTGATGGAGGCCCTTTTTCCGGCCACTGGTGTCCAGATCAGTGTGTTTGTGTGTGTGTTTTGAGTGGAAGAAGATGACTGTGTTGCTGTGCTCGTCTTTGTCTTACAATTCACCTGCCTTTCTTATTTCTATGGCCTGCAATGTGCTATGCAAACAACATCAGTTTCTTGCCTAACTACAAAAGGGAAAAAAAAAAACTGAAAACGGTTCATTTTAGGGGTTTCCATTTTATAAAAAGAATGTATGCATCCGAGATCACAAAGCCTTATATATGTGGTAAAAGCAATTTGGTGCCCTTGAACCCCTTTGTTCAGAATCAAAAGAGCCAATCAAAGGATAAAAAATGCAATGGGGCTCAATGCAAGTTTGCCCTTGAATCAAGACAAAGAAGTACATGAAGTGACTATCATACCAAGGACGCCTTCTGAGAAAATTACCAATAATGTTGTTTTGTAAAATTAACATTTCCTTAGTAATTTAAAAATATGAAGCACGTCTTTTTTGTAAGATTATATTGTATATAGTGTATATTTATATGTTCAGATTAGAAGTATGAACATTTGATTTGAGTCAATGCCCAGAAAAGTGAATATATTTTTAGAGTGGTGTCTGTGTTTTGTTTTTCTTTTTGTTTTGTTTGTTTTTTTTGTCATTAAAAAGAGAAATTGAATGCTAATCTGATACACTGTTTGTTGCTCTTCAAGTGTACACGTGGTTAAAAGAAGATCCCCATTTAAACGTTGGACTCATCTAGAAACCTACGGTAATCTGCATTGGCTGGTGTGGCTTCCTGTCTATAGATTGTCACACACTTGTTTTTTGGTTGTTTGGGGTTTTTTTTAAAAATGATTCTGTGACATCTGTGTGCTAGCGATCATTCAGTGGACAGTTTAGTAATTAGCAGAGATGGAAAGGTTATATAAGATTATATATATTTAAAAAAGAAAACATCTGTGAGTAAAAATAAAGAATTTTTGTGGTCCTTATAGCAACTGATCCTGGATCCGCAAAAGCACAGAGGCCCCCTCAGCCAGCAAGGCTAAGAGTCATGCAGGGGTCAAATGTGGCAGCAACAGTTGAAAATCAGCTTTAAAATCATCTTAAATCCAAAATTTAAATTAGGAAGCGCGTTAAAGAATAATTATTTTTTCTTGCTGCCACTTGGGGGCAGTAAGTTTGGAGAAAATTTGAAGGGCACGGGTTTCCACACATTTAACTTAAAGATCATCACCTGTAGTCTGCGGAGAGGTGACAGAAGACCCGACCTTCTAGTGCAGGACTTTCAACAGCAGAACACAGACATCTAATGGGATTAGGAGCAGAGGCTCGGCTATTTGTGGGCACTGTGATTATCACTGACTGTACAAAGCTATAATAGGCGTTAAATTTTTTTTTTTATTTTTTAAAGAAGAGGAGTAAAAGGTAAAAGGGACGATACAAGCTGCTGAGTAAAATTACTGTCATTGAGCTTCTGACAGGTTTTTTTCCCCCCAAATTAAAAAAAAAAAACAACGAAACAAAAACAAAAAGTTCCCGTGTTGCCACATGTTTACTTTCATGACTCGTCCATAATAATGTCATAGCCTCCAGATGATTCATCAAAAACAGAATTTAGTTTTTTTATAAAGTGACCCGTCAGCTTCGATATCGCGGAACAGCCAGCCCGGACATGAACCTCATTGGTTCAGATGTCAGTATGTCCCGCCTTTCCTGTCACACGATTGGTCGGGGGTGTCCGCCTGTGACGCAGTCTGAACAACAAATGCACGTGTTTCTGCAGAAGAGAAGCGGAGAAACTGCTTCCACTCACAAGAACGGTAAATTGTAGCTGCTATCACTGACATTTCAAAAAGGCTTTTTTATTTTAGATTTATTTTGCATTTTTAAAGATTATCTCTGTGTTAAGACTTAAAAGTTACTGAGACTGGGTGACTGCTGAATGTATTGTGCAATACCACAGAGGAGGTATTAGAGCGGTGTTTTTTTGTGGTTAGTTATTGAAAGCTTACTGTTTTTATTTTTAAATCAAAATGAGGGTTAAACCTCAGGGTACTGTAAAAGAAAAAGAAACTTTGTGGATATTTGGGTATGGCTCCTTGGTGTGGAAACCTGGTTTTACATACAAGAAGAGTAAAGTGGGCCACATCACAGGTTATAAGAGGCGCTTCTGGCATGGAGATGAGTTCCACCGAGGTGATAAAGTCAAGGTGAGTCCTCCTCACTTATGCTTCTACATTTTTTAAACTGAAAGTTGTTTTCTGATTATAAGATCATGAGATCTGGTTGTTTTCTGTCTATTTCTGCAGCCAGGAAGAGTGGCCACGCTGGTGCAGGATCCCGAGGTAAGAGACCCTGATCTGAGAGCTTTTAGGTTTTTTAATATCTCAGATAAGACATCTTAAAACAGTTTGCAAAATATTAGACTTATTATTGCTTTCAAGACCAGGTTTTTCGATTATCATCCCCCATCGAATAACTATCAGTATAAATATAAGTAATTTCTAAACAATTATGAACTTGTAAATAAGCCAGAGCATTAGGAGTTGTCAGATTATGACATTTATAAAAGTTTTGTCATCTATAATTTTCTAACTGAATTAAAAAAGGATCAGTGACTTTACCACAGCTTTTAGTATCCTAAAAAGTTTTTCCTCCTATCCCACACAGCATAGGCTTCAGGTCACAAACAGCTTACTTATTGTAATGAAAAGTAAACTTTACTTAGTATTTTCTCTCAACATCATCAATTTAAATGGAAACTTTGCCACAGCCACATTATCCAATCTGCCTTCCATTTGTTGCAGGCCTGCACATGGGGAGTGGCGTACGAGGTTTCTAACTCCGACGTTGAAGGGTCGCTCCAGTACCTGCACACCAGAGAGGTTTTGCTGGGAGGATACATCATAAAAAATATTCAGTTTTTCCCAAAAGAGAAGGACCAGGAGCCTCTGGTGGCCCTGGTCTACATTGCCACGTCTGACAACCCCATGTACCTGGGCCCGGCTTCGGATAAAGACATCGCCAACCAGATCGTCACCTGTCGGGGCAGCTCGGGCCACAACATCGAGTACCTAGTGCGTCTAGCAGAGTTCATGAGGATGTGCTGTCCCGAGGTGGAAGACGAGCACCTCTTCTCCTCGAGGCCGCCGTTATGAGCAGCGCCAAGCTCTGCGATCAACTGCTG
>CAAE01015019.1:4367026-4396745 GCA_000180735.1 Tetraodon nigroviridis
TGCATGGACAGATAATGTGAAGATGGAGATAACAGAAGGAAGATGGTTTCAGACTGAATATTGTTTTGTTCTTTATATTTGCCAATAAAAACACAAAATGCTTAAAGTAGACTCTTTGTAATTTACTGGATGTGATGAATGCACCTTTCCCACATTCATGTGGCTGAAAGCTGGCCTGCACATGCTTCTGTTCACCCCTCGTCCCAAAAGTCCCTCCTCACATGTCTGAGGAATGTTTTTTTGGTTTAGACATGCAGATGGTGCAGAGGAAGCAGTTACAGCAACCCAGATCATGCTTGAATCCTTCCTGTCCCTTTAAAATGCACCCAATACAGTCTAACATCCAAATTATAAATGAAAAGATAAAGATATGAGTCTCCATAGACCATCCACAGATTAAAACTGATTAGACTATGTGGTGTTTTCTGCAAAACACACTAGCTGTGGGCTGGACTAAACTGAGGTTTTTTTCCCTCCTTTGGAGCTCTGATTGCTATAGCATGTGCATACGTCACGTGCTATTTATTTATATATGTAAAACTGGTTTCATCCAGCCCTGGGTGGCGCCAGCTGCACATTTCTGTGGGCTGCTGAAATCGCTTTCCTCGAATGTAACAGAAAACTGGGTCAAAGGTTTGCACTGACTGACTACAGGTGTACAGTAAACCCAGAGCTCACATGTCAGGAACATGTACAGCACAAAAAGAGTCCGAATGTCTCCTGCTTAGATAAAGCAATTACATTTCAGCTGGATCAAATCAGCTCCAGACCACAAGAGGAGCCATTTTTAGCAGTGTCACACAGAAAAAAACGAAGAAAAAAAAATGCTGGCGTTGTTATACATATATCTAACGCATAGAAAAGGGGAACACCGGGATCTGAGATAACGGGAATTTTGTTGACGCCAAAACTGGAACATCCAGATAACTATAACAAATACACTGCTGCGCAGCAAAAGGTGCAGCACTCTAATGGAGTGGTGCACTTTTAAATATTCATTTGATGCTACACAATGATTTACTGCTCAATAAAGTAACATCTGTTAAGGGCACTACAGCAAAGACAAGTAAATCAATGAAAGTGCCCCATCACAGATTTACGACCCCTCAGAGATACATAGAAATCCAACCATCAGGTTAGAGAACACTGAACACTGAAGAGCTCGGTGTGTGTGTGTGTGTTGTGACAATAACATATGACCTCATGTTCCTGCATTACAAGTATTTTGGATGTCCCTTCCATTCCTCTCTCTAATACCCAGAAACGTCACCAGTTCCACTGATTGTTGAGTTTATTCATCATCTACATCAGTTTCTCCCTTTTCCTTGTTTTGCTACATTAAGTTGATGGAAGCAGCGCGTTTTGCATTTTGTTCACATTCATTTTTGGAACATGCTCTGTAATCTCAGGTTGACAAAGGCAGAAACTGGAACAAATACTTAGTGATAAGTGTTCTCCAGATAACAATGTTTGAGGAATAACCAACTTTATGCTGACTGTCAGCTGCCTCCCAAAGTGCTGATTAGCAAGATGCATCAAATTTCTACTTCATCTGATGCAAAAGCAACTCTGTTCTCACGAGACGGAATATCAGGTCAGGCAATGAGTGGTGACAAACAATTTAAAAAATGTAATTTAGGCTTCCGTCGGCACAGATCAGTGAACCACCGAAAAGACGTGTGTCTCCAACTGGATGCTTTTAACGATGGTTCTGACTATTATTCTGGTTCTGACTATTATTCTGATGCCTCCGTAGCCTGAATCAAAAGGCCCTGAAGGCTTCCTGCCATTTTTCTCTGGAGTGTTTTCCCTCAGAGAGCCGGAAAGGCAGCTCTGTTTCCCACACACTTGCAGAGGTCCTGCATCAATGCCACGTTGCAGCACCATCGCCACAATGCACAATCACGCAGCTGCAAAGTCATTGTCAGGGGTATCGGGCCTCAATATCAGTGACACTCTTACCCTTCTGGCCTTTTTATTAGTAAAAAAAAGCAAAATTGCCCTATTGTTTTACTGTCTAATATTTGAGAACACTGAAATTTACGTGAGCAAACGTGAAGTAAAATATAAAAAAACATAGCCTTTAGGCATCGGCAACTGTTGTGTTTGTTCAGAAGAGTCGACTTCCGATTCCATTTATTTTCTCCACTTGTGGAGTGTTTATCTGAACATGTTGCAACTGGCAGGATTTCAGGCGTGCACCATGATCTCCATTAATAGCGTTGCATGAAGAGAAAACTCTGCAAATTACAGGCACCTGAGAAGGAGGAGACGGGAAGGACAGCAGGGGCCTTACTGGAAGGTGGAGAGGCACAACCCATCGTCATGCTGACAGATTGGGGTTTTTCCTTTAGAGAGTGATTTAAGATGAATTTTACAAACTGACAAGGAGAACCAAAAAAACCCAACCCTCTCCACAACTTGAAATCCTTTCGCAATAATCAAGCCGCGAGTCGAGGATCAGCGGTCACGTCATCTTCCAGGATGACGCACCAGGATGACACACCCTTTCGATCCGGCATACTGAAAAACACAAAGGGGGTGGAGCCGCTTTGACGCACACATCTGGAGAAAAACAGCAGAGGTGGTTATTTCAAAACTTTGTCGTCATTTTTTCATAATTTTTTCCATGATGGAGTATTTCTATAGGCTTTTTTTACTTTCAGGGATTCAGACTTTGTTGGAAAGCGTTTTGAAATACCTCTGTCTGATGATGGCTCATGTGAATTCGATGATTCCATTTATTTGAGTTCCCATGATCTGATTCAGCCAGCAGATCATCTGAAGCCCCACAGAGCGTGACTACGGCCAACCTGCCGAGGACACAGAGGACACCCTGTGATGGTCTCAGGGGGTAAAGTGGGATTAGCCCACTGCTCTTGGACCCCTGCCAGGGTTTAATGGAGCCAGAGCAACTAAACTGACGGGAAAGCTCACCGGCCAACCAAATCCCCAAAACACTTAGGCTTTACTTAAAATTGGGACATAGGCCTGCTGACTTACCCTAAGCTGGTTCACATCCAAATGATACAGCGTTATCACATTGATTCAGATTAACTTCTAATGCGCTGAGCCAACAGAAATACACATCCTAATTCACAGACCCCATCAGACACCGTTTCTGCTTCCCTACAATTACTGGCTTCACATCAGGAATGTGAACCACCAGGATCAGCAATGAATGGCTGGGAAAATTCCCATGAACAACTGGGTGGCTCAAATCTACCACGCAAACAAGCAAGGAAGGCGTTTCGTTTGGCTGGCACAGTTTCTTCATCCTCAGACAGCCCTGAGTTAATTTCTTCTATAAATGCTTCCTTGTCGATCTTTAAAGACTACCCATAAAAGTCATTTATGATGGGAATACAGTCTGGATCTGACTTTAAATGGTTGTGAGACATTGAACATTTTATTTTTATTACAAAGAGTTTTGAATGATGATGATGTTTCATCTCCCATGCATTCAGTGTAATGACTGGTGTGTAAGAAATCATCATGCCTGGTAATGCAAGACATCCATGCATGTAGAATCGCTTGATCCATCCAGATGTGTGTTTTGTGTCAAATTAAGGCAAGGCCTGGGCCTTTGATGGAAATCTGCCAGAAGGAACGCATAGATTATGCTGGGTATGTGTGAAAAGTGATGTTTGACCCATCTGTGACCCTAAAATCACACCTTGGAAGGAAAGAAGGGAAAGAGTGCTTTAATCATGTCCAAAGGGGGGGTCTCAGTTTGCTGAGATCCCCCGTCCTCCCCTAATCCCCACCACTTAAAAGCCTCTGCCTAAAGAGACATTATGCAGGAAATGTTATGCAAATGGTTGTTTATCACTTCATTTCCATGTCAGTCACTTGTTTTGTGGCCTGTCTACAGTGCGTGAAGCTTATCTCTGGCTTATAGCCAGACATAATCTTTTAACATATATCTAGTGGGTTTCTTCAGTGTTGTCTCAAGAAAGTAAGAAAGACACCTTTTCACTGCAACAACTGCAGAGGCATGATGGTTATCAAATGGCCTCCATTTACATAAACGAGGACCCAGACAGTGAAATGAGAGTGAATTCTGATGTGCTCTCATGAGGATACTGGGGGTGACTCTAAGCCGCACACACTGAGACCCTATCTAAGCAGATTACCTCAATAAATCTATGTCAGGGGGCACGTTTGAACAAAATGCCAGCATAAAGTGTTTCAGTATCAAATCATACACTGTCAAGTGTAGCAGGGCCCAGTTCTGCAGTCTTCTCCTGACATCTGCTGCGACGGCTGCTCAAGCCACGCAGTTGTGCAGGACCCGTGTCCAAGCACAGCGTGGTCCGTGGCGATAAACGCAGCCGTCACAGGAAAGAGAATCTTTGGAAATGTCGATATTTAAAACCCCTTTCCTGTGTTTGACATTTACCTTGGATTAAGGAACAGCATTGTAACTCACAGCTGCCAACGCTACAGTGTGTGTGTGTGTGTGTGTGTGTGTGTGTGTGTGTAACCAGATGTTGTCCTTTTACCAGTGGGAATAAATTCTGTCACACACAGTGCAGGTGGTGGGAAAGAGGGAGAGAAAGGTACAAGAGAACGAGTGAGAAACCGCGACAAACAGGAAGCAGAGACCTTACAACACAATGCTCCCAGAGTTTCCTGCAGGCTCAGACAAATAAAGAACGCTGTGTAAAGCTTTTTTTTCCTTCAGCCCCCAACATTTCCCGATCTGTGAAACTAAATTTCCCAGTTCACCCCGCAGTGATTCCAGGTTACTCCAGATTGCATCATGATTAATGTTGCTATTTTTAGGTGCCAGGGCCCCGAGTGCCTTCTGCAACTGGGGTCAGATACAAGGAAATTACAATAGCTGTGTGATGACTGTTTGCAGCCTTGATCTAAAGACCCGTCACCTGCCCCTCTTCCTGCCTTTAGACCAGAAAGTCCGCGGCTCCTGCTATTTTGGGGTTCTATGGTATTTTGGTGTCTTTTGATGTTGAAGGGGCTATAAAGTCTCAGCTACAGCCTAATAACAGTGTGAACATTACTTCCTAAAGGAAAAACAAACAGCGTAATAATTTTAGGCAGTTTAAATAGCACCCTTGGTGCACAGTGTGCTGTGAAAAATGTGCTCCATGGACATCCATGGGTTTCGCTGGGTTGAAAAATAGCGGAACCTTTCTGGATGAACTGGGTCACCCTGAAAATGACAGGATGAAATCCGCATCAATTTTCTGCCAGATGTAACAATGTCCTGGGTTTGAGAAGGGAGCTCCCCTTAAAAGATCCAAAAAAAAAAAGTAAAAAAAAAAAAAGAATGATTTTGCGGTGCGGTTTTAATTGTTTTAAGCGTATGTAGTTGAAGATTATGGCATAAGACCGGCCTAGAAAACAAAAACACTAGCTGCTTGTCTTATTGCTTAATCATTTACAGGACAAGCTGGACCAAAACAGAACATCTCAAAGAGCAGCAACAGCTGCAGAAAAACACAGGGTTAATTCTGGAGCAACACCGCCCTCTACAGTCCAGTAAGAATATTACACATAGGTGCTGCAGCATCACCGCCCCCTACAGTCCAGTAACAGTATTACACACACGCACAGGTACTATAAAAGAAAGGAAAACGCTTCAATTGTTATTCAAAGTTGTGTGATTATTATCTTTTAAATTTGATGTTGATGCATGTTTATTTTTAGAAATCCCACCATGTTGCCGGTTTATTTTAAAAGGTAAGTCTACCAATCTATCAGTCAAGTATCGGGTTTTACATGATTTCGTGACTCAGATCGGAGGTCTCAGTCAGTGGGAGTGACCACCATTGTCCACATCAAACGGAAGTCTGCCATCGCAGACTGGGGACAGCTCCTCTCTGATTGGTCACTTTTGTTCTTTCAAATCTGGTGTCTTCTCGCTTTTATTGGCACCACAAGGGGTTCCACGGGGGGGCAGGATATCTGTTACAGTAATGCCCCACTCTGGCGTTAGTTTTGCAGCTGTTGGGGTAATGGAGCAGTTTCTTGAATGAACAGATGATCAAGATGGCACAGGCTTTTCAAAGACGTGACAGAACTGGCAGATTGAGGGAAGAGCTGAGCTGCATGCTGGTGGGAGATGGAGCTGTGGGGAAGACCAGCATGATCATCAGCTACATCTTTAATGGCTACAACAGTAATTACACACAAACAGCTTTTGACGTCTTCACTGGTGAGTGACTGGGTTCCTCTAAACAGCTGCCAGATGCTGGACTTAGATGTGAAGGTCATTTCTGCTTGACCTCCAGGTTTGGTCCATGTGAACGGAGTTCCAACTCGCATCAAGCTGATAGACTCTGCAGGACAGGTAGATCTTGCACACAACGTGAGGGTTTCTCTCTCCAGAGCGTATCCCTCTCAGCTCTCCTTATGTTTGCTGTCACAGGAGGAGTTTGGGCATCTTCGCGCACTCTGTTATGCCCACGTGGACGTCTTCATCCTGTGCTTCAGCCTGGTCAACCCCGTCTCCTTCCAGAACATCGCCTCCAAGTGGATCCCGCAGATCCGCTCCGGGAACCGGACCTCTCCAATCGTCCTGGTTGGGACCCAGTCTGACCTTTGCCAAAGCGTGGACATCCTGATTCACCTGGCCCAGCACGGCACCAAGCCAGTGGCCCACGGCCGGGCCACAAGGCTGGCTCGCCGGATCGGAGCCGGCGACTACCTGGAGTGTTCGGCTTTGACGCAGCACAACCTGAAGGACGTGTTTGACTCTGCTGTTTTTGCTGCCATCAAGCACAAACACGTTGGGAAAAACTGTAAGAAACTCAGCATGCTGAAGCGTTTGAAAGCTTTCTGGGGTAAAACATGTTTGATCTGATGCTGGATCAGTGAGCTGCCTGTTTGGAGGTCTTTCATGAAGCACTGAGCACTGTGAGCAAGGCAGCAATTTTGTCAATCAATTTCAGTGGTGCTTTTTGCAGGAAACGTCCTTAAAAATCCACCCTCTCTCTCGTCTACCTCTTGTCTATATGTTTCATTTTTATATGTTTTATATGTGTGTTCCACTTTATTAATAAATGCATCACTGTGTAACATCAAAGCGATCCTAATTTTCTCTATATCTCTATTTTCTATTTACCATTTTGTGGAACAACTTCCACAAGGAGTGAAACTTAACAGTGTCAGTGGAAAATTGGAGGGAAAACACAGAGAGACAAATGGTCACCTACTGTGACTTTGAAGGACTAATTTACAAAACAAAAGCCATTTAAATCCGGCCTCAGCTTTATAGGTTGAAAGCACTAAATTTTTCACTAAATAATCACCTTAGAAACAACAACTTACACTGCAAAAATTTCAAAACAATCATTCGAAGAAAAAGCAGGTTAAATTAAGGTTTGCCCAAGATTGCAATTTAAAACATAGTATTCCTGTAGAAACTGAGCGCACCCACATGATACACTGTTTGTTTGATTGTTTGAACCTTTATCTTTGCTTTAAATGGAATTTCACAGCTAATTTTCAAATGATCTGTCCCTAACTGTTTTGCAACGGGAGCAAAAGTTAGTTAATGACTTCAAATTGTCAATACAACAGGGGGTGACAGTTTGATTTTTTTTTTTTTTTTTACAAGATGTAAAGTAAATCGTTAATTTTTTGTTTTCAGTCATGAACAATATAGGGGGGAAATGCAGATACCAAATGAAAACAACAACGTTGCGTCACTCTTTATCGACTCGGGCCGCTTTAGTCATCTGTCGTATAAAGACTACGTTTCCCATCATGCATCAGCTCTGTCGATCACTTGGACCCCGTGACTAAAATAATCTGATCAGCTGATCCGACCTGGCAACAAAATAACGTAGCTACAAAAATCTGTCAGGGAGGGGGGACTAAAGAACAAAACAATGACACGGCTCGGAGGGATTTAAAAAGTGACACTTTAAAAAGACTTTTGTAACACGGAATAACGCGGAATTCCCTTCATTTTGCCGTAAAAGAATCCGCAGATATCCGAGCTGCTCGACATCGAATGCTGTTGTTTTTCCCATGTTGTTATTTAAGTGTTGACAGTATAGAAGCTAGCTAGCTGCTTGTCGGGACGGCAGTGTAATATCATCATTCAAGGACTGAGACGTTGCAGCTTTTCTTTGGGAAATATCTTCACAACAGATTTTTGCACTAATGATCCGTAAATCCGTTCTTTCATTGTTTCCAATTTATTCACCTATTTCTTCTTTTGCCTGTGAGTTACCGAGGGTCCGTTAGCTAGCTAGCCTGTTGTTAGCGTCAACATTTGCACATTCGTCTTTTCAGGGAGTGTTCTTTGTCTCGGCTGGTGAACGTTAACTAGATGTTGTCCTTTTATCTGGTTTTTTTCGCCTACATTAGTTATTTTATGCGTGTAGCTGCAGGTTGGTGCTAACTTTGGTCGTGAACAGGGTAACCGCTGATGGTATCAGGGTATCAAGTGTTACTCTAAAAACACGACAGCTTCTGCTTTGTTGCCTTATTTATTGCACTACTCGACCTTGTTAAATATCATTTTAATTTTTAAAAATCAGTGTTGTTAGTATTTTCCTTTAGTGAGCGATCTGTTGTTAGTCTACATTGTTACTATGCAGCTGTCATAGTTGTGTTTTGTTGATATTTTTGCTCTCAGTATTTCCTCCGTTATTATACAGTTTTAATTAACTGCTGTCTTAATCCATTGGTGCTGTTGTCAAAAGTGTTACAGTGACACTTGCTTTGTATTTAAGTGTATTTAGGAAACGATGAGTGGGCATGGCTCATGTTCAGAAAAGGGAGTTAATACTAGTCTGATATGTCAAGAGAGTTATGCCTGTGGTGGCTCTGAGGAAGCTGCGTTCGAGTGTGAAGACTGCAGGAGCTTGCAGTGTATTCGTTGCGAGCTTGAGCTCCACAGTCAAGAGCGTCTGAAGAACCATGAGCGGGTTCAGATCGGTCCTGGTCACGTCCCTTACTGTGACATCTGCAAAGGAGGAAATAATGGGGAGAGTGGCAAACGCCACCGGTCTGTGGTCCGCTGCCAGAACTGCAAAGTTAACTTGTGTCAAGACTGTCTGAAACGTATGCACAGCGGTGGCAATAAGAAGAAACACCAGCTCATATCGTATCCTCCATCTTCCAACCCTGCTGTGGTCAGTTCTGCCCAGACACTTGCCCTGCAGCCTCTTCAAATAGCTGACGAGATAAAAACACAGAGGGCAAAAGTGCTGGAAAAGATCTCCAGTTTTCTTCTGGTTGACGAGAATGAAGAAATGCAGGTGAGTTGCACATAACTCAAATTCCCAATTGCATGCCCTGTAGCATCATTGTTGAAACCTGTCTTCCTCTCAAAGGTTAAAGACGAAACATCCTTTTTAAAACTCCTGAGCTGCCACCCCGACCAGCTGCTGAAGGTCGTGTCCATCTTTGGCAACACAGGAGAGGGCAAATCCCACACCCTGAACCACACTTTCTTTATGGGCAGAGAGGTTTTCAAAACCTCTCCCGCACAAGAGTCCTGCACAGTGGGTGTGTGGGCGGCGTTGGATCCCATCCACAAGGTGGTGGTCATCGACACAGAGGGGCTGCTCGGAAACAGCTCCAAACAGGGCCAGAGGACTCGACTCCTGCTCAAAGTGCTTGCGGTCTCGGACCTCATCATCTACCGCACCCACGCTGACCGTCTTCACGATGACCTCTTCAAGTTCCTGGGCGACGCCTCAGATGCTTACTTGAAGCACTTCACCAAGGAGCTGAAGGCCACGACGGCTCGCTGCGGCCTGGACGTCCCGCTGTCAACCCTGGGTCCCGCCGTGGTCATCTTCCACGAGACGCTCCACACCAAGCTGCTCGGTTCAGGTGAGGTTTCAGAGTTTATTAGACAGCTCGAAGGCTGAACTGGAAGAGTCGGTTTGCATCACCACAGGAAATGTAGTCAGCGGAGGGAATCGTTGGGCGCACAGATAATTGCGTGTTTGGCAAATATCAGCCTGGAGTGTTTGTGGCTTTTGAAACTAGAGGCAGCAGTCATTCTAAATAATTGAAAAATGGTTGAACAAGGCTAAAGATGTAGGCTATATGATGTCGTCTGTCTTTTGATGCATACAACTTGTGGAAACTTGAATAAATTCTGCAAGTTAAAGGCAGGTTCATTTCAGCAAAAAGAGTGTTCGATTTTAGTTTTCACTATCTGTCTGGACACTTTTTTTTTCTCAAAGCTAGTCTGTAAAAACAGAAGGAACTTGAACTGCACTCTTTTAGTGTGACAGAACTTTTGTTTAATGTTAATAATTGTGATCTCTCTTCACCCATGTCTGCTTTTAGACAAGTCTTCTGAGTCCATCGATCGGCTGCTGTTGGAGCGCTTCAAGAAGCTCTCGCGGTTCCCAGAAGCCTTCAGCTCTGTCCAGTACTTGGGCACACAGACTCTCAGTCCGCCCACCGACTTCAGCGGGCTGCAGAACAAGCTGGAGCAGCTCTTGGACAACAATGCCACCCGTTCCCCGCGCACCCCCGTGGTCATCTACAAAGCCCTGCAGGTAGATCTACGGAGAGTCAGAGGCGGTTTTATTTAGTCACTTACGCCTTTGTCGAGCTAATTCAGTCCCGTCTGCAATTTTTCTCCGCAGGCGTTGAGCGAGCGCTTTAATGGAGAAATCACCGGTGAGCTAGCGGCCAACAGCTGCTTCTTTCCTGACGAGTATTTCACCTGCTCCAGCCTGTGCCTCAGCTGTGGGTGAGTTCCTTCAAATGGATGTTTGCTACTTTTAAATGTGAATTTCTCTGAGAGTCGGTGTTGTTGCTGACACGTTCATTGATAGCTCAATGAGCGATTTTGGCCCAACGCGAACTACTGCCTGATGAACGTTGCTGTGAACTCGTTCCTTCTGGCGTCCGTGAACAACACGCTCTCTCAGTGAGCCCAGCCTTTTAAACTCAGTCACCTCCACAGCAAACCTGAAACGGCACAGTTCACCGGGGCAACTGAATGAAAATGGGATAGGTAGATGAAATCTGACGCAATCTTTCAGTGATAAAACTGATAAATAGTTGCTTTCTGTGGCTCTATGGCAGCTCTTTAAAAAAACAGCTCACAGAAACATAGGGGGAAAAAGAACTAGTTCATTTTTGGAGCTGTGAACTTAGTTCAGAATTTTTGAATTATAAACTATGAACTAAACTGGTTTATTCTAACGTTTGTGAACAATTGTAACTTTTGAACTAGTTCATGTAGTATGAACTTTTCCCAGCGCCTCTGAAAGTTGTGAATTCTCCCTCAGATCTGGCTGCAGGAACAGCATGAACCATGCCGGAGAAGGGCTGCACCATGAGGCCAAGCACCGCTGTCGCTATTCCGTCCAGTACGATAATCGTGTTTACACCTGCAAGGTAAGCTGTGAGGTGTCCCGGTAATGTCCTCTCATGTGGGATGAGGTGTCACGTTTTTCTGTTCTTCCTCACTTCAGGCCTGCTATGAGGGAGGAAAGGAAGTCATAGTGGTCCCAAAGACCTCGGCCTCCTCGGACTCTCCCTGGATGGGCCTCGCCAAATACGCCTGGTCCGGGTACGCTGCCGTCACCCTTGGGCTCATTTTGCGATTACACCGAGGGCCCCGTTTTAGCAAAACAATCTGTTTGCTCAGGTATGTAATCGAATGTCCCAACTGTGGAGTGATTTATCGAAGCCGTCAGTACTGGTACGGGAACCAGGATCCTGTGGACACGGTGGTCCGAACGGAGATTAAGCACGTGTGGCCGGGGGTAAAAACCAGACGCTTTCCTTGCTTCATCTCCAGATTATACGTTCAACCGTGGCTTCAGGTGACTCTCATCTTTGCTCCTGCAGTCAGACGGCTTCCTGAAGGACAACGGTAACGCGGCGCAGCGTCTCCTGGATGGGGTGAACCTTGTGGCCCAGTCTGTGTCGGAGCTCGGCGTCAAGCCTGCCAAGGCTGTCACGTCTTGGCTGACGGACCAGATCGCCCCGGCCTACTGGAAACCCAACTCCCTCATCTCGGTGAGTGACACGCGCGGCCCCACCCGCTTGCCACCCACTTCCAGCAGCCAAGTCAACACTTTCCTGACCGCAGACACGTTTACTGGCTGGCTCCACACGGCTCTAACGCAGCCTCGTGTTTGCAGGTCACGAGATAAAACCCTTGGATAGCTCAGGGGTCGGTGGTCAGTTGTGCGTTATCATGCCGTTTGTGGTTTTGTCTTTTGTGTCCAAGGTGTGCCATAAATGTCAGGCAGTCTTCCAGGACAACGACACCAAACATCACTGCCGTGCCTGCGGGGAGGGCTTCTGCGACGGCTGCTCTTCCAAATCTGCGCCCGTCCCCGAGAGAGGCTGGGGTCTCGGCCCTGTCAGAGTGTGTGACGTCTGCTTCGAGCAGAGGGCCGCCTACGCAGGTACACACATTTGATAATGTCAGATGTCACAAGGCCTGGCTATTTTCCTCGAATCCCTTCGGCAAAAGTCGCTCAAGAAAAGACGTTGTTTGGTGCAGAGATCCTGAAGGAGGAGCTGGAGGAAGAAGAAGGTGGAAACCTTGCCAGGAAGGTTGGAGAAGCAGTCACCAACACCATAGGGGTTGTAGTCACTGCTATTGACATCCCACTGGGTGAGTGTTGCCCAAAACAAGACCTCTAAACAAGCCTTATGTAATGGAAACACATGACCCAGTAGGTATGAGTGAACGAAGGCGACTCCCTCTACTGGCGGATAGATAACCAACGCTACAATTAAAATAGCTCAGGGGAATTTTATATAATGTTTCACACACACTAGTGTGGCCCAGAGTTCCCAGCTTACACAAAATAAAAAGTAGTTGTAATGTGTTTCCCCCAGCTGATCCAATATGTGTCGAATTACTGAGATAAACCAGCCTCTTTTGAGACGTCTGAACGAGCTGCTCCTTTCTATATGTGACCTGTTACCTAAGCAACCAGTACAGGAAATGTTAGGTCAGTATGTTTCTGGATTTTCTCCCGTGTCCCTTGTAGGTCTGGTAAAAGACGCCGCCCGTCCTGCCTACTGGGTGCCCGACCAGGACATCCTGTTCTGCCACAACTGCTGCCGTGAGTTCACTGCCAGGCTGTCCAAGCACCACTGCCGCGCCTGTGGCCAAGGAGTGTGCGACGAGTGCTCGCCGGAGCGCCGGGCCGTGCCCTCACGGGGCTGGGACCACCCCGTGCGCGTGTGCGCGGGCTGCAACCAGAAACCGGGGGACCTTTAACACGGACCGTCTTCCCTCCGCAGAGCCCCGGAGAGAAGCTCCTGCTCAGTCAGCTGGCAGTCTGTCACTGCTTTACCTCCGTTCCTCTCACGGCTCGGTCTCGTCTGCTGACAAAGGCTCTTTTGGGCGTAAACGCAGTAGCAGTTTGGGGGATTTCAGCGTTCCTGTGGCCTTTGTAGAGCAGCCAGAACATGAGTTAACGTGATTGAGTGTCAAATCTGCATTTTCACTCTGGTTATTCACAGAATATTTAGATTCCTATTAACACAGATCCTTAATTTCATGTTACATAAAGCTGTTGAGCTATTTTTCTACTATCAAAAAAAAAAAAATGTTAAAAAGCTATTAAAGAAAAGTAGGCGGGGGCGTGTTTAGGTTCTATTAATTCTCATTTGGAAACGCTGTTTTCCTCGTGCGGCAAGGAGACTTTTTCTATCTGCAGGTTTGCCAGCAGCTCCTAATGCATGCGGTGTTGCAACGTTTTAGGTTTTGCACTAAGGTGTTTTTCAGCTGTTCTAGGCTGTTGCTTACCCCCATGGCCAAAATCCAGGTATTCCACTGATCAAACAGTCTGAGCTGAGTCCCATATCGAGCTGAAGCGAACAGGAAGTGGCGTCAGTGGAAATCTGGCGTGCCAAAAATCATTCAGGTCACCGTGTTTCTGCTGGTGTAATGTTTAGACTTTCTTGTGTGATGTGTGGCCGCAAGGAGACGTAGAATCCCGTTAGAGGAGTGGGCGTTTTTAAATGTCCAGAGTCATTTATGTCTTTGCTAGAAAGCGGAGATCTAGTGGTTCCTGCATGCGTGACAGTCCATGGCCTTTTGCTGGCCAGAGGAGCGTTTCTGAACAAACCGGACCACCCCTCTCTGCCCCAGCTGCGTTATTCTTCCTCCCCACACACCACGGAAGTGTTTCTTTTCCGAAAAGTACTTGTTTTAATTGCTCTATAAATATTTGCATTTGCTGCCTGCTTCATTACCACGGCCTAAGAGATAGGAACAACGGCGAAACCAGTTTTGCTGACTGTTCATGCCTGCAGGTTTGAAGGTGGCCAAACAGGATTAGAACTTCTAGCAGAGGTCAACACATCAAGCAAAGTGTGTCATGAAAACATGTGCGTGTCCTGGTTTTGACACGAGTTACTGTATTACTATTTATATTCTTTGTAGTGACTGTATAGGAATCGTCC
Organism: Tetraodon nigroviridis; assembly: GCA_000180735.1. Lineage (NCBI taxonomy): Eukaryota > Metazoa > Chordata > Actinopteri > Tetraodontiformes > Tetraodontidae > Tetraodon > Tetraodon nigroviridis. Next base: position 4,381,415 of record CAAE01015019.1, read on the forward strand.
TTGCACCCCCATATTGTGTGCGCCTTAAGCTCTTTTTTTTCCTGTAAAATTTGATGCCCAAATGCGGCAGCGAGGAAACAAGGATCCACCCACAGCAAACCAGAGCTTTAACCTGTCTTGCTTCGACCGGTTTTGCAGTAAATGCAGAAGGGGATGCCTTTCACACACACAGACACACGCGCCCGTGCGTTATGGTGAACCCTGACTGCAGAAAGGGGGCCTTTGTTGATTGTTCTATCTGTGGATGAAGTGAACTCTCACCGTGCTGCCGTGGATGTTTTCGATGGCTGGTGACGAGGTGTTGTGCTTGCCTTGTTCCAGAATTTATCTGTCTTGAGTGTTACATCACACATACACACACACACACACACGCCCTTCTCAGGGGGCCCTCGACGTTGCACAGTCTCCACTAGATTGCCCAAGTTGGCTCTAATGTTATTGCTTCAACTATCATTTTGAGCTATAAATAAAGGCGGATTGGTCCATTCTGGGGCCAACGGGGCTGGACAGCGTGCGGATGCTGCTGGACTGATGGAATCCTTGTGTAATAATAAAGTTGCATCAGCTGCCATTGGTCAACAACACCATGTAGAACTGTCTCCATGTCTTCGGTGTGTGTTTTTGTGCTCGACTCCCTGTCAGCAACCGCTTATTTGTACTGTATGTGGGAGGAAGAGCTGATGTGCACAGCCAGCCTCGCTTCTACTCCTCTCAGCACCGCAGATTCGGCTCAAGTGAGGGGCAAATATCTGGTGCTTTATCGATGACGATAAATGATTTCTATTTATCGCAATAAATGATTGAACACAAGTTTCCGGGTGGATATTGTGAAGGTTTTTCACCTCCTGAGCAGAAGCGCTCCTCATGAGCACAGAGGTGCCGCTCGGGTCGCCCAGGAGCCTGTTGTCCTGCTGCAGCCGGAATAGAAGGGAAAACCCTTTAAAATAATTTTGACAGTTTACCCCCAATAGGCCACGCCCCGTCCACCTCTCCCGCACCGCGATTGGCCGGCGGAATTCAACCCGAGCTCTGATTGGTCCGTGGCCGTAGGTTTCCCTCAGAACTGCAAGACGCCGATATTGCGTTACATTGTAGCAAAATGGCGGCTGTCATTCAGAATCCACTAAAAGCGTAAGTAATTTAAACATTTCGGCAATTTCTGATGAATTACTTTGGTGCAAACTAGTACGATGACGTCCGCCTGCCCGCGCATTTCCGGCCGTGTGCATACGCCAGCTTAAACTGTCCGAATTCATTCTGTCTACTTCTTGCATGGCAAAGTAACCTCGCATAGTTCTTTTATCCCGCAAAGATTCTTAACGTTAAATCCTTAATGTGCGCCTGACATTTCCCCCGCATGCGGAGGAGCCGTTCCCCCGCACGACTGCACTCCGAACACCGCGGAATGTCGCCTTTCCCGGCATGTTAATTTGTTCCAAAAACCCCCCCAGAAACTGTCGACAACGTGCCCCCACGCCTGCTCCGTGGAACTCGAAGCCGTTTTGCTCCGTGCCCGGCCGCTCTCGGCGGACAGATTCCGGGCTCCGAGCCGGTGAAAGTGGGCTGTAAATCGCCGACATGTCAACTTTGGCTCCGCCGAGCGCAGACGCGGTCGGGACCCGGTAACGCACACGGAGGCGCAGAAAGCCGCTTTTTGCGCGCACGAAACGGACCCCAGCGGCCGTAAATTCGGACCCGGTTGGTCAGGGAGCCCGAACAAAGCTCGCGTTTATCGGCCAACTTGAGAGAATCGCTCCACCTTTTCCTCCGTTTGGCCCCTCTTTGTTCCGACGCTTCACCTTCCGCCTAACTTGCGCCCCCGTTTTGGGCTCGTTTTTATTCTCCCGGCGGTGAATCAAACCGGGTGATGGCGTGGCGGTGTGACATTTAGCCTCCAGCCCGTGTCGCTGGGAGCATCGTGGCCGGGCCGGGACCGCGGAGGCAGGGGCCGGCGTTCCGCTGTTCCTTTAAGTGGAGGAGTGCTGGAGATTAGCCTGGTCCGGGATCCGGGGCCCATCTGTCAGAGGGAAAGATGCTCCGACAGGGAGGGAAGTGCTGGCCGCAACCAGTAGAACCATCTGCTCCTCCACAGAGGTACCTGGCTCGCCCCACGGACCGGACACCTGCACGGCACCCACACTGTTGCTGTCGTTGCACCCCAGCGTGGTGGGCGCGCTGGAATGACACCCGCTTTTTGCCATCCAAACTGTTGTGGCTCTCATTGATCAGTCCGGACATGCACGGTTCCTGCAGGAGGCTCTGCAGTGGTGGGTGAATGCTAATTTGGTGTGCAGACTCTTGTGTTTGTGTGTTTGTGGCGTGAGTGCAGTTTAGCCGCCTTCCACGGGGGATTTCCTAATACAATCACAGCCACCTGAGCAGCACTTGATGTTAAAGTGCACAGCATCAATGTTTGATGAAGAGCCGCAGCTCCAGCCTTTCTGCTGCTCTCCAGCGGATCCTCCTGCTCTGAGCACCGGGATGTTTATTCTGTGGTACCTTTTGTGAGCCTCCTTCTCCTCTCTGTGTGGAAACGGGCCCAACCGCCCCGAGTTTCTGTCCAATCTGATGTGGAACGTCTCCTTGCCGTGCACGGTGCCTAATGAAGTGTGTCAGAATGCTATAATAAGCCTCCGTCTTGGGTTTCTGACTTCATTTCACAGGTTTTGTCAGATTATAATTAGTCACACTCCAGACTAATTGGTTGGTGCTCTTGTGGACCAGTTTGACCGTTTTTTTCTGTCTTTGAATTAAGGTGATTCACTTTAGGGAAATGAAAGTGGTTCGACTTTGGTGTGCGAGCGGTGGAGGATGGCGCCGGCCAGCGTGTCTGTGCGTGGGGCCCTGCCTGGCCCTCCTGTGGGCCTGGGCACACGCTAATCTCCAGAATCTGATGATTAAATGGGCTCTGGAATATTTGATTAATCAAGGAGCTCATAAATCTGCTCATTAAAGGCGTAGCCTGGCTGGAGCGCTCTGGTGGTGGTTGGAGGGGAGGAGGAGGAGGAGGAGGAGGAAGAGGGAGGGGGGGGGGGCGGTTCTTCTAGCCACAGCTGTCCTGATGTTACCTGGGTGATTTGGTGCGACTGGTGGTTTTCAGGAGAGTGTGCTTGTACTCCAGGTCGCTCTCACCCTCACCGTTGTTGATCGGCGTGATTGGGGTTGTGATTTGGGTGTGTGTGTTTTTTTGTCGAGTGGGGCCGCCCTGCTCCCCTCTGTCTTTTATGTGGTAGCTCCGGCTTCCTGTGAGGCGTCTGTGCGCCTGCAGGTCTCAGCTTTGCTGTTGCTGGTGAAGTTTCAACCCCAGACGTGCATCAAGTCCCTCCTGCAATGATATCATGCGTGTTCACTATCGGTGGGTCACAGGGCGGTACGAAAGCAGCCAGCTTGCAGTAAACTACCCAGATGTGTCCTCACCTCCTCCAGTCACACACACACACACACACACACACACACACACACACACACACACACACACACACACAACCACACACACACACAACAGTGCCGGTAAACTCCAGCATCAGCCAGTTGAGTGCAGACCTCCACGTCCAATAAAGGATGGTGGGCAGCCATTGTGCAGCTCTGCTCCTGTTGTTAAGCCGTCTCCCCACACGTGTCAGAAAACCCGCTGTACTCGTTTCCTTCCTGCAGTCCCCTCCTCCCCTCCTCCCCTCCGTCTTTTATGTGGTAGCTCCGGCTTCCTGTGAGGCGTCTGTGCGCCTGCAGGTCTCAGCTTTGCTGTTGCTGGTGAAGTTTCAACCCCAGACGTGCATCAAGTCCATCCTGCAATGATATCATGCGTGTTCACTATCGGTGGGTCACAGGGCGGTACGAAAGCAGCCAGCGTTGCAGTAAACTACCCAGATGGTGTCCTCACCTCCTCCAGTTCACACACACACACACACACACACACACACACACACACACACACACACACACAGTGTGTCCACAGCGCTCCAGAGGCCTGTCAGCCCTCTTTCCTCCCTCCCAGTTGCAGCTGAACACGTGAAAGTTGATGTTTACGTCAGTAATCTGGCCTTTGTCACCAGCGTCGATGCGACTGAATACTGCAAGTGCTCGTGAATTTTTGGGAGGGCTGCAAAGATGGCTTTTAGGAAGTGTTTTGCATATGAAGCAAATTACCACGGTTTAAAAAATAAAAAAAAAAGGCTGAGGGTGTTGATATGCACACAGCGCTAGTGTCATAAAGTCAAGCAATGGGCAATAAATCTCCCATTTCATCAACATTTAAATATGCATATCATAAATCTTAATGCTATTTTTAACTGCTGGCATTTAGTCAAGGAACATTAGCCCTCTGCCAGGTTATTTTAAGGTAATTGAGCAGTTAGCATTGATGGCTAATAATAAAACTACTAACTTTATTGGGGCAGCTAGCTAACAAACCTCGCCAAACATATGTTTTTTTACTTAAAGGTAATACCTCACACCACTCATAGTAGATGGTAGACTGAAGTTGCTGGGCCTGTGCTGAGCTTTAGTCCTGGGATGTGCAGAGCTGTTTGGTTGGAGGCTGCTGAACTCATTAAAGGAAAAGAAGCATGCAAAAAGTGCCAACTAGTAATTTAGGACAGAGCTTGAAGACAGTAGCTCCAACTTTTTCAGAGGATCTGAGGAGGAAACACCAGCAGCCTTCAGGAGCAACGCTAACGCCGCAGCGAACCCCTCCTCTGCTGCACGCAGGTCGGCTCCTGCAACGTGAGCGCCATCCCACAGAAACCTGGCACACGTGCCGCGTTTAAACGAAAAGTTAGGATGGGATGGAACACTTTAATCTGCCCCACATTAAAATCTGGACGGCGGTCCGATCGTAAGTTATCCGGTGAAAGCTGAGGTGCTCTGTTCTGATGTGGTAAACATGGCTTCAGGAGTGTGTGTTGTCTCGTTGTCGTGGAGCTTGTGAGGTGCTTCTCTGATTGTTTAGTGCATAGATTTTGTTCTCAAATAGTCCAGGAGTCAGACTGAAGGCTCTGCAGTTTAATTCCAGGTGTAACAGGAACATTTGCAGTGTGCATATGGTGTGCATGTGCGACTCCCGGTGTGCGTCTTGTCACTTGCCACAAGTGTTGGGAAGATCTGGCGCCTGAGCCGGCACCTGCTGCTGTTGGCTGTGGGTGTCGCTGACGGGGAGCTTGTCACCGCGCTGACAGTCGGCGGCCCTCGCGGCCCCCCCCTCGGCCCCTGCCAGTCCCACCTGAGCTGGAATGTTCACTCGCTGCGCCCCGTCTGAGGCGCGTCCACATCCTGGAATGCTGCTGAAGCCCAACGCGTCTGCGTCAGGCCCACGCTAGCCTGACAAATACATTTTGTACATTTCGTCCCGCAGATCATCATTTTTTAAAATAAAATGTTCTCCGTCGAGCGGGGTTTGGGTGCCGTTTGACCAGTCTGCTGGTGAACCGGCTCCGTACCTGTGACTGTTTACGCCGTCGCGCCCCAGCGCCGAGCCGGCCTTTTCCCGGAGGCCTCTCACACTGTGGCATTGTCTGAACCACAGAGCAGCTGTTTGTTTTCTCTTTTGTGTATGTGTGTGTGTGTGTGTGTGTGTGTGTGTGTGTGTGCAGGACAACATTCCAAAGATAACTGTTCATCTGCTGGACATCGTGTAATCAAGGGGGATGTAAAGATAGCGGAGGAGGCCGGATCTGGATGGCAAAGGAGCTCCTGTGCTTAAGATTCAGATCGAGCCTGCAGCCGGCGGCTCGCTGTTTTCCCTCTGAAATGGCTGTGATTAAGACCATGTGGTGGAGCTCGGTCGCATATGTGGCCCCGATCGCACCAGAAGACGCGCGATCTTTTATTAGACCTGTCGAAAGAAGCGGCCTCCCGCTGAAATCACATGCGCGTTGTCGTGGTGATTTCGGAGCGCGCGAGCACGTACCGTCGTCTGCGACACAGTCGAACCAGAGCCTGCGCGCTAGGCGCTCTGCTGAGATTAATTAAGTAGGCTAATTACCATACCAGGCATGTGGCAGCGATCGAGGGCTTGAATGTGAAATATCCTCCCCCATTTTCGCTCTGAATATTAACTCTAAAAACCCCCACGGGGGCGGCCGAAATCTCACTGGCGCTAAGAAAGTGGAACTAAAGTGTGAGAGTTTTCTTCTGCTCGTCAGTGACACACGTCACAGCCCCGGAGCGCTGAGTGTCCGGGCGCAGCAGCGGCGGCAGCAGGGCGGACATGTTTTCTCTGTTATTCTCCGTTACTGCCGGGGTGACTGACCCGCTGCGGCTGCCCCACAGGTTGGGCGACCAGTTCTACAAGGACGCCATCGAGCAGTGCCGCAGCTACAACGCCCGCCTGTGCGCCGAGAGGAGCGTCCGACTGCCCTTCCTGGACTCGCAGACCGGCGTGGCCCAGAACAACTGCTACATCTGGATGGAGCGCCACCACCGAAGTCCTGGTGTGTATGCGCGTGCGCGTGTGTGTGGGGGTGGGGGGGAGGCAGCACAACATTTCCAGCATCACCCCATCACACAGTCGTTTCACTGTCTGCTGTGATGTAAAAATGTGGCACGTTTTAGCCCCCGGTCTCTCCTTTTTAGGAAAACATGGCTGAATCCTATGAAGACTGTCTCTGTTGTGGTTGCAGGGGTCACAGCTGGCCAGATGTACACGTACCCCGCCCGCTGCTGGAGGAAGAAGAGACGGCTGGACAACTCCACGGACGCACGCCTGGGAATCTACGGCCTCCACCTGGGTAAAGTCCGCCGACGCCCTGCTGACGGCCCACCTGGCTGTCGCCTATATCCACCCCGCCCCACCCCAAGCACCCGCCCCAGCTCACGGGACCACGGGGGGACCTGCTAAAACGCGCGCGCCCATCCCAGCGCTCTGGTCAGAGTCTGCCAGCCATTTTTCACCGGATGAAAAGTGTCTGTGTTGGCTGCTGCTGAACTTGTTTTGTGCGAAGGGAACATGTAATTAGATTTGCTGCTGCTGGGAGCAGCCAGACAGACTTGAGCCACCGAAGACACAGTTTAATAAACGTTATGGAATAGAGTTTGGGCTTCTCCAGCTCACTCCACACATCAACCATCTCCTCCATCATCCTGCCTCGCTGCTGCCGCCGTCCCTCCTGATTGATTTTCGCCTCTCCTGCTGCTCTTCTGCTTTCTGTGTGTTGCCTAAGTAACTGCTCCGTGCTGCACTCCACGCTTGCAAACCCAACAGGATGTTGGAGTGTCCTCAGGAGTGCTGCAAAAGGTAAATTAAGGGGCGGGTTCTAAGACCAGCTCTGGTGGTTCCTTTCAGGATTTTGGATAATGGTGTTTTGAAATCAGAAAATCCCAGTTCTGGATTTCCAGCCCTGGAAAGAGAGAGACCAGGACGGAGGGCCAGCCTGTGAAGCAAGCCTTTGTTTTTAGACACATCCCATTGTCGGCTATGTCGACTATTGTTCTCCACAGAGACCCGCCGCCACCCCTCAATCCCGTCCCTCCTCAGGCTAGAGCAGAATGTGCGCCGTCTCTAAGGGCCCAGCAGAGAGGAGGGCGGCAGGCGGGGGGGTTTAGTCATACCCTGATTTAACCCGGAGTCTGTTGTGCGGAGCGTATTGTGCAGCTGGCCAGAGGTGTCCGGAGGTGATCGGCTGCCTGGCTGCCGGTGAGCTGGAGACTGGGGCTGCATGCAGAATCAGCTCCCTGCTGCAGGCTGCTGGCGGCTCTATTTTTAGCCCCCCCACCCCCACCCCCACCCCCCCAGCTCCCATGGGTGAGCAGGGAGGGTGGGGGCTGTCTCGTCGCAGAGAGTTGAAAGTCAACGTGTGCAGACACAATGGTGAGGGGCGGCCGCCACCGCGCCAAGGAGAGGCCCGTTTTAGAAGCCTCCCCACCACCACCTTCCATGATCAATATTCTGCAGAGGTCTGTCTGGCGGGTGCAGCGCTGCCGTGGATCACTCACAAAAAGCAGCAGTCAGCGAGGCTTTGAAGTTTTTCCAGGCGTCCGCAAAGAACCCGGCCGGCCACCGAGCCGTCTGCAGCGTGCAAATACCAGCCGCAGACCTGACGGCAGCTTGCAGAGCTCCGTGTTTGCGCTGCTTTGTCTGGCCGACCCTCCCACGCTCTCCTCCCACGTTTGTTCAGCATGGAAGACATCCTCGCGGTGTGTTCAGGTTAGGGCCAGGAACTAGTTTAGTAAGTCCTACCTGGGAGGTTCCTGAGGGCCGAATCAGCCCCAGTCTGCACCACACGGGTGACGATGGTGCTGGTTTTTATAGGGGGATTATTTTTTTCCTTGTCTCTCTCCACAGGCAGGAGTCTGATGGCCAAGGATTCTCTGCCCTCCCAGAGCACCACCCTGGAGGCCCTGCTGAGAGGAGAGGGCCTGGACAGGAGGAACAACTCAAAGAACGACGAGGAGAGCCTGTTGGAGATCCAGGTGCGTTGTGTGGGAACGGCCCCAAACGAGCGCGCTAGCCCGAGCTCGTTATGCAGCGACATGGGTCGGACAGCGGGAGCCCCGGCGCTGGAAGCCTCCCCAAACGAGCCTCCCCTGCCAAGCTGATCCAGCTGACCTGCAGGGCTCATTAGCTCAGTGCAGCTTTGAGTTCCCATTCACAGATGATCGTTACATAATCTCAGCAATAAACAGTTGAACCATGACATGAGCCACAGCCGGCCTCACCGCATGCCTCCATGTCAGCTCTGGCAAGTTTATACCGCTTTCGCCCGCGCGGAGACACTTTTGGTCCCGTTTGGGCGAGCATCAGGGTTGGAATTTTAGGAATTTCTACAGGTTTTACCAGCGACTTGGTTTTTAACGAGTGATGATGGAACCGGACCGTTCAGATTTTAAATGATTAACCTAAAGCTCTTTGTTGCAGAGAGTTCTGGAGGCAGACGCAGCCGAAGACGCCTTCAACGACGACGACGACTACGAGGTGGACACTCCAAAGAGGAGGCATCGAGGCAAAGGAAGAGTGAGTGGCAATGACCTCACTCGTCTCAGGGGGAGGGAGCAGGAGGTCACGGCTGCATGTGGGTGCATGATCCCGGAGATGGTCACAGCGTCTGGATGTTTTCCCTCAGGGTCGAGGTTCAGGCCGCAGGAGGGCAGACGCAGACGACGACAAGCCATATATCTGTGACAGTAAGTGGAGACGGAAGCCGAGCGGAGCCACTCGCTCCTGTTTTCAGTCCAGAGCTGCTCCCGTCCTTGTTGTTCCGGATACGTTCCAGGTTGTGTTTTCCTGGAATGTGGCTGTTGTTGATGCTTGCAGCCATTTAGGAGAGGAGGAACAGTTAAAAGCGCAATTAGCAGGGTGGGAAGTATCTTAAAACTCTGGCTTTATAGGAGAAGCAAGATGAAAGGAGGGTTGTAGGCTGGTGGTTTGTGGAACTTACGCTGTCCTCTTTCTCTCCTCTTTGCTTTCTATTCCAGACAGATACAAACAGAAGCAGAACTCCAAATCTTCCACGTCAGGTACTTTGATTTGCTGACTGGATCCTTGTTTGGATAGGCTGTTGACTTGCTGTTCAGCAGCATTGATTCGCCTCCGTATTAACTCACTTTGCTCGGACACCCAGACGTGTTGTTTTGGTCTGTTTTACATGATTGACTGCTGGAAGTAGATCCTCGAGTGGCTCCTTCTATTCTCAGATGTGAAAGTCTCATTTAGACCTTGGAACGCTTGTTTAATCTTTTTTTCAAACGCTCACTTGAGAACTGCCTCAAGCTATTTTTGTTATTTTAGTGCGTAAAGGCTCTTTCAGCTGAGTGATTTATTTGATGACTTCATGACATCATCATCAACACATTGAGGCCTTAATTCTGAACAGCTGTCAAAAAATAAATAAATAAATACAGCGAGCAGTCATTTTAGGAGGCCAACATCTGCCCTCTGTTGCAGTCTACGCGAAGCGCTACAGAAACCGCACAGGACTGAGCTACCACTACACCCATTCCCATTTGGCGGAGGAGGAGCGAGCCGGAGGGAGGGGCTCCGTGGCGTCCAGATCCCCGTCTGCACAACAGACTGACAGACACAAACGTAAGAGCGAGTGAGACATCCCACAAGAGATACGGGCAAAAGGACTGCTTGGTGACGATTGCGCACATGCTGAGGGCCGGTGGTGGCACGCGTGCCGCTGCAGGCTGCCTTTCCACGGCATTAAACACTCCTCATAACTGAAGGGCAGTGAATCGTCTCGTGCTTTGAGGTCCCTCAGGTGGTTACTTTTTATTTTCTTTGTCCACCACAGGTTTGTGATGGTAATATAGGATTTATGTTAAATGGAGACAAAAATGCAGAAATAATACCTTAAAAGGACCTTTGTTCTGCAGGTCTCCAGGGTTTCTCCATGGTGCAGGAGTTCCCACCGCCCTCCTTGAGTCTGTTCTGTTCCTCCCGTAGGTCCCAAGGGTCCAGGCGGGATGAGCATCCCCAACAACTACTGTAGTAAATGTCATGGCGCTAACAAGAAAATGGCTAAATCCGGGCTTCCCTACTCCGCCTGCCAATGCACGAGTGAGTCTTTACCCCCCACACGTCCAAGCACAAGCGTTGCGGCTGTCATGGTGCGCCTTCTGTTCCCCCACAGCTGACGGCGGAGAGGAAGAGGACGGGGCCTTCACCGGCGCCGAGGAGCTGTTCGGCACCACCTCCGAGAGCGACACTTCCACCTTTCACGGCTTCGAAGACGACGAGCTGGAGGAGCCGGCGGCGAACGGCAACGGGATTCCCAACCGCCACAGATAGAGCGAAGCTCCTAGATTTAAAAAAAAAAAACAAAATCAACTTTTCTTTTAATAAGGAATAACCTCTGGCAAAAATGTGCTGCTTCTTTTTTATGTTTTTTATTTTGCAGAAAGCACAAAGTGATCATTTCAGGACAGAAACTCAAGTGGTATTTTATCTACTGAACATTGTTGAATAATTTATGAACCTTTTATATATAAATATATATATATAATAACTTTTAAGGAACAACAGTCAGTGTTTTCGACTCCATGCAAAAAAGAAGGTCCTTTTTTTTGTCTAAATGGAGAAGAAGGAAACTTAGGAACAAAAAACACTGGAGAAATGTAAACGTGTGCAACGTTTGAAGGCGTGTGTGATCCGTTGGGGGGGTACCCATTCTTGAGCTGCTGTATCTGGTATCGGCGGCCACTGTGACTATGAAGGACTCTAACTCTGGACTAAACTTGTCTTGGACTAGTGAAGGAAGCAATGGAAACTGCAAAAGGAGAGCAGGAGTGATGGAAGTGATAGAAACAGTCTTGACAGACGTACCTGGGCTGAACCAGCTGTGGGGGGAAGGTAAGAAACAATTTGTTTGAATCTATTTCGAGACTTGTTTTGCTTCTTCAAGTTGTTTGAATAATGGGAGCCACACTCTAATCTATGGATGCAGCGGTTAAACCCCAGCCACAGCAGCCTTTCTGTGCTGAGATGGTGTCTCTCTCTCTGTCTCTGGGGCTGGAGGGGTCTTTGGGTTCACCTGCCCCCCCATCAGAAGCATACAGGTTGTGTCGACCCCTACTGGTGGCGCAGAGAGCTGCAGCGACATCCGACCTTTCTCGTACATTGAAATAATAAAAGTGAAAGCTTCCTTTTTCTAGTTGACACTATCAACTTGGGCTGCTGCAACTGAGATTACTAGTGTAGGAGGATGGCAGCACCTGGATATTTCACAGTTTCCTTATCAGTTTTATCTCTGGCCTTTATGGGGAGATCTCTCATTCTCATTGTTGAAGTACCCCCATCTGTGAGTGACTGGTGTGTGTGTGTATGTGTGTGTGTGTGTGTGTGTGTGTGTCTGTGTGTGTGTGTTTGCTACGGGGGACTGGTGACCCGTCACTGGTCTATTCCTGGATGGACTCCAGCAATGCTGACGGCTTTTCTCTTTCCTGCTGTAGGAGCCGTCAGGACATCAGCACGCGGACCAGCGGAGAGGAGGGTTCCGCTCTCCGACGTGGCACGCCGCCGTGACTTTGAAGGATGTGAAATGACAAACTGAAACGGATGAACAGGCGTCGACTGCTCCTCCTAATTGAAGCAAGTGCTCCCTCGGCAACGTGTATCGATCCCTCCCGAACATTTGAAATTCGAGGCCGTCCTGTCTGGTCCTCTCTGGGCTCCCCGGCCATGGAAACACTGAAGCCAGGACCTTTGGACAGTTTGTGCCCCAGCGGGTGCAGCGTGATGGGGAGTCCCCCGCTGGCCCAGCCTGCCCACTCCCGCTCTGTTAACTGCATGTCTGCTCTGTGATCTGATGTGACACTAAGACGTCATTATCCTCATCACTGTGCCAGCCTGCTGCTCTGCACTGGAAACCAGCCATGACCCTCCGACCTGATTGGACCAGTGACCCTCATGGCCCCCTGCCCCCACCATAGCGATGGTGCTCAAACCCACCACTATTCCATGCACACCTCTGGACTGCTGTACTGACTCCCGAACACGGCTGCAGATTCTCTCTTAGCTTCTGTCTCTGTAGAGTTTTGATCCGGGCCTCAGCATTTTTTGCATCTTCTTTCTGTTGTATGATATTTCTACGCCTTGAACGCTAATTAGGACGACTTCTTGGGTTTGTTCGGACTGTATTTGATACCTCTGGTCCCGATCAGGTGCACAGTTGCCACAAGTTCTCAGGCATCGTTCATTTCCTCTGCTGTTGATTGTTCAGCCACGCAGCTCCGGTTCTACTGATTGTATTCTGTTGACTCGGAAGGGCCGGAAACATAAGGATTCTGTTCTAGTCCCGTCCTGGGAGGGATGTTCAGGCTGCTGTAGGAAACGTTGCAATAACGAGGTGTTACCTTTTGCCTGGCTTTTGCTGATTCTGCCCGCTAGCCGTTCAAAAACCTCCCTCTGCTTCCTTCCTGGAATCATCGAGGCTGCACGAGAGCATCAATGTTCCGGCTGAGGTGTCGCTCTGACCCGTGAACCCACCCCCCCGACAGTTCCTATAGCACCTCACAGCAGGCCTAAGTGCTATGATCATTTAGATGGTGCTTGACGCCGCGCTAGCCCATACTGTAAGATAGCTACGTGACATCATTAATAACAGCCACTCCCCTCCCGAAGCCAACACCCACCCTGCGTTTGTGCTTGTACGTTCACTTCCCTCAGGGACCATCTACACTGCAGTCCATTTTTGTCACACACACACACAAGGATCAGAGACTTCTCAATGATGGTGTGTTCCTGCAGGAAAACTGGGTCCTTAATCCCCTCAAGCCATCCCAGTGAGTGAGAACATGCCTCATCCATCCCAAACCGGCTCTACCCTGACTGACCGCATGTGAACAGGCTCTGAACAAAAGGTCGGCGACGTCCACTCGAAATCGGCGTCAGCAATCACGGATTACGCCTGTATACCTCGTCAAAGACACAGCAATAGGCCCTGGTGCTGGAACGCAGAGCCCGTCGCAGAGGGGCCGCGAGGGCCGAGGCGTGGGCACCAGGGTGGGAAATGGAGCCAAGAGGAGATGAAATGGACACGACTGGGGGCATTTATTTCATCTTCAGCTGTAAATACGAGAGAGAAATGAGAGCGTGAGGAAGTCCTTGTTTGCTAAACTATTTTTATTGTTCTGAAATAAAAAGCAAAGAATGGTAACGTTCACCTCTGGCTCATCTTAAAAAGGCGGCCAGGAGGAAAGCGCACTGAGATGGATCCACTATCGCCACCGCTCGGGCTGTGGGTCAACAAAAACCAGTAGATAGAAAAGGCGTTCAGGAGCCGAGGCGGGTCCAGACGGCCTACAGAAGCCGGTTGAGCAGCAGTTTTTAGATTAATCTTTAAGATTCACTTTTGTAAATCTGGAAACTGAAATGCAAATTCGGAGTTATTGGTGAGGCCAAAACACCCTGATCCAGATAATCAGAGATTTTAAATACGTAATCACTCCATGAACCCGCTTTAGTCACTTTCGAATGATTAACATGCTGCGAAGAGCCCGATACGGAGCACATCTTTTAGCTCAGACAAGAAGGAGCAGCAGACGGCCGACAGATCCGGAGGTTTTATTTCTTCCCCGTAAACAGACAACAGGTGCGTGAGTAGTTGGTTTTTCAGTTCCAGTCTTCATCTTGCTTATCGAGAAAGTAAAAAGCACAAAATGCCCTGAATATATTACATGCATAGTAATGTGCCCATATAATAAATAACGTGTGCTTTGAAATTAGTGAAAACCGGCCGATCGGTGCTGCCGACACCTCCCGTGTGTGTCGGTGCAGAGGCTACCAGGACATGGACTCGTTAAGCATCTCTGTTATAATCAGTAGGTTATTGGTTTATCGCTTTGACAATGTTACAGCCTGTACAGTGCATTGTATCAACTCTCACTGTCCGTGCTGACCTCTGCAGAGGTCACGGGCTCTCGTGGAGGAGCCAAAGCCAAAGTCTCCCTAGTCTGTGCACGTTATGGGTGCAGGAAGAGCATGGAGCGACGTAGGGGCGCGGAGGCCTTCAGGTTTAGGTGTGCAACACCTAAAAGGATGCAAAGATTGTCCCTCAGCTCTTCCCTCACTGAAGAGCATCTGTCCACAGGCCCACTGTTACGGTTCAGTCCCTCTTTACCCCACAGTCACTAAAACACATGACAGGGATCAGACAGTCTGCAGACCAAAAGTGGGAAAAATATCTACATGCAGTAAAAATACAAGAGAACAAAAGAACTCGGGTATAAATACTTCTATAATTAGAAAGGAACGATGACATCATGATAAATCGCACTGGCTGTGTCGCCCTTGTCTCCTTGTTGTGTGGACAGTTGACCACTAGATGGCGCTACAGCGATACAAAATTCAAAGTCCTGCACTGGTGAGAAACTTGAAGACGAAAGCCAAAACCCCGAACCCATGTTTCATGACACCAATCTGAGTCGTTGTTGATTGTTTTTTTATGTTACTGGTTGTCTTTAAATGATAACACCTGGGTTCTTTTTGGTTGCTGTTGTTTTTTTGTGCTACTCCGATTATTTCAGTGACCAGCAGGCCAACTGATCCTGGTTCTGCTGTTTGATCTAGACATTTTCACCTCCAGTTAGTTCTTTATTCTAATGCAAGTGGATGTTAAAATTGTGACAGTTAATAAGGCACCACATGGCCGCGCACCAGACTACTTTTGGTTTAGAACAGAGTTTCTACGACAGAAAAAGCTTCTGATCCAAAATGCTGAAACAGATGGGATAAAAAAAAAAAAAATAGACATTTTAAAAAGTAACAAACAAATTATAATCAGTGTAGCCTAGTTTTTATAGAATATAGTGCCTTTTTGACATTATAGTTCCTCTAAACCTTTTTTTTGTAAAGTACACTGTGTGTGTGTGTGTGTGTGTGTGGGTGATTACAATC